>JAJOZX010003760.1:0-453696 GCA_023014485.1 Bathynomus jamesi | reverse complement strand
TTTTTTTTTATTGGGGTTGTTTAACCTCCGCGCACATCTACGGTCATATGGGAGGGAACCTCAGCTTTACGTGGGATCCGAACCTATATATATATTTATATATTTATATAAAAAACTGCAAACAACACAGTATAATTAATGTAAAGAACGACGCTTGTGTAGAAGAGCGTTCCGCACAAGATGAGGAGGGAGAATGAGCAAATATATGTATGTATGTAAGGGGTGGCAAGCAATGATTGCCCCACCCCCAACCCCCTGCACAGATGAAACTAATAGAGGTACAGAAAAAACTGATTGTTGCATCTTTTAGACAATTTAATTCTACCTCTAAACAAAACCACTCAATAGCTGGTGTTGCTTCCTTGTGCTTGGCGGACGGCTTCAAGTCGGCAAGGGTAGGAGGTGAGGAGTGACTCGAAAAGGTCAGTCTCTTACTCAAGATTTCGGAGGATTGTTTCCATGTGCTGCTCCATGGTCCGGCGGCAGAATCGTGTGGCTGGTGGTTCAGCAAGCATCAGGTATTCCACTCGGTCTTTCAGGATGGATCCTGAACGATTCTGCCGCCGGACTATGGAGCAGCACATGGAAACAATCCTCCGAAATCTTTAGTAAGATACTGACTTTTTCGAGTCACTCCTCACCTCCTACCCTTGCCGACTTGAAGCCGTCCGCCAAGCACAAGGATGCAACACCAGCTATTGAGTGGTTTTGTTTAGACGTAGAATTAAATTGTCTAAAAGATGCAACAATCAGTTTTTTTTGTACCTCTATTAGCTTCATCTGTGCAGGGGGGTGGGGTAGGCAATCTCGTGTGTCAGTGTCAGTGTCAATTACTGAGTTTCTATTACTTTTGATTCATTCTATTATTATTACTTTAATTTTCATCTATTATTATTACTTTAATTTTCATATATTACTATGACTTTTGTATGTGGGATACTCACTCGTTTGAAAAGGATCTTTGTCTATTTAAATGCAATTAGAAGCATTGTGTTGACAAACAAACACACACTTTATTTCAGACTCAGCCGGTACAAGCATTATACAAGAGGTCCATAGAAGATTAAGAGATAGTTGTCTGGAGCACTGACTAAGTAGGCCAGTGAATCACTGTGTATAATGAACATACAAATACAATGATCCAACCATGAGGTGGTGTGCCAACTATCACTAACATAAGTAAAGCTATCACCAGGAAGACTACACATGGATGAAAGGGTCAAGTTATTATCTTCACAGAAGGCTTTTAAGTGGTTGCTAAACAAAGAATTATCATTAAGCACATTAGCATTAAAGTCACCAATAATAGCTACACATGTCGTATCCAACTCATCAATAATACTGCTGACCTGCCCCAATTTAATGAGGTAATCATCTTCATTATCAACTGCCTGAAAAGGCATATAGATACACAGAATTACAAATTTTTTATTGTCTACACAAATTTCTATTCCAGTTAGCCAATTCAAACCAAGTTTTAATTCGCTAATATATTTCCCCATACCCTAACCTCCATAGAATAGCTGCCCCACCAGGCTGGTGGCCTGCAAGGAGACCATCTTGTTTATCTCTGGTGGCCTCCCCTATCCCATGAAAGTTACTGGACAGGCAGGCTATTCAGGTCCTTTAAGTCCTGTTTCCTGCAGACGGAATATCAGCATCCTCTAACAGCTTATCAATTATGATTCGCATGTGTTTGCTGTTATTGCCTAAGCTTAGGCTTTTACAGTTATAAGAGATTACCTTGAATGTTGCAATTAGGAAGATGCAGGAGTTCTGCCAGCCATCTCTACATGTTGAATTGCATTTATACCAGGCACAGCAGTTACAGCATTAGACCCAGCTGGATTTTGCTCCACAGTACGACGCATGATGTCTCCATAATTACTTGAGAGGGGCTGCAGGTGTTTTTCTTCCCTTCTCATAGAACCGGCGTACATATACCCGTTCCGGCCATACTGCTGGATCCATAAATACCCCTGGATCATCACAGTGATCACTCTTTCCTTGTGAACAGACGTGTTTTATCGAGTGTCCAGTGTTATCAGTTGAATAAGTGGTTTTCGTTGGTGTCTTTAAAAAAAAAAGTGTTTGGTGCATTCTTAACTAAATTACTTCGTGTTACTAATCATTCATTAACAAATATATTTCATTTTTTTACTTTATTCAGTACTATATTATTTGATTAATCCAAGGCTAGTGCACGTGGCTTGCCTTGTTTTTCAAATCTATCAGAAAATAAGGTTCATTTTCCCTTCCTTCGGGAGATCAGGTAGTGTGTGGTCACACACCGTGGGAAAAAAAGAAAAAAAGTCGGTCGAATCGCGATCAGATAAGTATTATTAAATACTCTTTCCTTTACAGATCTTTCGTCGGTAGCTTAATTATATATTCATTTAGTATAAATTTGTTACAAGAACCTGTTTCTGCATTTCAAGAACTTTTTTGCGGGTTTGGGCAGGTGACGGCACAATAAGCACGCGGTAGACCTACATTGTAATTTATTAATTTCCAAACGCTCGTTTTATTTTTTTGTTTTTTAACTAATTAAAAGCATGGCACCCCCGTCAAGTACTTGCAGTCGCTGTGAAGGGAAATTTGCCGCTTACGCGTTTACAATGGCTAATAATAATGAACAGTTAGTTTGCAGGTGGTGCTCAAGCATGGAAGTCTGAGGAACGAGTTAGAACGTGAGAGGGAGGCCAGAGTGAGGCTTGAAGAAAGCGTGATGCTCCTGACGGCAAAATTAGAATCCCTTGAGACTCCAGTTACGACCCCTCCTGCCTCAGTTTCTACTAATAATATAAATAGTACTAATAGCCCTCTCTCTTCCCCTAGTTCCCAACCCTTCGTTCGAGTGCGTAATGGAGCCCATTGAGAAAACCTAAGACTTGTCTACCAGTAATAACAAACAATAAGTTTTCTGTTTTAGGTTTCGAAGATGCTGATGAACCGGAAATACGACTCGTTGGCGATTCCATTGTTCGAGGGCAGCTCGAGGAATTCTGTGGGAGAAACCCTCGTCGTAGGCGCCGTTACTGCTACCCTGGTGCAAGGGTGGAGGATATAACTAATAGTGTTGACCATTTTACAGACGGTACCGCCGAGGACACAACGTATGTTATTCATGTCGGTACTAATAACGTTTTAAATTCTAGATCGGAAGAACTGCTGGCTAGGTACAGGGACTTACTAGAGCGATTAAAGGAAAAAACTAATAAGATTGTTTTAACAGGTATACTTCCTCGAATTATCCAACGTAACGATTTCTACAGCAAGGCGACCTATATTAACAATAACCTAAAGTCTCTTTGCCAACAGGAAGGAGTGCATTTTGCGAATTTTTGGAACAGTTTCTACGGCAGGAGGGACTTGTTCCTCGGAGATGGACTTCATCTTAATGACGTTGGAGCTGCGCGTTTAGGAAGACTATTTCATAATACTGTCTCTTCTTTTCAGGCTGCCGTAACTCGAACGGTCCCAGCGTAAATTCCACAAATTTCCCCTGCGCTCGCGAAGGTGTCGCAATTACAAACAATTTGAAGGTTCTATCCTTAAATGCTCGTAGCTTACGAAATAAAATAAACGAATTTTTTTCTTTAATTGCTTGTAAAGACTATGATTTAATTGCGATAAATGAATCGTGGCTTAGCACTGAAACACGTGACTTTGTAGGGGAGTATCAAATTAGAGGTTATAGACTTTTTGTTAAAAACAGAATAGGTAGGCGAGGAGGCGGTGTTATGTTGTATATCAAAGATAATATTGCGAACGTTATAGAAGTAAAGCACACAATTCCAGAACCAATAGATTCGACTATAGCAGAACTTAAATTGAACGATTTCAAACTTGTTGCGGTTATATATAGGCCCCCTAATCAAACAGCTGATACGGACGAAGCGTTATATCGTGAACTAAAGAGAATAATAGGTAGTGAGCAGGCTTTAGTTATGGGTGACTTTAATTGCGCCAACGTGAATTACGATACAATGCAGGGAGACGCGGAAGGTAATCGTTTAGTTAATTTTCTCGAGGATAGCTTTCTTATTCAAAAGGTTGGGGAACCTACGAGGTTGGACAGTATTTTAGATTTAGTAATAACTACGGATGATAGGCTAATTACTGATCTTCAAGTAATAGAACCGTTAAGCAATAGCGATCACAATATGGTAGAGTTTGTCCTCTCAGTAAGTCACTCGAAACCAGCTAACTCGACTAAAATTCCTAACTTCCAGCACGCAGACTTTTGTAAATTTCGAAATAAATTGTCACACGTCAATTGGGAAAACGTAATGGGGAACTCCAACGCAAAACTAATGTGGGAATCGTTTGAAACAGTATTTAGGACTATAAATGAGGAATGTGTACCGTACAAAATTAAGCGTGCGAAAGTAAATAACAAGCCCTTGTGGTTTACTTCTAGAGTAGGAGACATTATAAAGAGTAGAGATAGGGCTTATAGGCTACATAAGTGCGATAAAGACAATTTGTGGTTACGAAACAACTACATATCTCTAAGGCGTGAAGCGAAAAGTGTAATAAAAAAGTCCAAGCGCGAATTTGAAATCTCCATAGCTCGTGACGGTAAAGAAAACCCCAAGCGATTCTTTCAATACGTCAACAATAGAAATCCAGTAAAAAGTGTCTTGGGGCCGTTGAAAAATGTTAACGGAGATCTAGTTTCTGAAAACAAGGAAATGGCTACCTTGCTAAACGAATTCTTTACGTCAGTTTTTACTATAGAAGATGTAACGAATATCCCTACGGTCATAGACATAATACCTTTTGATAATGGTAATATTTTGGATAATATTGTGGTTAGTGAAGGGGAGGTAATGCGCTATATTGATAAAATGAAAACGCGTAAATCACCGGGGCCGGATTCCATATATCCCATACAACTAAAAGAATTAAAAGATAGCATTGTTGTGCCGCTAACAAAGATTTTTAATGCGTCTATTTCTGAGGGGTGCGTACCAGATAATTTCAAGTTAGCAAACGTAACACCTATCTTTAAGAAAGGCGATAAAGGTGCGGCGGGAAATTATAGGCCAATCAGTTTAACGTCTGTTGTAGGTAAGCTACTGGAATCAATAATTAGGGATCGTATAGTCGAACACTTAGAATTGCATAACTTAGTTAGAAATACGCAGCACGGTTTTAGGCGAAACAAATCTTGCTTAACTAATCTTTTAGAATTTTTTCAAAGCGTGGTTGACGTTTACGATAGTCATCGGGCGGTTGATGTAGTGTATTTAGATTTTCAAAAAGCGTTTGACACCGTACCGCACAAAAGACTCATTGAGAAAACTAAGGCTCATGGAATCAGGGGTGTAGTAATAAATTGGATAGAAGAGTGGTTGCGAGGTAGGAAACAGAGGGTGGTCGTTGATGGAGCGGAGTCGTGTTGGGCTAATGTAGCGAGTGGCGTTCCTCAGGGTTCTGTATTGGGCCCCTTGCTTTTTCTTATATATATTAACGATTTAGATGTCGGCCTAGTCAGTACAGTTTCAAAGTTTGCGGATGACACGAAGCTGGGTGGTAGGGCGATTAATGACGAAGATAGAGGTAAAATCCAGAATGATCTGAATAAAATCGTTGATTGGTCAGTCACATGGCAAATGAGATTTAACGTCGATAAGTGCAAAATTTTACATATAGGTTCGCGTAACGGTAATTTTGCGTATAGTATGTCAGGGAAAGAGTTGATAAGCGTAGAGCAGGAAAAAGATTTAGGAGTTATAGTCACTGGTGATTTAAAAGTAGCGAAACAAAGTACAGCAGCGGTCAATAAAGCGAACAAAGTGTTAGGTTTTATAGCTCGGAATTTTGAGTACAAATCGCGCGATATTATAGTTCCTCTTTATAAATCATTAGTTAGACCCCATTTGGAGTACGCGATCCAATTTTGGAATCCGCATATGCGCAAAGATATAGACAAAATCGAAAGAGTTCAAAGACGAGCAACTAAGATGATTCCGTCGCTTAGGTCAAAGTCGTACGAGGATAGGCTTAAAGAGTTAAAATTGACTACACTCGAGACTAGGAGGCTAAGGGGTGATCTAATCCAGGTTTTCAAAATTATGAATGGGTTCGATAACGTAGATAGAGATAGCTTTTTCGAAATATCTCAATATAATAGGACTAGAAATAACGGGTGTAAGTTGACAAGTAGAAGGTTCGAGACAGCAGTTGCCAAAAACTTTTTTACGCATAGAATAGTAAATAGCTGGAATAGTTTGCCGGTAGAAGTAATTAGTAGCACGTCTATAAACATGTTTAAAAATCGATTAGACGCATATGTTGATAGATTTGGTATAGTTTAAGGTAGTAAAATTAAGAGTTGGATAAGATAGATTTTGATTCTCTCTCCATTAAAGATCACAATAACCAGACTAGAGGTCATAGTATGAAATTATTTAAGCCAAGATGTAGAACAAATTTAAGAAAACACAGTTTTACAAGTGTTGTGGGATATAGGGAGGCAGCATCTTGGGTTGGGGGATACTCTCTGTCCTTGCACACCCCATTTAAGGAGATTCCTCTGCCGAGCGGTGCCCCCGATAGTACTGTGAGGTATTGAAAAACTCGTGATCTTCACTTGCCCCACAAACACCTTTAAATGGGAGACCCAAAATGGGTGCACACACATTTCTACATTACTGTACAGTCTTTGCAGCCACACCTACACTTTTCCTCCTAAGTATATATATTGTAATGTATATGGTTGTAAATTGTGACTTGGTCCGCAATTGATATGGACCGTGACTTATTTTTGGTTGGGAAGGTACTGGTATTGATGGGTACCGTAATGAAATTGACTGGATTCTTTGGATCTGATATATTTGCATGTCCGTTATAAATAGATAGAGTGTAACATATTTGTGGATAGTAGTCTCTTATGACTTGATCCTCTGGATTCAGAGATTCTATATTTAGTTTTAAATTGATAATTAGTTTTAAATTGATAATTATTTAGTTTTGTAAAAATTAGTTGTTGCCAATGTACAGGCAGTTTTTACATAGTGGAGCCGCCTCGATAGTGTGCCCACTATAAAAATTCCTTATGTTCCTTGTGGTTCGGAACCCACGTAAAATTGTAGGTCCCCTCCGCCACCACGGAGGACATGCACAATACACAATTACGAACACAGTTAGGTAGACCAGCCATGAGTGGATCCTAGGGTCTTTGTTGGTCTGAAACATTATAACATTATATTATAACTTGGAAGGAACTGTATGTAGTCCATCTGGAGTCAATTTTCCTACGTGTAACCTGAAGGTTCACTTATCTCCCACAAATGCCTGCAGCTCCTCTGCCGTAAAATCAGGTCGACATCTCGAGACGAAAATGTTTGCGGTCTTCGTTGGTACAGCCATCATACAATCTGTTTTGGCAGTCCCTATAATACCCCGCCATTCTCTGCCAGCCTTTGCCACAGGCTGACTCCCTCTAGCCGGGGCATGAGTGGGACCAGACCCCCTTGAGGCACCTGAGGCACCACCACCATTAGCACTGCAGTGGTTGCAGTTCTCGGAGGGGTCGCTCGCTTCCGGCCCCTCCTTACCACCATTGTCCAAGATGCCTCCTCATAATGACCCCCGACTGCATTCCAGCATCCCGATTCACGAAGGCCCCTTGGCGGGTACCCTGTGTGAGATGGTATTGAGGTGGCGATGTAGAATGTGTGGATTCAGGGATCCAGGATAAGAGTGAGAAGCAGAGGGCTCTGTACTCATGGATCCAGGATGAAGCTGAGAGGCAGAGGACTTTGCACTCATGAATCCAGGATGAGGCTGAGCGGCAGCCAGATAACAAATATGTTTCAACTAAATCGTTACAGTTTCAGAGACTGTAGGTCTTAATAAATTTTACTCTATTGAAGGAAAAATTTGTCACAATATTGGTTCACATACATGTGTTTATTTTAGTTTAGAGTAGATTTAGTTAATTTTTCAGTTTTGTTCACACAATATGGCCATTGACACTGTAATATAAAAGTAATAGAATATTATCTATTACTTTACCTTCTATTACAGCCAAAAAATTATGATATATTACTTGAAAAATCCTGTAATAATCTATTACTATTATCCCATGTCTGATAATTATTTATTTATTTTCATTTCTACTTTTTTAATTCCAGATTCTTGGGTTCTTAAATGTATTTTTGTTCTCAAGCAACATCTGGTTTATTTACAAAGAAACGATTTGCTTTGTGGGAAAAGGCAGTGCAGAGAAATCGCCCGAAAGTGAACCAAGAATTTAAAGAGAATCTCATGAAGGATCTGGTGTAAATGTTGAATTAACATTTTAGGGTGTTTTCTTTAGTATGCAGTAGTTTAAGTATAAATTATCACTTGGGAAAAAAATTAAAATGGCCAAATGGATTTAGAGAGAGCTCGTTTAGTATGTATTTTGATGTCTTTATTAAAATGCTTAGTTTTGGACTAATTTTGAGCTTTATTACCGTTTTTTTGAACGAAGGAATCTGTGATAAGGATAAGTTTTGCATTTAATGATTTGGTTGGCTTTGTACACAGATTATGATTTTAATTACTTTTCAGTGTACTTCATTAAAATTCTACAATTTTAAAACACTTTGCTGATTAAAATGGTTGCTCTTTAGTTTTAACGTTCGTCCGGTTACCTTTTTGTCGTTTTTCTTTCGTTATTTTCATCAACTTCATTCCATAACTGAGGAAGTGCCAATCACCGAGTATTTTTCTATTTATGAAGTACATATAGTTTCCATAAAAATCTATTTTTGATAGTTTAAAAAAAAAAAAAAAAAAAAGTCCACATACCTTTTGATGAATACAGAATTATAAGCAAGTATTTTAGTTAATTAAGGCATTATAAGTTCTTAAATTCGAGTTTCTCCTTCCAGGTCAGTTACCACATTTCAAAGACCGAAAGAAGGCTTGTCAGAATCAAAGTTATGTTGAAATTTAAATGTGTACAGTTGGCGTTTCAATTTTTTTTTTTTGTTAATCATTAAGTTGAATTGATAAACATTGTAATTTGGCCGCTGTTTACAAGTTCCCTTTCTAATGAGTTCATACCTAGTACAAACTTTTACCGGACATGTATACAACGAAGTACGTGGTCTGTGAATTTGTTACCCGTAGCAAATTATAGCCGACTCGGTGGCATATCGAGGAAAAATGCTGCACCCTCAGGACTTACGTGCTGAATTAAACACAAAACCGAGTGAAATAACTTTATTACAGATCTAATTAAGTACATTATATTTGCAATTAAACAATTGCCCTTTTGTTTTCCACCTTTCTAAATGGTCACTGGCCTACCAAGTGTGCAGTTGTTGTGACTGGTTCATGTCTCCTAGTCTTCAGTGAGGCAAACTAGTCTATCACAGCTTCGAAGTCAATTGAATACCACTTTTGCTACAATGAAATTATTGATTGAACCGAAAACAAAAATTAAACTTAGAGAATAATTTATAAAATACATTTTGCACTAGCTAGTTAAAAACGATAAAATTGGAAGAGACCGTCAAGCTTAAAATACATTAGAATCGCTAAAATAATCGAAAAACCATGATTTCCAGACGATAGATAGGAATCGCTAATTGAAATTGGTGGTAGATGCCGTTACGAGTTACATGGTAAAAGTCTATTACCTTTATATATTACATTTTAGACGTATGTAACTGGTTCACCATTACACATTACTTTAACGCCTATACATGTAACTTACATTTATCTGTTAAATTTATTCATCACCTGTATATTGTAATTATTGTTGGCAACAAATTTGGTCCCCACCTACCCCGGCTACGCCACTGAGCCGATTACTGCAGGTATAGTCTCGACAAAATCCAGTACAAAAGCAAACGTCATGCTGGGCGCTTGAGCTAAGGATTCATGCCACTCAACGTTTCTCATTACTTACGTATAATTGTTTTTTATAGTGAAGAAAAGCAATTTTTTTTTTCATTCTGTAACGAATCAAGTTCCTCGAGTTAGCATGTACAGGCAGTGCAGTAGTAGTTCCATTGGAAGTTAAAAATGACTGACATCTTACTCTGCTTATTAGAGTCCCACGAAACATTCATCCGAAAACATCTTGAAAATTTCACTACTTTGAACTGGTGAATTTGTACCATCTTTTAGTTCACGAAGTTGAATTTGTTTACTTGGAGTACATTTAGCGTTATGACTAACTTAATTGTTGTATTCAGTACATTTCGAAAACTAAACCACCTGGACCTATCAGAGTCAAGCTATATTTCAAATAAAATTCTGCAGAATGTCACTCTTAAGTTTGCTAATTATTAAGAAAATATTTAGAGCTACCAAAGTAGCCTACATATTTCAGGTAAATGTATACGCTACTTTCATTAAACTGGGTAACAAAATTTGAAAAACTTTGTTTCCGATTTTTCTGTCGTTTCTCAAAGATTTCTGGGCACTGATTCCAAAAATGATATTGGTTTTGCTCTATCATCAACCGTTTCAAAAATATAGGTTATCACACTTTTCATATGGTAAAGTATATAAAGAAGGCTAGCAAATATTTTCTGAAAATAAAAACACTATTGGAAATTAATGTTTATTGAGCCGAAATTGTTTGACAAACCCAAAATGGTGCAAAGGATATAATATATATCATGAGGAGAAGCCTCGTTATGCAGTATGCGTTCCTTAAAAATGCACTGAAGAACGGGACTTCCGCGTATGAACATTCTTATCCTTTCTGATCAGTAACCATATGTAGTCTCCCTTCATGGAAACATCCCAATGGCCCTGGTACCTTTTCTTTATCGTTTGAATATCTTGATGGAATCTTTCACCATGTTCTTCACTCACATCGCCCAGGTTATCACGAAAAGTGTCTTGATGTGAATGCAGATAGTGTAATTTTAAAGACACACGCCACCCCATTTTGCCATAGCACTTAATCAAGTTTGACACTAACGCCTTATAGTTTGGCGTTTTATGGTTGCTTAAAAACCCACGAACCACCACGGAAAGCACACGAAGCCTCTTTTTTTCGATCGGAGTCATCTTGGCTTCAAGGTTCTTTGAATTCAACAGCGGCTTGACTCGTTGTCCTACAAAGATGCCAGCCTTGACTTTGGCCTCAGAGTTTAGGGAACGACCCGAATCTGTTGGAAAACTTCCCCTCCAAAATCTAACGCAGTTACAAACTGCTTAATTAGACCCAACTTAATATGAAGAGGTGGTAGCAGAACTATGTCAGGCTTCACAAGAGGTTCCCTAAGTAAATTGTACTTTCCTGGTTGCAGTCCTTCACGTGGAAGCCACTGAACTGTTTTATAGTGCTCAGTTGAAGCCCTGCTATCCCACAGGCAAAGAAAACATAAATATTTAGTAAACCCTCCTTGTAAACCTAACAGGAAACCAATCATTTTGAAATCACCACACACGTCCCAGTTATAGTGTTCATACCTGATTTGAGTGAGCAGTTTGACATTTTCATAGTCCTCTTTCGTTTGAACAGAATGTGCAACTGGTATAGATGGATATTTGTTCCCATTGTGGAGTAGAACAGCTTTTAAACTCCGAGTTGAACTGTCAATAAACAGGCGCCACTCTGAGGGTATACGTGTTAACCCAATAGCTGTGAATAGACCATTAACCTCGCTGCAATAATAGAGAGAGCCATTGACATCGTAGAACCTTGCAAACTCTTCATGCTGCTTTCGGTATACAGTGCTCTTGCAGTCTTCAAGCAAATTCCACTCCGAGTCTGGAGGTCAGAAGCTCAGACCCTGATTTCGTCAGACCCAAATCTCTAAGTCGTCCAAATTCCCTCTAATTTGGAAAGTGAGGGTTTGTACTGAAAGTTACTGTATATTCATCATCATGACTGTCCTCACCAGCCGACATCTCAGATGAGCTAGCTGCATCCTCATTTTCAACCTGCAAAGCAAAGAAAAACAAAATATAGGCATAGCTATATATGTAGAAAAGCATCAGCACTAAGAAAAACACACATAATGACCCAGTCTGTAAATACAGAAGGTAAAGTAATGGATAGATACCTGTTCTGGTGGACGTGGTATTGGAAGACCTTCGCCATGTGGTACAGGAGCTATGGACGACGCTATGCTTGGATACTGAAGAGTCTACCTTCCTTTAACTTTCCTGTACTTAGAAACATCTACCATGCAGTAGTAGCAATCGTCGTGGTGGCTCTTTGGTTATCTCCATATTCTGGAGTACCGTAAAGGGCCTTGCGTACTTCCCGCAGCCACCCTTCAAGTGTGGAGCGTCAGTTTCCACAGATCACATGGGGTGCCCAGGGCTTATCTTGGTCACCCATAGGAATACCAAAATAGAGCCGATACGCGATCCAGAACTTTGTGCCTTTCACAATCTTGTGCGATACTTGCTTGGGGCCTATGTAATACCCACAAACGTAGCAGAATATATCCGGCGAGTGTTTACAAACTCTAGTTGCCATTCTCTTTATCAAACTATACTACATTAATCATAACCTGCAGATATAGAGAGAAGAGTTATTAAATCTGCAACAGATTACAGATTCCAGAAAAGATGTATTCACAACACTGAAATAATGTTCGCAATAAAAAAGGATCGATAACACTCAAATCGTCAGCACAGAGAAGCACAGAAACAGTACCTCAGTGCTGGTAACCATCGGACAAAACCTGCTTTCTTTGTGTGCTCACACTTACTGACTTCTCTCACTGCGCTCTTCTTTATATAGCACAGTGGAAGTTTCGGGCAATTTCTTGAGCAAGAAACTGTCAACGAACATCCGGATTGTTCTCAACAATTCCTGATTATTCTGATATTGCTGCTCCCATAACATTATACTGGTAAAACATGAAAAATGGATTATCTCTGAAACCAATGATGATACACAAACCAAGGCCAGATTTGGAATCAGCTCCTACAAATGCATATAAAAACTATATAAACAGAATCAGTGTTAGTGTAATCTTTCAAGTCTTTTCATGAAAGAGACTTTTTCTTAAAACTAAGGAGCTACCTATTTATTACATATGGCAAGTCATTCCAAAAATCTATTATGACTGAAAAAGAATTTTTATAGATCGTCTACAAGTATGTTTTCTTTTATTATGCCCTAGAGTTCTTCCATCAAAAACTAATAAAACGTTGTATGTGAACTGTGCCAACCTGAAAACATTTTTGGACACCTGTATCATATCTCTCATCATGAGAGCCTCTCAAAACAGAACATACCCAGTTCCTTTATTCTTTCACTATTCCAATCTTCTTAAGCTGGGGATAAGCTTGGTTACACTACGTTACACACCTACCTTTAAGCATATAAATATGTCTATGGTGAGGGGACCAGACTTGAATGCAATATTCAAAGGGAGCCCTAATTTAAGAATTATATAATTTCCAGACGACTTCCTTATTCTGGCAACTAACATTCTCTTAATGCTTAATATTTTCTCTCATTTCTAACCTCTAGGCACTGCTCAAAATTTTAAATCACTTAACTATAATGCCAAGTACTTTTTCCTGTAACATCCTCTAACCAGTTTCCTTGCATCTCTACTGAAGTTGATGACTGCGGGCATCAGGAATTTTAAGTATATGAGACTAATAAGTACTTCAAACTTTTTAATTAAGACCTACATACATTATTATTAAGAAGAACCACCATACTGAAAAGTTTTATACAATTTACATAATGAAAAATTTAATAAATGAACAGGGTTTATATTTCAGACAAATGCTCCTGATAATCCTATTCCAGTTTACTCTCTTTTTCGAGCATTGCATTCAGTTTCGCACGTAAGCCCTGGAAAAAATGAGAAATGCGTGTTATTAAGCACGCAGAGTGACGAATAGATTATAATTGTAAACCAATCTTTAATACTAAAGATTTGATCAAATCTTTACACGAAGTTAAAATCTAATTTAGCAACAAATATTCACGTACACGTGATTGTGTGAAATACCTGAGCGATTTTAGCCATAGCAGAGCTCGCGCTGGGATTAAAGAGAGATTTCTTCTCAATCTCTGGGGGACCTTCGGAGGAATTGGAGTTCTCGATGGTCGAGAAAAGTGGGCGCGAATATTTATGGGCATGTGCGGTTCCAGAGGAGTGGGAGTTCTCTTCACCTCCGCTCGCCGATCCCTCTGCCTTTGACGAACATTTTTCCTCCACTTCGACGGTGGCATCCACACTGGAAAAAACAAACCACGATTAATCGTGAAATAGTATAATATTAATGTAGTCAATGATTTTGTATGAAAGGTTAGTGACTTCACAGTTAATAATATATGACGTCCTTGAAGGATTCTGGGGGAACAAGTGATAGTTTTGCGAGCAAAATTGTAATAAGTATCTAATTTCGATAATTAATAGAGATATTTTGTTTCCTATTAGCATTACAACGAAAAGGAGGACTAAGGGGTGTGGGGGAGCTGCTTGAAGAATAATGAAATAGAGCTGGTCTCATTGATCTTGATAAATGCGATAGAAAAAGTACAATTAAAGAATCATTCAACGGACCCGAAACAAACTTGTTAAAAATAGTGATGCACCGGATAGCAAATATGTTAGATATCCGAGAAATGTCTAAGGCCGGATATTTAACCCAATCTTTAACTTTCAGATTGAATTAATTCTATTACAATGTTCATCATATGACAACTAACAAACATACACTGTTGTCTTGAAGTACTGGAGTGCCTCACCTAGCTCAGTTAACTCAGAGCGGTTGTTTAGTACTGTGGTAAAATCTACACAAATAATCTAAGATATTGTTGTCTGCCAATGCAGAAATGTTGCTCTTCATAATAAAAAAACATGAAGCTTCTTAAAGAGTAAAGATTTAAAACATGTTTAGTAACTTCGGTTAAGCTGAATAGTCGTGTTTTTCATGACATTTTTAATTAAACAACGTTCTTCCAATCCTGAATTCTGATTCGAGACAAAAACCGTTTAATTTTTTTCATTTCAATTGAAGAATTGACTTTGTAAATTCGTATATTATCTTCTTGGGACCAATATAAATTTTTCTCCATGAATACCATGTAAATAATTATCATAATCATATAAATATTAACTATCCGGCCGGATATCCGGGGCATCCATAGTTAAAAAAAAAAGGTTCTTTTAATTATATGTAGAAACTGTCGCCCCACCAGCTAAACATTACTATTTACTGAAGTGGTATTCATTTCATGAAGTTATAATAAAATTAAAATAGAATTAAGAAAATTTTAATTCAGAAGGTCACGGAAAACAAGTCCTTTTCAATATCCGTTTTTTAGCACAAGTTCCACATCAATAAGACCTATAACTAGAAAAATTAAGTTTTAAAATCTGTCTAGTTAATTCTTGACCACCGACTGCAAAAAAAAGGTGTCATCTTCCATTTTTAAAATAATTTGCGCAACACATCACAACCTTTTAAAAAGTAAAACCCAGAATGATAGAGATAATCAAGGCACTTAGTAAAATTTACAGCGTAATAGAACTCTCTTCGACGAATGGAATGGAACGAATAGCAATGCTTCACCGACGCTTCGACTGCCAGTCATATCGCGCTGAAACTAAACTAGAGCGCGCAAGAAAGGCGCAGCTAAAGAAAAAACGTGAGAAAAGGGAGGAAAAATTATACCCGAGTCACGCTAAATAGAGAACAGGAAGCCGCTCTGACGGAGAAAGGAGAAAAGTGCGTCCTTCGGTACGGGTGTGGAGTCATCCAACGAGAGAGTAAGAGTGGAGCCTGAAGAGCAAAATGGGAGGAACTGGGAGCGAGCAACGGGAAAGGCAGGACAAACTCGGAGCAAATGTGTTAAATGGAGAGAGGAGTGCCACAGGCATAAGGGGGCAAGATCCCCCGTCATAAGATGGCCATGCGTGAGGCGAGTATGACCAATACGCAGGAGCTCGAGTGGTCTGAAAACGTCGATCACGCTTATCGGAATGCCGCCAGTAACACCAGAAAATTTCCGGGCACATCCTCCCACTGGCGCTGCCAACGGCGAGGGAGTGCATCCCGGAAAACCCATGGGAAGTCCGACGTCGGGAGAGGTGTGTTAGGATCGAGAGGCAAGCATAACACCTCCATCGCCGCAGCGTCCGCGTTTTCGTTGCCCAGAACACCAACGTGGGAAGGTATCCAACAAATGGCGACCGAGTTACGGCGTGATGAATGGCCATGCCAGTCCTGGATCTGCCGCACTAGTGGGTGCGGGGAGACGAGGGAGAGGACAGAGCCTCAAGAACGCTACGGGAGTCGGAATAAATAACAAAAGACGTAGAGAAGAGTTGAGAGAGAAATCGAAGGGCAACGAGAATAGCCGAGAGATTGAAGTCGCTGGGGAAGGGATAGTGATTTAATTACCGACGGAAAGGCTGCCGCGCAACCCACTCCGAGTGGCGAGCGAGAGCCGTCAGTGAACACGGGGATAGAATCAGAATGGGAAGAGGAATGGGATAGAAACAATTGTCGGAGGGCGAAAGGGCGGAAATGTAGCTTCGATGCAATAGAGGAAGGGTCCACGGGGAGAAGGTAGAAGGGGGGGGGGAGGGAAGCACAAAACTGCATAAAGGTGACGCCGCTCCAGAAACGATACCGGACTGTAGTCTCCAACTAAACCAAAATGTCAGTGGTGCTACGGTCCCTGCAAAAACCGGTCTGCGTGGGAAAAAGTAAATTGTGGTGTTCGAGGTGCCTCGGAGACAGGTATGAAGAGAACCTGCTGAGGGCGCGCAAGGGGCTGGCCCAAAGTTGGATTTCCTGAAGGAAGAGGCATACACGAGAAAAATCACAGATAAGGGGAAAGTCCTCCCGATTAGGGAGAAGGCCACGACAATTCCACTGAAGAATAGCAGCCATCAGGCGGAGAAAACAAGGGAGGCGAGGGACTTAATGGGGCGAAATTTAAAAGTGTGAACAGTAGAACGAGCACACGAAACTGGAAGGGATAGGGGGAGAGAAGGAAGGGGAAACCGAAGAATGAAAGAAAGAACGGGGGTGGAGGAAGAGGGGGGAAATGCGTGAAAGGAGGGGTACGAAGCGGTGCGGGGTGAATCCGATTTTCGGGATGGGGGTGGAGGAGAGAATGCCGGGAACATCAGTAGGTCAAGGAGGGAGAGTGGAGTGGAGAAGAGATGTACCGACTAGTCGGTACAGTCGGCCTATTCAGCCGACTGTTAGAATTTTATAACGAAATAGTGCGCGAATACGATAGGCATAGGGCAGCTGACGTTATTTATTTAGATTTTAAGAAGGCGTTCGATACAGTTCCGCATAGGAGACTAATTGCGAAAGTTAAAGCGCACGGTATACGCGGTCAGGTAGCTAACTGGTTAGAAGAATGGCTTCGTGCTAGGAGACAGAGGGTCGTAGTTAATGGTAGTGAATCGGGGTGGTTAGAGGTAGGTAGCGGTGTCCCACAGGGTTCAGTGTTAGGCCCATTGTTATTCGTAATTTACATTAACGACATGGATGTAGGATTGACTAGTAACGTGTCAAAATTCGAGGACGATACTAAAATAGGCGGTAAGGTTGTTAACGAGGACGATAGAAATAGGATCCAAGACGATGTAGACAGGATTATGGAGTGGACGAATAAGTGGCAGATGCAATTTAACGTAGATAAATGTAAAGTTTTGCATATAGGTTCTCGCAACAATAATTACGCGTACACGATGGATGATAGGGAGTTAGCGAGCGTTGACGAGGAAGTAGATTTAGGCGTACGCGTAACTAAAGATTTAAAGGTTAGGAACCAGTGCCTGGAGTCTTGCGCAAAAGCTAATAGGATGTTAGGCTTCATAGCGCGTAATTTCAAATTTAAATCGAAGGATATTATAATGCCCCTTTACAAGTCCCTAGTCAGGCCTCATTTAGAATATGCCGTTCAGTTTTGGTGCCCGTACTTGCGTGAGGATATTGATAGGTTAGAAAGGGTTCAGCGTCGTGCCACGAAACTTATTCCGTCATTGCGCAATAAGCCTTATGAAGATAGGATTAAAGAGCTAGACCTGTATTCACTCGAAACTAGGAGATTAAGGGGGGAGCTTATTGAAGTTTTCAAAATCGTTAATAACATCGATAACGTAAATTGACAAACTGTTCACTTTCGATAATAGTAATACTCGCAATAACGGATTTTAGTTGCGTGGCAGACGTTTCATTACTAATATCGCTAAAAACTTCTTTACGTTTAAAGTAATTGATAAATGGAATAATCTTTCCGCGTCAGTCGTTCATTCTATCAGCGTTAATATGTTTAAGAACCGTCTTGACAGACATTTTAAAAGTATTAACGTTGTTTAAAATTAAAAAAAGAAAAGTTAACAGGAGCTCTGGTGGTGGTGCTCGAGGATGAGTCTGTTGACGATGAATGCCAGCTTGTGACATGCCAGCGTGTGATGCCAGCAATAAAAAAAAAAAAACTACGTAAACTAAATCTGTACTCACTGGAAAGAAGGAGAGAGAGGTACATCATAATCTACATATGGAAAATGATCGAAAAACTGGTACCAAACCTAAAACTAAACCCAATTACCATTCAAACAACACTGGAAAATAGGAAAGGCAGAATGTGTAGTGTTCCCAAATTAAAAGCACGACAAGGGACCTCCTCAACCCTGAAGGAAAATAGCTTGGTTGTCAGGGGGCCAAGACTTTTCCACCAGCTTCCTAAGGACCTCAGAAACGTAACGGGGGTCAAAGTTGAAATCTTCAAGAAAAGACTGGATGCCTGGCTCAGGACAGTACCAGATGAGCCGGGCGTGCCTGGCTATGAACGGTGGAGAGCGCAAGAAAGTAACTCGCTCCTCCACCAGGCCAGACCTAGAGGCGGGGCCACCAGCTTGACCTCCGTGTGAAGAGAGACCAACACACGAAATAACATAAGGTAAGGTGTATATATATATATATATATATATATATAACATATATATATACACATATATATATATACACACATATATATATATATATACACACATATATATATATATATACACATTATATATATATATACACATACAGGGTGTCCGAGAATTATCTGTACAACTTTTGGCTGTTATTAAAAGTCAACCATGAAGTGTAGAAATTCCAGTGTTGTCCAATTTTACAGAGAATCTCATTAAGTTTTTTCCGATACCAAGTTTTGACAAGTTTTTTAGAAATTCCAGTGTCCGAACATTATCTGTACAATTTCATCTTTTAATAAAATTCTTGATAACACACGTAAAATTCTTAAACAAGATTATTTAGAATCTGTATTTTCAAAAGTTTCTTTTATTAAAGTAACGTTGTTACAAACATTCGATATGTGCACCATCAGTGATTCGCAAAACATCCAATCGATAATCCAAATGTTGCCATGTACGCTGCAGCATATCCACATCAATTCGCTCAATAGCAGCTGTGATTCTTGCTTTTAAATCATCAATGTCTGTGTGTATGCACCTGATGGTGCACATATCGAATGTTTGTAACAACGTTACTTTAATAAAAGAAACTTTTGAAAATACAGATTCTAAATAATCTTGTTTAAGAATTTTACGTGTGTTATCAAGAATTTTATTAAAAGATGAAATTGTACAGATAATTTTCGGACACACTGGAATTTCTAAAAAATTTGTCAAAACTTGGTATCAGAAAAAACTTATTGAGATTCTCTGTAAAATGGGACAACACTGGAATTTCTACACTTCATGGTTGACTTTTAATAACAGCCAAAATTTGTACAGATAATTCTCGGACACCCTGTATATAGAGGCGGGGCCACCAGTTTGACCTCTGTGTGAAGAGAGACCAACACACGAAACAACATAAGGTTCATAATATATATATATATATATATATATATATATATATATATATATATATATATATATATATATATATATATATATGTTAGACACAGACCGTGCATGGAACAAGGAACTCTTCTGGGAAAATTAAATCCACTATAGTCCGAATAAGTAATGGTAAATGACAAATACCAGAGTTTTTCTTTTTCATGATGCTAGCCCGACGTGGGCAACGGGTCTCTCGCAAAGAGGTCCCATAAATATAGCTTCCCTCACCAGCTATCTGAGTTTGTATATGTATATATATATGTATATGTATATGTGTATATATATGTATATATATATATATATATATATATATATATATATATATATATATATATATATATATATATATATTATATATGTATGAAAATTATTTCACGAAAGTAACACGTGAAAAATATTTATGATGAATAAAACCACGAAGGAAAGGAAACACAAAACGGTGCTCAAGCGCTTTCGTCTAATGACATCCTCAGGAACACCGAAATACATAAAAGGTTACGGCCTATATATAGGTTACAGAAAGAGAAAAAAATAAATAAATAAATAAATAACATACATACATACACAAACATATATACATATATATATATACATACATATCTACACACATACACATATATATATATATATATATATATATATATATATATATATATATATATATATATATATGCAATAAACGGAGAAGTAAGAATAAAACTTAAAATTAAGGATTAGAGGATTAACAAAGAGGCATATCGATTTTAGCACAAGATCAAATGAGTTATAAAAATAATACAAATTTATACTGGAGATACGCCCGGGTTTAACACTGCCTTTTTAGAGTCAAGTTTCGATATATATAAAAATAAATTGAAGATTAAAAGTTAATAAAGTAGCTTACAAGTTTACCAAAGATTAAGTGTCCTACCCTTTTTATCTAGGTTTGTTTTGAAGGAACTCAAAACAACAGGATCGAGTTGAAAAAAAATTAAGGATTAGAGGATTAACAAAGAGGCATATCGATTTTTAGCACAAGATCAAATGAGTTATAAAAATAATACAAATTTATACTGGAGATACGCCCGGGTTTAACACTTTGCCTTTTTAGAGTCAAGTTTCGATATATATAAAAATAAATTGAAGATTAAAAGTTAATAAAGTAGCTTACAAGTTTACCAAAGATTAAGTGTCCTACCCTTTTTATCTAGGTTTGTTTTGAAGGAATTCAAAACAACAGGATCGAGTTGAAAAAGACCTTTGCTTATGTTGAAGTTATTTGAAAGTTGAATAATGGCAGACTCAAGAATATTTCTATTGACAATGTTGCTCGAATGAAATAAAACTGAAGCATTATTCCAATCAATACAGTGGGATAACTCTGACAAATGGACAAAAAGAGCACTGGACAACTGTCCTGTTCTGACGGAATATTGATGCTGTTTTATACGTGTGTGCAAATCCTTTCCCGTCTGACCTATGTAAAAGGAAACACATTGTTTACACCCAATTTTATAGATAATGCCTGAATTATTGGTAGGGCTATTTTTTACTATGATATTTTTCACAATATTGTTATATGAAAATACTACATTAATATCCAAAAGTTTAAGTACATTAGCAATGCCTAAAAAGCCCGGGGAAAATGGAAGTACTAAAATATTTTTTGACAAAGTACGTGTGTTATTATTGACACGATAGAAAGTTCGTTTTGCCTTGTTGAGACAAGATTCCATAAACGCAGATGGATAACACAGATCACTTCCAATACCGTTGATTTTTTCTAATTCGGCATCGATGTATTCCGGACTGGCGATCCTAAGGGCGCGGAGAAACATTGATGAAAAAATGGCCTTCTTAGTGGGGGTGTCATGTACCGAGTAAAAGTGTACGTAGGACAAGTTGTTTGTTGTTTTCCGATAGATACTAAACTTAAAACCTGGGCTTTCCCTATGTACACGCACATCCAACAATGGGATTGACTTGTCTTGTTCCACTTCTAAAGTAAACTTAATGGAGGGGACTTGATCATTTAACTGAAGGAGGAAGTTATCCAGGTCACGATTCATGGGCCAGATACACAAAATATCGTCGACGTACCGCAACCAAGGGATGCCAACCCCCAGGATTCTCGGAATGTAAGTAATTTCGAAAAACTCCATATAAATATTGGAGGAGGGGCGATAAGGGGTTGCCCATGGCCATCCCAAACACTTGTTGATAATACTCGTTATTGAAAGTGAATTTACAGTCTTTAATGCAAAGCTTAATAAGTTCCACAACAATGTGTGAAGGTAGTGGCAGGTCATACTTATGTAATTCTTGGGAGAGAAAGTCAAGCATATCATCAATCGGCACTTTTGTAAACAATGAACAAACATCAAAACTGTTCAATCTATCGTTAGTTTCAGTACGTGCATTATTCAATTTTTCAGTAAGATCCATGGAATTTTTTACATGTGAATCAGAGATAGTTCCGAGAATGGGGGACAAGACTTTGACAAGCCATTTGGAGAGTTTATAAGTAATAGAGCCCACCGAGCTAATAATAGGGCGCATGTCCACTTCACCTTCTCTGCCCTACCTTTACGGTCTTATTAAAACCCACAAACCTGGCAACCCTATGCGCCGTATTATTTTTGGATGTGCGTGTACATAAGGAAAGCCCAGGTTTTAAGTTTAGTATCTATCGGAAAACAACAAACAATTTGTCCTACGTACACTTTTACTCGGGACATGACACCCCCACTAAGAAGGCCATTTTTTCATCAATGTTTCTCCGCGCCCTTAGGATCGCCAGTCCGGAATACATCGATGCCGAATTAGAAAAAATCAACGGTATTGGAAGTGATCTGTGTTATCCATCTGCGTTTATGGAATCTTGTCTCAACAGGCAAAACGAACTTTCTATCGTGTCAATAATAACACTCGTACTTTGTCAAAAAATATTTTAGTACTTCCATTTTCCCCGGGCTTTTTAGGCATTGCTAATGTACTTAAACTTTTGGATATTAATGTAGTATTTTCATATAACAATATTGTGAAAAAATCATAGTAAAAAATAGCCCTACCAATAATTCAGGCATTATCTATAAAATTGGGTGTAAACAATGTGATTCCTTTTACATAGGTCAGACGGGAAAGGATTTGCACACACGTATAAAACAGCATCAATATTCCGTCAGAACAGGACAGTTGTCCAGTGCTCTTTTTGTCCATTTGTCAGAGTTATCCCACTGTATTGATTGGAATAATGCTTCAGTTTTATTTCATTCGAGCAACATTGTCAATAGAAATATTCTTGAGTCTGCCATTATTCAACTTTCAAATAACTTCAACATAAGCAAAGGTCTTTTTCAACTCGATCCTGTTGTTTTGAATTCCTTCAAAACAAACCTAGATAAAAAGGGTAGGACACTTAATCTTTGGTAAACTTGTAAGCTACTTTATTAACTTTTAATCTTCAATTTATTTTTATATACACGGTGAACCAAAAGTAGGTGGACAGTAGGTTGAATACAGTTTGTGTTATATTATATTATAACTATGGTGTTCATTATAACTATGGTGTTTGTGTTATATTATATTAAATATTATAACTAAATTTATTTAAATTTTATTTTGTATTATAGTATACAAAAAAATTAAATATGTATTCTCAAAATAAACGTTATCATTTACTGTCCACCTACATTTGGTTCACCCTATATATCGAAACTTGACTCTAAAAAGGCAAAGTGTTAAACCCGGGCGTATCTCCAGTATAAATTTGTATTATTTTTATAACTAATTTGATCTTGTGCTAAAAATCGATATGCCTCTTTGTTAATCCTCTAATCCTTAATTTTTAAGTTTTATTTTTACTTCTCCGTTTATTGCATATATATATATATATATATATATATATATATATATATATATATATATATATATATATATATATATGTATGTAGATATGTATGTATATATATATGTATATATGTTTGTGTGTATGTATGTTATTTATATTATTTTTTTTCTCTTTCTGTAACCTATATATAGGCCGTAACCTTTTATGTATTTCAGTGTTCTTGAGGATGTCATTAGACGAAAGCGCTTGAGCACCGTTTTGTTTCCTTTCCTTCGTGGTTTTATTCATCATATATATATATATATATATATATATATATATAATATATATATATATATATATATATATATATATTAATATATATATATATATTATATATATATATATATATTATATATATATATATATATATATATATATATAATATAATATATATAATATAATATATATATATATAGATATATATATATATATATATATATATTATATATATATATATATATATATATATATATATATATATATATATATATATATATATATATATATATATATATATATATAAGGGTGGGGTGAAAAAATTTTCAACTATTGCTTCACTGGTAATAAGGTGGATTGAAGAGTGATAAAAAAGAATATGAGAATTAAAAATTTTCAATTCATCCTAAGTACCCCATTCCCCCCCCCCCCCCCCCCCCCCCAAAAAAAATGGCGGCCGCCAGCCAGTCATCATACGCTTCATAACTCGAAAAGTTTTCTTTTTACAAAAAAGTTTGCTTAAGCAAAAATTGTTTATTTCACATTTTCTACGTCATATAAATGTTTCAGATGTTTAATGAAAATTTTTATTTTTCAGGTTTTTGTTGGATTTGGAATTGGTAATTTCTGATAATTAGTAACAAATATGGCTTCTGCTTCAAACACTAGAGCAACAAGGAGTCAATCAAAACAACATTTTATATTTGAAACCGCACAAGAGCTTCCTCTTACAACATTGCCAACAAATAAACAGGCGGGCCAATACCATGTTCTTTTAAAAGAAGCCACTTCAGTGACTTCACATAACTGATATTTTCAACAAAATTACTCAAGATATACTCTGTATTTGGAGAACAGCTTCAATTCCTGCAATAGCTGACAAATGCAAAAAAACTTCTTTTTTTCTACGTGAAGGTCAAAATATGAAAATAAAAACCAACTCTAATAGACAGAGTTTATTTCCACAACAGTTTCGATGCCCACTGGCATCCTCCTCGGGTGGATACAGAAAAACGAATGAACCAAAACAAGAGGGAAAAACAGTCCAGGGACGGACCGTTAAGAAATTCGCACCTAGGTTAGATCACATTCTCCCGACACCGGAAGGGCATTTTCATTAAAGGGACTCGCTTATAAGTACATTCGCACAAATTTAAAACTATCTTCCTGTTCTAAACATACAGATTCTATTATTTTTTACATAATTATTACATTTATTATTGGATTATTATTTATTACAGAAATTATAAATTTATTATTACATTGTTGTTTATTATACAGAACTTATAAACCATTTCAGGTGGTGTCCGGCGTCACCACCACCACACCTTCGGCTATCATCTGGAAGAAGGTACGGGGTGTCGAGAGGCGACATGTCCACTCCCGAACCCCGGTCCTCCGGACTAACGACGGACTCCTATACGAGCCCAAGTCGGTGGCAAGCCACCTAACTTCTACCTTCGCCGCCGTTTCTTCCTCTGCAGTCGGATCCGTACCCGCCCCTAACAATAGCCCCTCTCCACCATCCATAGACAGCACCTACAACCGGTTGTTCACCATGCGTGAACTACAGGTGGCACTGGCCTCTCGACGATCCCCTTGTCCTGGTCCGGACGGTATTCCGTACGGCATGATCTAGCACATCCACACCACCTTACAGATTTTCTTGCTAGACCTATACAACAGCATATGGATAGAGGGCGTCTTCCCCTCCAGGTGGAAGGATGCCCACGTCATCCCTATCCCCAAACCCGGCAAAGATTCCCTGGACCCCACAAACTACAGACCAATCGCCCTGACGTGGTGTGACTGCAAAATCCTTGAAAAAAATGGTCGTTACGCGATTATCGTTCGTCCTTGAAAATAGCAATTCCTTCCCGGCTACACAGTCCGGTTTCAGACAATTTCGCTCCACCACTGATCCCCTCCTGCTCCTCAGCCGAGACATACAAGATGCCTTCAACAATGGACAGTTTGTACTATCAATTTTTTTTTCGATATTCAGAAGGCCTATGACACCACCCGTCGGGCAATGATCCTTAGTCAGCTACGACATCTAGGCCTCGTCGGAGCTATGCCGACCTTCATCAGGGGCTTCCTTTCCTCCCGAACCTTTAAATTTCGGGTGGGCTCAATCCTCTGTGACACCTTCGTGCAGGAGGACGGGGTCCCACAGGGAGGCATCCTCAGTGTTCTATCCTTCTCCGTCGTTATGAACACGGTATCAAAATGTCTTCCACCCACCATCCGCTCTTCCATCTACGCGGATGACCTTGCGATCTACTTCGCAGGGCGAGAACCGTCCGTCGTTCAACGGCAAATGCAGCTCGCCATCTACCGGGTGGAAAGGTGGGCGACGTCGGTGGGTTTCCGCCTCTCCACCCCCAAGTCCAAGTGTATGCTCTTCAGTAGAAGAAGACCCGCAACCCTTCCTCTTCCCTCTGTCACATTATACGGCAATCCTCTTGAGGTGGTACCCTCCACGCGTTTTCTGGGCATGACCCTAGACCGACGGTTCAACTGGGTTCCCCATCTCAAGCACCTGAAGCAATCCCTTCGACGTCCCCTCGCTCTACTAGATCACCTCTCCCACACCATATGGGGTGCAGATCGACGCTCTCCTCTTCGCCTTTACACTTCCATGGTACAGTCGAAGCTGGACTTTGGCAGTGCAGTTTACGGTTCAGCCTCCAACGCCCGCCTCCGTATCGTGGACCCGGTCCTTAGAGACCTCCGTCTCGCCACTGGTGCTTTCCGCTCCTCCCCAGCCTCCAAGTGGAATGCAATTATCTCCCTCTCGCCCTCCGACGGGGTCTACTCCTCATGAGGACATACCTCCGTGCACAGAGGGTACCTTATTCGCTTCTGGGCACGGCGGTTTCTGAACTACCATCCCAAGGACGGAGCTGGCACTTCACCGAAGTGGTCCGCTCTTTCCTTGCCCGCCCCCTTAGTTATCCCCATTTCATACAGCATCTACCCACCCTGGCTCCTCACCCCTATCAAATTCTGCAGGGACCTGTGTGTCCTACCGAAGGATACCACGAGCGCCACGATATACAGGTCACTCTTCCGTGAACACGCAACCCAACACCCGGACGCAGTCGCCATTTATACAGATGGTTCCCGCTCGGAGGCTGATGCGGCCTCCTCAGCGGTGATTCTGTCCCAGCCGCTTTCCCGAGGCGTCAGCTTGCCCCGCGAGGCCTCCGTTTTCTCGCCGGAACTTTTCGCGATTACGGAGGCCCTCGACATTGTGCGCATCCACTCTGCCAGCTCCTTCGTCATTTATTCAGATTCACAAAGCGCACTTCTCTCCCTGTAAAGATTTAACCCTCCTCACCCGCTCGTCTGTACCATCCAGCAAACATTCCATTTTTTAACGGCCTTCCGACAAGACAGTCGCCTTCTGCTGGGTCCCGGGCTCCCGGCTCATGTCAGCATCCAGGGTAACGAGGCGGCGGACTGCACGGCAAAGATGGCCTGCTCACTACCGGCTTCCTCCCGACCCCTCCCGTTACTTCTTCCCAACTCTCCGCTCCATATGGCAACGGGAATGGGACCAGGCCACAAAAAATAAACTCCACAGGATCAAACCACAAATAGGATACTGGGCCTCCTCATTTCACTGGTCCCGCCATAAAGAATTAATTCTAGCCCGTCTCCGCCTAGGTCACACCCGCATCACCCAAGGACACCTTATGGCGAAATCGCCAGCCCCTCTCTGCTCTACCTGCCACGCCCCTATCACTGTCATACACCTTCTGGTGGAATGCCCAAACCTGTCCGCTCTTCATCGCAGGTGTTTCCCTCTCCTGTCCGAAAATCCCATACCCGAGCGTCTACAATTCATACTCGCCGAAGGCCCCCACTTTTCGACAGAAGCGATTTTCCTCTTCCTCACTCACTCCCATCTGCTCTATCGCGTCTAAGACCATACCCCTCCTATCCACTATCCAGCAACTGACCCTTACTCATCCCCCCCTAGTCTACCACCCCCAACTCAGTAACACCACCCACCCACTGCCTCGCCGAGATATGTACCACTTTCTGTAGGTATGAATCGGCGGTAAATTAAAGGAAAAAAAAAGAAAACTGCAGCGAGTTGTACAAACGGAACAAATAAGGAGAAATTAAAGTTGTCCCAATGGGTGTGATAATGGTATACTTCATTCCTTTATAAGTCAAATTCAGAACCAACTGCATAATGCAACAAAATCCTGATTGTAGCCAAATTGATACTCAAAAATAATTTTACATACTGTATACGAAGATATTTTCCTTACAATCAATTAAGGCAATACAGCATACGACGTCCAGGAGAAATATGGAAGTTCTTTAGTAAAGTCGAGAAGCAACGGGGTTCGCGCACCATGACAAATAGGAAGTTCTATGCATGAAATGAAGGAGGGAGGGAGGGAGGATGAGTAAGCCTCGGGGAGTTCTCAATTCGGATCATGACCGACGAATAAAAGACCTTCCGAATCTGGAACCATCTCAGAGCACTGTCGATTCTCGAAAGGACAAGGAGGTAATAGGCAACCACTCCCAACATAACACTCAAAACGAGCGAGTTATGAAAGGACGAAATCTCAGAATTAAAATCATCAGTAAACGAGAAAAGATGCAAACACTTCTGGGCGTCGGGGGTTCCGAGGAATACGAATCCCTTACCTTTCTGAATACGACGAGTAAGGGATTTGTAGAGTAGGGTGTCTGATGGTCCACAAATGTCAAATAGGAAGCTCGTAGTTATTAAGTCCATTAGACGTTAGCATTTATTGCCAAGGATTTCAAGTGAAAACGCCATCTCAGTAACCCATCTAAGATCACGCCCAAATACCGAAAGGCAACGGTATGCGTGCTGACTGACGTAAAGCTACAGGGTACACCCAATCCACGTAAGCGACTGTCTCATCGCAAATATTTTCTCTGCAGAGAAGTTGAATGTATATTCCCATTTGATTCCATTCTGGGATATTTAAAAATTTTCTTTAGAAACAGGTGTAATGAGAAAAACTATCACATGATCCATGAAAAGATTTGACTAATTGCGTGATAAATACTATGTTAAAAAATTTATTGCAACAACAGAGCAAACTTTTTTTTTTGTGTGCAGGAAGGAGGGGACAAGGGCGAATGCCACCAAAAGCGCCCCCGCATTTAGAAGAGAGCCACAATCAAGGTCCAGGGATTTGGAGATGCCTAGACACAGTTTGAAAGATTGGAGGTCATAGACAGGAGGAAAGATGGATTGAGGAAGATTGTTCTGGAGTTGAATGGTCGAGCATATAAAAGATTGAAAATACCAATTAACCCTTGCGTTAGAGTTGGACAGAAAAGGAATGAGAAAGTGTAGAAAGTCTGGTACTATGTGCTCTCCTCAGAGGAGGAGGTATGCAGTTGAGTGTGTTCAGAAGAGCAATGTCCGTTAAAATAGCGATAGTAAAGAGAGAGCGAGGCAACATTGCGGCAAACAGAGAGAGATTGAAGACAGTAAGATGTGGGAAATTGAGACGAAAAGCCTTTGATTCCACCCGATCAAGTACGGCTGAGTGGGTTGAGCCACCCCATACATGAGTAGCATACTCCATACAGGGAAGGACCTGTGGCGGTGGTACAGCACACCTAACCTCTCAGAAGCTGTTTTGGAAAGAGTATATGCGACCTTTCCAAGAAAAATCACGAGGAAAGGAAACGCCAAGAACGTTAAGAGAATAAGAAGGATTGAGTTGTGTATTGTTGAAGGTAAGGGGATAGTGGTGGGGAAGATTGTGACAAGTAGACAGATGGAGGAACCGAGTTTTTGAGGCATTAAAAGCCATAAGGTTTTCCCTACCACAAACAGAGATGGCAGAAAGATCAGAGGTCAAGTGTACCTTAGCCGTCCTACGCGAATCATGGAGAATGTGTCGAGAGGGACGCTTTGCGAAGAGAGTGAAGTGAAGAGTGGAATCATCGGCATAGGAGTGAATAGGACAGGAAGTGCGACTTAAAACAGCATTGATAAATAAAACGAAAAGAGTGGGTGACAAGACAGAATCTTGAGGAACACCACTGTTAATAGCTTTAAGAGAAGAACAGTGGCCATTAACAACTGCAGCTATAGATCGGCCAGAAAGGAAATTAGAGAGGGAGGAACAGATAGAAAGATAGAAACCGAAGGCTAAGGCTAACAAAGACCCTAAGATCCACTCTAAGGTTAGCCCGAGAGAAAGGAAAGAGTAGGGGGTTAAAAGAGGAGAATAAGGGGTTAAGTAAGTAGCAAAACCTATCATTCGTCGGTTAACATTCATTCAGGAAAAGAAAAAAAACACTTACCATCATCATCATCCGCCGGCCACTGCCGACAAGTCGGAAAAATAGTCGGAGAGAATAGGAAAGGGGTGAAAGATGAAAAGAAGTAAAATAAGAACGCTTACAAACCATGCACAGTCTTAACTCACTGTCATACCATGCAAACTACAGACATGCAAGTAGAGAGAGTTACAGACATGCAAGTAAGGGGGGGGGGAGGTAAAGTAAAACAAAAAGTGGGTCAGTTTACGCTACGAGCTACATCTACGTTCGTGTTAGTCTATTTTTTTTCTTTTAATAATAATAATAATTTCATTGCTGGCATCACACGCCAGAGAGAGAGAGAGAGAGAGAGAGAGAGAGAGAGAGAGAGAGAGAGAGAGAGAGATACAAGGAAAAGAAGTACCTCAAAAGGCCTTGCGGCCCATACCGAGGAGGTACCAATGGCAACAGGTGCCAGGGAAAATTTTGTAAAAGTTTATTTTTCTTTCAATTATCCTAGCAGTAGTAGAAAACTGGATAGAAAAGTAGAAGGCTCTCTCCCCACCCGCCGCTCGCTCCCTGCCAGAGGCAGGTACGGAAAAAGGTTGAAGAAAATACCTTGACCCTGGAAAAGTAGCCAAGGAAATTTTACAGGAAAGTGGAGAATATATAAATAGCTCTATATTTAGCTTGCTCACAGAGACACCGTGCAAGCGATCTCCTGCAGAGTTTTCTTACGTTTTCGTCTTAAACTATGAGAGTATTCAGTACTTTGTCTAGCCTATTTTTAAACACATTTACACTTTGACTGGAAACAACCTCTGAGGGAAGTTGGTTCCAGATATTAACTATTTTATAGGAAAAGAAATTTCCGCAGACTGAGGTCCTAAATGTCTTTACACACTCAAATAGTGTGCAAGATTTCGTCTACCCTTTTCTTGAACTGATCCACAGAGGAACTGTTCACAACTTCCGAAGGTAACCTGTTCCATGTGTCACAGATCTTATACGTAAAGTAATTCCCACACACACTAGTCCTAAACCGTTTCAAATCCAACTTCCAACCATTGTTGCGAGTTGGGTTATCATTTAAACTAAACATACTTCTAAAATCGACATCGTTGAACTCGCGTAAGAGCTTGAAAACCTCGATCAGTTGACCGCGCAGCCTCCGAGTTTCAAGCGAAAACAAGTTCAGGGCGCATAACCGTCGATTGTAGCCCATATGCCTAACGGAAGGGATTAACTTTGTGGCCCTCGCCTGCACTCGCTCCAGCCTCTCAATATCTTTCCTGAGGGTGGGCGACCAGAACTGCACAGCATATCCAGGTGCGGCCGAACAAGGGAATTGTACAGTGAGAGCACAATCTCCTTGTTCCGAAACTGAAATTGCCTCCTGATATAACCCAATAGTTTCTGGGCTTTCTTTTCCACCTCTACACACTGTTTCGTAAACTTAAGGTCGCTGCTAATTAGCACACCCAAGTCTTTTTCTAAATCAGTCACCTCGATATTACTACCCAACATCGAGTAGTCCGACTTGGGATTGGCGTAGCCAATGTGCATCACTTTGCATTTACCCAAGTTAAACGGCATTTGCCATTTTTCGGACCACTCTCCTATCCTACCTAGGTCCGCACGCAGTTTCTCGATCGCTTCGGGCGTCCCAACATCGGCCCCAAGCTTGGTGTCATCAGCGAATATGGCGATCCGACTGACGATGCCACCGTCGATATCATTTATGTAAATGATAAACAACAGCGGCCCCAAGACGGAACCCTGAGGAACCCCACTAGTGACCGAGGCCCAACCCGAACTAGCACCTTTAATTACAACCCTCTGCCGCCTATTCTTCAGCCAGTTTTCAAGCCACCTACCTATTTCCCCACCGATACCCAGCGCGCGCACTTTCGCCATTAGCCGGCGGTGAGGTACCATATCAAAGGCTTTCTGAAAGTCGAGATAAAGTATATCAATCGCCCTACTCTTATCGTACTCACCCAACATGACGTGGAAAAACTCGAGCAAGTTGGTGAGACACGACCTATGCTGTCTAAACACATGTTGGGAGTCCCCAAGCAGCTTGTGGGAATCCAAATGGTCAACGATCCTATCCGCTATTATCCCCTCTAATAATTTACCTACAACTGAAGTGAGACTAATGGGACGATAGTTCCCTGGACGAGAGAGAGAGTTACAAGGAGGAGTTACAAGGAAAAGAAGTACCTCAAAAGGCCTTGCGGCCCATACCGAGGAGGTACCAATGGCAACGGGTGCCAGGGAAAATTTTGTCTTTCAACTATGCTAGCAGTAGTAGAAAACTGGATAGAAAAGTAGAAGGCTCTCTCCCCACCCTCCGCTCCCTCCCTGCCAGAGGCAGGTACGGAAAAAGGTTGAAGAAAATACCTTGACCCTGGAAAAGTAGCCAAGGAAATTTTACAGGAAAGTGGAGAATATATAAATAGCTCTATATTTACCTTGCTCACAGAGACACCGTGCAAGCGAACTCCTGCAGAGTTTTCTTATGTTTTAATCTTAAACTATCAACGTGTTAAAGTAATTCCCACATATACTAGTCCTAAATCGTTTCAAATCCAACTTCTAACCATTGTTGCGAGTTGGGTTATCATTTGAACTAAACATGCTTCTAAAATCGACATCTTTGAACCCGCGTCACGTAAGCGTCGATATAGAGATATAGAGAGAGAGATATATATATAGAGAGAGAGAGAGATATAGAGAGAGTTACAAGGAAAAGAAGTACCTCAAAAGGCCTTGCGGCCCATACCGAGGAGGTACCAATGGCAACGGGAGCCAGGGAAAATTTTGTAAAAGTTTATTTTTCTTTCAACTATCCTAGCAGTAGTAGAAAACTGGATAGTAAAGTAGAAGGCTCTCTCCCCACCCTCCGCTCCCTCCCTGCCAGAGGCAGGTACGGAAAAAGGTTGAAGAAAATACCTTGACCCTGGAAAAGTAGCCAAGGAAATTTTACAGGAAAGTGGAGAATATATAAATAGCTCTATATTTAGCTTGCTCACAGAGACACCGAGCAAGCGAACTCCTGCAGAGTTTTCTGAGGTTTTAATCTTAAACTATGAGTGTGTTCAGTACTTTGTCTAGCCTATTTTTAAACAGATTTACACTTTGACTGGAAACAACCTCTGAGGGAAGTTGGTTCCAGATATTAACTATTTTATAGGAAAAGAAATTTCCGCAGACTGAGGTCCTAAATGTCTTTACACACTCAAATAGTGTGCAAGATTTCGTCTAACCTTTTCTTGAACTGATCCAGAGGAACTGTTCACAACTTCCGAAGGTAACCTGTTCCATGTGTCACAGATCTTATACGTAAAGTAATTCCCACACACACTAGTCCTAAACCGTTTCAAATCCAACTTCCAACCATTGTTGCGAGTTGGGTTATCATTTAAACTAAACATACTTCTAAAATCGACATCGTTGAACCCTTGTAAGAGCTTGAAAACCTCGATCAGTTGACCGCGCAGCCTCCGAGTTTCAAGCGAAAACAAGTTCAGGGCGCGTAACCGTCGATTGTAGCCCATATGCCTAACGGAAGGGATTAACTTTGTGGCCCTCGCCTGCACTCGCTCCAGCCTCTCAATATCTTTCCTGAGGGTGGGCGACCAGAACTGCACAGCATACTCCAGGTACGGCCGAACAAGGGAATTGTACAGTGAGAGCACAATCTCCTTGTTCCGAAACTGAAATTGCCTCCTGATATAACCCAATAGTTTCTGGGCTTTCTTTTCCACCTCTACACACTGTTTCGTAAACTTAAGGTCGCTGCTAATTAGCACACCCAAGTCCTTTTCTAAATCAGTCACCTCGATATTACTGCCCAACATCGAGTAGTCCGACTTGGGATTGGCGTAGCCAATGTGCATCACTTTGCATTTACCCAAGTTAAACGGCATTTGCCATTTTTCGGACCACTCTCCTATCCTACCTAGGTCCGCACGCAGTTCCTCGATCGCTTCGGGCGTCCCAACATTGGCCCCAAGCTTGGTGTCATCAGCGAATTTGGCGATCCGACTGACGATGCCACCGTCGATATCATTTATGTAAATGGTAAACAACAGTGGCCCCAAAACGGAACCCTGAGGAACCCCACTAGTGACCGAGGCCCAACCCGAACTAGCCCCTTTAATTACCACCCTCTGCCGCCTATTCCTCAGCCAGTTTTCAATCCACCTACCTATTTCCCCACCGATACCCAGCGCGCGCACTTTCGCCATTAGCCGGCGGTGAGGTACCTTATCAAAGGCTTTCTGAAAGTCGAGATAAAGTATATCAATCGCCCTACTCTTATCGTACTCGCTCAACATGACGTGGAAAAACTCGAGCAAGTTGGTGAGACACGACCTATGCCGTCTAAACCCATGTTGGGAGTCCCCAAGCAGCTTGTAGGAATCCAAATGGTCAACGATTCTATCAGCTATTATTCTTTCTAATAATTTACCTACAACTGAAGTGAGACTAATAGGACGATAGTTCCCTGGACTTTCGTGATCCCCTTTCTTAAAGATAGGGGTCACGTTGGCCTCCCTCCAGTCACCAGGCACCTGGCCCATCACCAACGAGAGATAGAGAGAGAGAGAGAGAGAGAGAGAGAGAGAGAGAGAGAGAGATAGAGAGAGAGAGATAGAGAGAGAGAGAGAGAGATAGAGAGATAGATAGAGAGATAGAGAGATAGAGAGATAGAGAGAGATATATATATATATATATATATATATATATATATCCCGCAAGGGGGTTCTAAGCTCGTGCTCTTGAGTGCTCTTTGTGCTCGTTTGTACGTGCTTGTTCCTGGAGGTTTCACGTGCGCCCTCCCGGCCCTAGCACCCAAGGATGATGGGGCTCGACCCTGCAGTCCTTGGTCTTTTTCCACTTCGACTGTCCCCTCCACCCTTTCTTTTTCCTCTGTCTTTCCTCTCATTTCTTTGTTTTTCCGCTGAGATATGCCCTTTAAATAGAGGCGAATCGGTTCTTCCTGAACTAAAAAAAAAAAAAAAAAATATATATATATATATATATATATATATATATATATACATACAGGGTGGGCCGTAAGTTTCCATACATAGGAAAAATAAACATTTTTTTATGGACAACCATTTTTATTTATATAATATGCTCTACATCAGGGGTTCCCAAGCATTTTCCAGTGCGACCCCTTCTAGTGCTGTTGCCTATCCAGTGCGACCCCAAGTCATTACGAAGAAGTATATATATATATATATAATTTTATCTAGTGAGGAAGAATCTTAAAATAAATAGACATATATTTTTATACGTATTTATTTAACTGTAAAAACAAATAAGGAAATGTATTACATAACTCAAGAGTGTAAAAGTAAACATTGTCAGAAACTATTCACAACTCTCTCATGTTTAATATGTAATATAAAACAACATATCAATCAATATTCTAAGTTCCTACTCTATCATATGTCTGATATGCTATAACAGTGGCATATTTCATATCTGACATGTGTACATTATGATTTGATTAATTTTTTGTACCTGGGGGTATATAAGGTTAAGGAACATAGCATACAATTTTCTAAGTTGATGTTTGAAATACGGTTACGGTACTCATTTTTCATAAATACCATTGACGAGAAAGCTGCCTCACAGATAAGGTGGTTCCAAATTGTACCAGAACTTTGATAGCTCGATTTTTAACAGTCGAATGTCTCTCTGCTAAAGTAATCCAGAACTTTTCTACGTCATCATAGATATCAAAATTCACCCTTGCCTCATTGTCATTGCAAAGACACTTGCGACCCCATCGACCACATTGGCTCCCTGCGACCCTTTGTGTTGAGGCTTGCGACCCCGGGTTTGGGAACCACTGCTCTACATGGTTGCCATTGTTTTGAAAACACATTTCAATACGTGTTCCCCACTGTTGATGAACACGCATTAGCACAGTTGACGTTATGCTTGTAATGGCGTTGGTGATACGTTCCTTTAGATGATTTATGTCTCGTATCTTTTCCTGATACACCATGGCCTTCAAGTGCCCCCAAAGATAGAAATCAAGGGGGGTGAGATCTGGGGATCTGGGAGGCCACTCCACAGGACCACGCCGACCAATCCAAGCATCCGGAAACTACTGCTGATCCAAATACCGACGCACGTGAAGACCATAATGAGGTGGAGCTCCATCTTGCTGGAAGTAAACTGGGAAGTTACCTTCCTCGTTTAGCAGGGATGGGAAAATCTCTTCTTGCAACATGTTAAGATACCTTTCGGCATTAAGATTTCCACTGACAAAAATTGGTCCAATAATTCTGTCACCCCATATCCCGGCCCACACCATCACTTTACCGGCACCTTGCATCTTCGTCGGACTCAGCCAGTTAGGGTTAGCATTACTCCAATAACGTATGTTTTGCCGATTAACCTCTCCATTGACGTAAACATATGCTTCATCAGTAAACAAGATCTTACACGCATATTCTTAGGGTATCTGAAACATAAAAACAAACGTTTAATTTTTCCTATGTATGGAAACTTACGGCCCACCCTGTATATATATATATGCAAGAAGATCGCCAGTGGAACGTCCCTTATGGAACTCGTATTGACGATATGACAAAGAAGATTGCGAGAAAAGGTGTTCAAGAATCTTCCTATTAAGGATAGATTCAAAAACTTTGGAAAGGCAAGAAAGTGGCAAGGTTGAGAGTGGTCACCCTTCTTTGGGACAGGCTGAATGAAAGGGAACTTCCAGAGTACCAGAGAAAAGACAAAGACGAATTTGCCTAGCAGGGTGTCGGCACAGAATTGCAGTTCTTGACAACAGGAGGAACAACACCAGGACCGTACGTCTTCCTGAGTTGAGCCCAGATTCTAATTTAAGAGATAATAAAGTCAGAGGGAGAGGAGATGGAGGAACAGCAGCAGAATCGTCCAGGGTTGAGTTTGAGGCGAAAGTTTGAGGCGAAGAGTTCAGCTTTGCTAAGAGAAGAGACCGCAACTGAGCCGTGGGAATGGAAAAAAGGAGGGAAAGAACAAATAAAGTTGTTGGAGAGGTTCTTTAGCTAGATACCAGAAAGAGCGAGAATAATTAGAATTGGATAGGTTTTCACATTTTTGTCTGATGAAATTTTTGGCAAGCCGAAGAACAGCTTTTGCACGATTCCGGGCAGAAATATAGCTGAATAAGAGCCAGGAGTTGGATGGCTATGGTACCTTCTGAAAGACTCCTCTCTGTTGCGGACAGCATTAGAACAAGTAAAGTTAAACCAAGGTGTTTTTTTTTAATTAGTAGTAGGAATAGAATATGGCATGTATGCCTCCATGTCCGATAGAATCACCTCCGTGATGCGCTCAGCACACTCGGAAGAGCCCCGGCCACGAAAGTAGTACATAATCATTCCATGGGAAATCAGAGAAGTGCTACCTAAGGGCCTCCCAATCAGCGGCGCCAGTACCAAAAGCGCCTATCAACTTGGGAGGATCCAAAGGCCGAATTGGAGCGCTATGATGGAGCGATATATATCTGTATATAAGACTGGTCGGAGGAACCCAACGGAGAAAAAAAAAAAAATGTGTAAGAAGGATGAGAAGTAGGAAATAAATCCAGAATAGTGGGTCTATCTCCAAGGCGATTGGGTATACGAGTAGGGTGTTGTACAACCTGCTCCAGGTCATTTAGGATAGAAAAGTTGTAAGCTAGTTCACCAAGGACGTCAGTGAAATGGGAGGAAAGCCAAAGGTGGTGGTGAACATTGAAAACTCCTAAAATGGAGATTTCAGCAAAGGGAGAGCGGGATAGAATGCATTCCACTTTGGAAGCGAAATAGTCAAAGAATTTTGGATAGTCAATAGAATTAGGAAAGGTAGACAGCGTAGATGTACTGTATTTAGTTTGAGACTGGCATGGAAGTCGTAGCTAGAGAGTATAGAATTCGGAAGATTCGAGTTCGGGAATACGAGAACAAGTTAGGTCATTGCGTACGTATATGCAACATCCGTCTTTGGAGTGAAATTGTGTATAGAGAAAGTAAGAGGGTACAGAAAAGGGGTTGCTGTCAGTCGTCCCAGACACCAGAGTTTCAGTGAGAAAGAGAAGATGAGGTTTAGGAGGAGGAGAGGTGGTGTTCAACAGATTGAAAATTTGAGAAAAGGACACGAATGTTGCAGAAGTTTATGAAAAGTGAATCAGGCAGAGGGTCCAGAACATCTCGAATGGGCGGTAGCAGATCCAGCCATGCTGTCCGGATCTGCGTTCCTGGTATCGGCAGCGGTGGAAAGCCAAAGGCTCTTGAAGTTGATGCCATTTTTTTTTTTTTTTTATTTTGAAAAGATTATGTAGTGTGTAAAATGTATGTATATGTAGTGAGGAATAGGGAGAAGTGTGTGTTACAGGTCACTACCAAAGGAGCTTTAATTCAGTTCTAGTCAGAGATGCTCGTAGCGTGAGGTTGACCCTAATTGGAAAATATGCTATCCATCATAAAATCCTAAAGGAAATGCAGTTCAACGGAAATTCTAAATGTCGCATTAGTATGAAGTTAACCACATTACTAAACAATACGAGAGTAATGCATGTGAAATAGATGGTTCTATAGTTAGGAATTAAGATTTTTATTAGGTTTTGGGAACTTTAGGATAATTGCGGTTCTCCCTAACAGTTTAGGGACACTATGTCCACTTAAGACGAAAGTCAAACGGGAAACGCTCGAGTGGATGGAGAAAAAAGTTTGATTATATTAAAGGCAAAGTCATCGGATTCTGCACAAGAGCCAAAAGTAGTTCATCCAGAGGCATTATAGGTAGCTTCATCTTGACATTCAAAGTTCAGCAGGCGAGATTCCACTAGTGCTTTCACAAGCATCTCTATCGATTAGTAATATGATCTTTTTTCTTGAGATTTCCACACTACTTTTAACCTGCAACATATTCATCTACAAATAAGAACACAGATTACACTAACCACCACCAACATTCACAGGACCAAAATATTTGGGGTCACATACAACACATCATTATCTTTTGCAAACCACATTCAGAACATTAAAAACAAATGTACGTCAAGACTTAACACGCTTAGGGTACTAACAGGCACAAACTTTGGACACCAGCAGGAAACATCATCACTCATATACAAAATATATTCGCTCAGTTATGGACTATGCTAGCCCATGCTAGGCACCCATTATCTCTCTCTCACACACACACACACGACTCGGTCCGAATGCGGTCCTAGGTGCGAAGCCGCCAGCCATTGATAGGTCAGAGACCAGCCTGAGCAGATTGGATCGAGTTAACTTAGCACGATTCCGATGTGAACATCACTCCAACTTACAGACATATAAACACAGACTAGACAACTCCACAGACGACACCTGCCACTTGTGCCAGGACACACCACAAACAATTCAACACATTATAACAGACTATACCGCTCTAGCGCAACATAGAACACGACACATCACTAGTGCGCTGAACCTCTGAGCGATCGGTTACCTGCGTGCGCCGGCTTGCTCGATCAGGGTGGGCTGATCGGCTAACCAACAACAACAACAAAAATTAAGACCAAAAGCTGCGCAGAGGAAGGCGCAGTAATTTTCTGCACTTTATACCGCACCGGAGTCGAAGGTAATGTGCGAATACGGACTATGTTAATCTTTTATTTTTTAAATTATGAGGTATTAAGAAACATGACCAACCTTATCTTTTTAGAGTCTGCGGTCCGGGAGATACTCGAAGTCGAAGGTAAACTCACAATGCTCGATCCTCGAGAACTCCTCTTTCCGTCGTCAGATTCTCTGCAGGAAAGATCACTTGTTAAGTCTTCATTAGAACGAATGTTAAAGGAATTAAAAGCAATTAGTGGTGTACCGATTAATCATCATCGGCAGATTCGACCATTTTTTTGGTATCGGCATCAGCCAAAATAAGCCGATTCCCTTACCGATTCTTTGAAACTAAAATTTTCATTACAAAACATCTATATTTATAGAAAATTGAACATCCAAAAAAAAAAAAATACTATAAACTATTGTAATCTCGTACGGTACTATATATTATTATTATTAATAATTCTATATTAAGTTGCGCTTTATAATTTATATATTAAACCATCTTATGCTCCTCGGTGGTGTAGTAGTTAGCGTTGCTGACTACGAATCCATCGGCCCCGGGATCGAGACCTGGTGACGGCACGCGGCGCGCGGCAAAACCCAGCTGTTCATCCTTCCACACAAAAAAATTGGTTGGTAGATAAACGAAACGAGTACCCTGGGTAGCCTAGTGGCTAAGACGCTGGGCTACTGGTGGGGCGTGGTTCGGATTCCACGTTAAACTGTAGGTCTAAGGTGGAGTGACAAGCTTGACCTTCGTCAGAATAAACAATTCGGGCAGAAGCAAAACCAAGGTTAACTAAGGATTATGTTGACTATTTTTAATTTTATAAACTCAAATTGTATATCCATTCTTTAATTCAAATAGGCCAACAGGGCCTTGAAATTTTAATGAAAAATTATTATTGTTGTTTGCATTGTTGAAGAAAGAAAACACGGTACCTTCAACATAAGGAAAAACAATTACTTTAAATATTGGTATTGAATTTGTGAAACAAAATTATTTTATCATTTTACTGAGTAATAAAACTCCTCATCTCGGATAAAAACGAAAAAAATATATCACAGCTAAGTTTAAAGCTTCCAATCATCGCCATTTGGTGGGAATTCAACATAATAAAAACGTGTACCAACCTCAGTAAATTAATAAAAATGTTAAATTCATAAAAGTGCATTTAATTCGTAACAAAACATGCGGTCTCCAATGCATCACTTCTATCTATCTATCTATCTATCTATCTATCTATCTATCTATCTAATTCAGTGTCCCATAACGTGCACGGCCGTTTTAAAACAAAGTTCACAAGTGCAACACGGAAATTACTCACATTACTTGAACGTCCATGTCTGACTCTGATTCTGAAGGAAGCGTAGAAGGGGTGGAAGGGGATGACGATTCGGAAGAAGGAAGAGAAGACACCGACGACGGACTTCTGTGCCTTTTGTGCTTCTTCTTCCGTGTCTTCTCCTTCTCACGATGCGAACTGTGTTTGCTTTGTTTCTTCTTGTGAGAGGATCTGTCAGAGAACAAAGATACGTTTTAAACAACTTTAAACATATCAAAACCAAGGTTAAATAAAACTTATCTAAAGAGAGAACAAGTTACCAATTTTTTACATGGGTCAATTATCTTAAAAATGGTCCATTTATTTTATTATTGGAGAGTAATACTCGTTTTCATGTATACCTAATCAGAAAAATAAAAACAAATCGAGTTGCTACTCTTTTTCTTATATGAATTTCCCCGTTTTCCAGGTATTTTTATAAAATTTTACAGGTTTTAAAAAAAAAAGGTAATAACCACCTTATGTATCACCAATTTTCTAACTGGATTTCAATATTACATTACTTTATGTGGCTAACTACAGACTATCATCCCATACGTAACGTAATTCAAAACGTTTCACGAAAGTTTTATAATATGCTTGGAATGGATTTGCATCAACAGGCTTTTAAGAAATGATGCCCATTCTACAGTAGATTTAGTTTTGAATCAGTCAAAGTTGTATTAAACCTAGATCTATTCAATTTCGGGAAATGCATAGTAATTCCCTACAGGATCCTACTCTACATAAAAGCCTACAAAATAAGAAAACCTTAATTATCTTTTCACGAGTACAAAAAACATATCGGGGACCAGTAATTTATTGCGTTATAAACCGAGATGTGTGAAAGATGGTATGGAGATTTCACCCATCCCTATTGCCTACCATTATCCCCCTAAGTCATAAGCAAAAGTACCATACAACATAAATAAGTTAGTTATTACAGGGTTATACAGAATGCGGCATTATTGGGAGTTGTAGGGAATTTCGCTTTATCAGAATGCCCTGCATTTCCCACCTTTTTTTAAATATTTGAAATTCCCTGCATTTTCCCTGCCTCAATCTCCCTATACTTTCCAGGTTTTCCACGTTTGGCAATCCTGCAAATGTAAATCGTGCCTTGGCAATATAGTAAAACCAAACGCACGCATCAATTTTATACCATACTACTTTCCCTTTAGTAACATCCTTCTAACCTGTGTGATTTGGAGTACCCTCTGGACCTGGATCGTGACCTTGACCTGCGCTTCTTCCTTCTGTGAGAGCTTCCTCGAGACCTCTTCCTCTTCTTTCGGTCCCTCCTGCTGCTACTCGGGGACCAACTCTCTGATTTCTGTCTCGAGCGTTTTTTGTGACTTCGACTCCTAAGAATAGTTTACTAAATGTATTAAATGCAATGAATGAATGAATGAATGAAAACCAACACCTCTCTTTAACCTTACAATGAAAACAACTGACAACTTACTTTCGGCTCTGCGTCTCGCCACCTTCTGAGACACGGTCGCCAGATTGCTTACAGAGGTATTCATTTAAACCTGTGAATAGACCAAGAGATGAGCTCCTAACATTGATAACAGTTTCAAAACTCAAAATACTTTTCATTCATTCCATTTCCTTCATTCGTAAAAGTAACGCAAACAGCAAAAATAACTATTTTCTTCAAACCATGAATTGAAAGGTTTAAAAGAATATTCACTGGTTCTGACAGACGTAAAACTTGCACGTGATCCTAATTCTCAAACAGTACATAAATACAATTTTAACAGCACAACCCTTTCATCAAGTGTACTTAAAACTAATCGTTAAATATCCTACTTACCTGCCTTACCTATCCGGAGCACCAGAATACATAAAATAAACAAGTTTCTGAAAATCAATAATTACACGCACGCAACGTTTAAAGTGTTTCAAGGAATTAAATCAAGAAATGAAAAGACATTAAAATCATTGGGAATAAATTTCAAAAAGATTCCTCCTTTAAAAAAAATATCTCCCGTTCAGTGAAAAGTTGTCAAATTTGGGTCAATAATAACGATGAGCAAAACGGTGGATGTATAAGCAGAGGAACCTCGCCTGAGCCTATTACACTCAAGGGAATCTCTCGTGTGGGCGATTCGTACCTACAATCGTTACAAGCAAACTGCTTCCCTGCACGAAAATTCGATATCAGCCGAGAGGTTCTGCAACGCATCTGTAATAAGTCAAGAACATCATAGAGAACTGCATATGATAAGTTAAATAATCCCTCAGGCAATGCTTCCACCAACCACAATTGAAAAATGTTTACATTCACACTCTCAAGACATCGTCTCTCACAGGTGGCAAATCTAGGTTATATATATATATATATACACACATTTAAACTGCAAACACGCAGTATAATTAACGTAAAGAACGACGCTTGTATAGGAGAATATTCCGCGCAAGATGAGAGCGAGAGAACGAAACAAATGAAAAAATGAGGTTACCTCTTTTTTCATTTGTTTCGTTCTCTCGCTCTCATCTTGCGCGGAATATTCCCCTATACAAGCGTCGTTCTTTACGTTAATTATACTGCGTGTTTGCAGTTTAAATGTATATAATGTACGGCATGCGGGAGGTGCCCCTTTTGGGGCATTGGTTTCTGCGCGTATGTAGAGGAATTACGGCATTTGATTGAGTGAGGCCCGTGGTATAATGGTTATCATATCTGACCGGCAATCGGAAGATCCTGAGTTCGATTTTCGGGTGGTTACCTCATTTTTTCATTTGTTTCGTTCTCTCGCTCTCATCTTGCGCGGTATATTCTCCTATACAAGCGTCGTTTTTTACGATATATATATATATATATATATATGAACTCGGAATGGTTCCCTGAGGTTTTTTGATACACACAGACCGTGCATGGAACAAGGAATTCTTCTAGGAAAATTAAATCCACTATAGTCCGAATAAGTAATGGTAAATGACAAATACTACAGTTTTTTCTTTTTCATGATGCTAGCCCGACGTGGGCGCAAAAAAAAAAAAAAAAATCAGGGAACCATTCTGAGTTCATTCCCATCATGAAACGGACATGTTATGTGGCTTGAAAAGTGGACGCTCAATTCTGCCAATTGAGGTTTAAGTTTTGGTTTTTGGCTAAAAATATAATATCAGGTCATCCCATAAGTAATGTCATGTTTATAAAATTCAGGCGGTTTTGAGGCAAAAAAACGTACAAAGACTGGTGTGCAGGTCATCTAAAGAAGTATACTGTTTCTCGTCAAGATAGTTTTGCAGACTCCTGAAGAGATGATAATCTGAAGGCGCAAGGTCTGGAGAATATGGAGGATGTGGAAGTTTTTCCCACCCAAGCTCCTCAATTTTTGCAGAAGTGATCCGAGCGGTATGAGGACGTGCGTTGTCGTGGTGGAACACGATTCCTTTCCGATTAACCAAAGGTGGTCTCTTTTCTTTTAGTGCAGTGTTCAATCGATCCAGTTGTTGACAGTAGACTTGAGCGGTGACTGTTTGGTTGTGTGGTAAGATTTCAAAGTGTATTACACCACCTTTATCCCACCAAACACTAAGCAACACCTTCCGAGGGTGAAGATTTGGTTTTGGCTGTGGTGTCGCTGGTTCTCCGGCACAAACCCACTGTCGACGGCGCTTAACATTCTGGTACAGTATCCGCTTTTCATCACCAGTCACTAAACGGTGCAAAAACGGATCTTGGAGTTCACGGGAATGAAGAGCGGTGCTAATGTTTACCCGCACCCTTAGATTGTCGACCGACAATTCATGTGGCACCCATTTTCCTAACTTAGGCACTTTCCCGAGTTGTTGCAAATGTCGATGGTGGACGTGGATGAATTGAGTTTCTGGGCCAATTCTTCGACAGTTGTTGAACAGTCTTCAAGTGCGGCTAACAGCAGGTCATCATGAAACTCAGCAGGGCGTCCAGAGCGTGCTGCATCTGTCAAACAGCAGTCACCATTCCTAAACTTTTGAAACCATCTTTGACATTTCCTCACATGCAGAATATCGTTGCCATAAACGTCCTGAATGTTTCGCGTTGCTTCAGTAGCACTATTCCCTTTTTTGAACTCGTAAAGCATTATATGCCTGATATGCTCTTCCGATACCGCCATGTTTGAGGGGTTCACAAAGCAAAACACACGTCTTCACTGGTCAAGGTCTGTAAAGTATGTAGCGAAACACGATAGATCTCCTCTTAGATATAACCTTCGGAAAATTTATGCTTAAACCGAGTAGGACTAGTTTAAACTTAATCTATCGTAAAAAACGACATTACTTATGGGATGACCTGATAGTTACCGCTTTTTCTTTGATGTATTCAATCTGACGTGAAGGCAGCGAGTCTTTTGCTTACATTGAGGTTCTAAATGTAGTTGGGCTAGGCTGCTTTAAACCCTAGATCCTGTCCCAAAGCTGGATCCTATCTGCTTTGCAGATAGCTGGTGAGGGAAGCTATATTTTTGGGACCTCTTTGCGAGTGACCCGTTGCCCACGTCGAGCTAGCATCATGAAAAAGAAAAAACTATAGTATTTGTCATTTACCATTACTTATTCGGACTATAGTGGATTTAATTTTCCTAGAAGAGTTCCTTGTTCTATGCACGGTCTGTGTGTATTATATATATATATATATTATATATATAATATATATATATATATATATATAATATATATATATATTTTTTTTTTTTTAAGTTTGGGAAGAACCGATTCGCCTCTATTTAAAAGGGCATATCTCGGCAGAAAAACAAAGAAGTGAGAGGAAAGACAGAGGAAAAAGAAAGGGTGGAGGGGACAGTCGAAGTGGAAAAAGACCAAGGATGACAAGGACTGCAGGGTTGAGCCCCATCATCCTTGGGTGCTAGGGCCGGGAGGGCGCACGTGAAACCTCCAGGAACAAGCACGTACAAACGAGCACAAAGAGCACGAGCTTAGAACCCCCTTGCGGGGATATATATATATATATTACTCTGCAATACAGTAATTTGTAGCTGCTTACCCAAAAGCAAATAGGGAAACGAAATGAGGTACACAAACAGAAGTCAAAACAGGATACACTTTTAATGGTATCCATCACTCTACTCTAGGAACATATTACTATTTATCAATTAAGGACAACTGAAAAGTCTATATTAAATTTTCGGCACCAGAGTGATTAAACATTTTCATTACAGAATAAACTCTCCCCTCTCCATTTCTTACCCGACGCTAAAATGACATTAATGGTTTCATATTAAGTATATACTACGTTTGCGTAGTAATATTTCAGCATTAAGATAAAAAAAAAAGCTTAATTCTTAGTACACCATTTCTTTTATGCCAGTACAAATACTTCCTTAATAATTATTCACATAATTTTGAAGTTTACAACAGAATTTACAACAATAAATGTACTGAACTTAGTTTTTACGTGATACTAGCCTATCAAAGGCCTTGTAAACCCTCTTTATATTAAACCAAGTAAATAGTCTCCGAGTTTCAGTACTTCAGTCAGAAGATGCATTAAAATAACTATTAGAAACTTAGCAACTGAATCAGTACCACATCTATATAGTTCTGATCCTTACAACGAGTATTTATACTTTTTTAAGTTTTCTTCAACAACATTTTGATCTTGCATCAAAGCGTTAACAGTATCTTCTTGCATATATATAAAATGCAACTACAAAAATATATACAAGAGATGATTATAAGTGATGTAATTTTTGGTGTGGATGCGTACGTACAACTTTAAGGTGATACTGGTGTGGATTTTCATACTCTGAAATACCCAAATTTATCATTGCTATGCAGAAACAAAATATGGTAATAAATGAAATTTGTGAATTTCAATGCTCGTCATTGTCAGGCTTAAAAAAAAACTTTGAAAAGCAAGGAAATCTAATAACATCTACCATAGAGATCAGTGCCTGGTCATACATACAGTGACTGTTCATGTTGAACGCAAGACTAAACCATAGTTCATTTTAACAATTTATTTCACCCTGCATATTATACCAATTTAAAGTGTGACTCAAAATCGCTGACAATTCATTGTCTTTTAATGAATTAGAAAGTTTACCGTCACTTCGAAGTAGGGGACTATTCCAAACTGGTGAACAAATCTTTAATGTAAACTAAATAAACTACACTACCTAATTATTCATTAGTAAATGATAACAGACCTTTCCCTGCATCAGAATAGCCCAGCCCAAACAAATTATATACCTTGGTTTTCCCTTCCACCCAAATTGTTCATTCTGACGAAGGTCAAGCTCGTCACTCCACCTAAGACCTACAGTTTACGTGGAATCCGAACCACGCCCCACCATCAGCCCAGCGTCTTAAGCACCAGACTACCAACCAATTTTGTTTTTGGTATGGAAGAATGAACTTTTAGGTTTTGCCGCGCGCCGCATACCGTCATCGGGTCTCGATCCTGGGTCCGATGGATTCGTAGTCAACGACACTAACCACTACACCATCGAGGCGCATATAGAGTGAGTGAGTGAGTGAGTGAGTGAGTGAGTGAGTGAGTGAGTGAGTGAGTGACTATCATCATTGCTTCATAAATTCGTACACATATTCAGGACGTCAAAGCGAACCAAAAAGTTCCTAGGAACATAAATCTGCAATCGCTTCGTTTCCGAGATGCACTCTTTTTTTCCGAGGACGATCCAATTAAAATGAGTCATTAATGTTTATCAAAGTGTATTTACAGCAAGTGCTCAAGATGGTTTCGCTGCATCAGAGTACATACATGGGTGGCACGGTCCCGTCGCTTGGCCACCCAGGTCTTCGGACCTAAATGCAATTGACTTTCTTGTGCGGTTATTTAAAAAAATCTTGTTTATGCGAGAGAAGTTAATAACAGATGGATTGTGGCAACATGTTCAAAATTGTTCAGAAAATACACAACCATATAAGTGTTTTCGAACGTACGCGGCAAAATTTTCAACAACGCGTCGAAGCATGTACTCTGATGCAGGGAAACCATTTTGAGCACTTGCTGTAAATAAACTTTAATGACTCATTTTAATTGGATCGTCCTCGGCAAAAAAACAATAATATATCTCGGAAACGAAGGGATTGCGGATTTATGTTCATAGGAACATTTTTGTTCACTAACATTCTGAATATGTATACTAATTTATGAAAATTTGATACCACCATATATATATATATATATATATATATATATATATATATATATATATATATATATTAGGGTGTTACACGGCAGTGTGGTTGATGGATGAAGTGGAAGGAAGTTCAATCCACATTGATGCCCCTGTTCCTTTTGCCGAGGAAACTCGTCTGAACAGGTTTCAACCAGATCAGAACACGTTTAGGGGTCCCGAGATTTGACGCTTCAGATTGCTTAGGTATTTCTAATTTCAGCTGTTCTAGTGTTAGTCGACTGCCTTGCTTTCTGACGGAAGGGTGCACTGCTCTCTGTCCTTCGTGTCAGTTGTCGAGTTTTGTCCTCGTTGTCTCTACCGTTGCGTATTTGTACTCTTTTCTAATTCGTATATTTCCTCATTGCAGATAAACATGGCAACTCGAAGCAAGAAAGAGGTTTGGCTCATCGGACACCCGAATAAGGAGATCCTGGGTAGCCGCCTGCCGACGAAGTTGCAAGTCTTGCAAAAGTGCTTCTTCCATCAAAAACAGGAAAACCTAGGACGAAGAAAATGTCTGAACCTCTGTTTGGATGCTGTGATGGTGTTCTGGAAAAGAGCAAGGATCCCTACTATGAGGCGGGACAGCGCCCTTCGGAAAATGGAAGCTCTGCTCCAGCGTTACGACAAGTTGGTGAAAAGCAGGAACAGATCCGAGGAGAGCTGTCGTGTTGCGGAGGACATGTTCAAGGCGGAACTCAAGAACGAAATCCTCGATATTGGTCATTCCAATGCCCTTTCTATGATGACAAACGAGGAAGACACGCTCTTCTACAACAGTCAGCAGGAGGACCCAACAGAGCAGTATGGGATCGGCAGACATGAAGCTGGCCCAAATGGAGAGTAGGAAAAGGCATCGAGAGGAACAGCAGGAGGAGAGACGACACCGGGAATTCGAGCGGGCCAAGACGGTTACAGAAGCTGCTACTCTTGAAGACAGCTCCTCGTCCTCGGCGTCGCCATCTGCGGAAGATGATCCCTCCTTGGCAGCCTCCACGTCTGCTTCATATCCTTCTCCGAGGACGCGGTCGAGGAACCTCATCACTCAGGATGTGGCTGTCGCGTACGACCGGATGAACATTTCTTATCGTGATGCAGCGATGTCCTACGCCGTCGTCGCGCAATCCTTGGGGCACGATTTGAACGAGGTATCCATCTCCTCTTCCACAATGTATCGTGCTCGCCAGTCGCTTCGGAAACAAGCAGCAGAGGCGTATCAAGAGGGAGAATTCTGTCCTGAGGAGCCCTTGGTGTTGCACTGGGACGGGAAAATGCTGCCTGAAATCACAGGTGACGGATCTGTGGAAGCTGCTTGGAGTTCCGAAAGTTCCAGCTGGCACGGGAGCGGAGACGGCACGCGTCTGCATTGATCTTGTGCGGGAACACGACCTGTCCGAACGAATCAAGGGGTTATCATTCGACACAACGGCATCGAACACCGGGATTCACGTGGGAGCCTGCGTCAAGATTGAGGAAGGTCTCGGGAAGCAACTTCTTTACCTAGCATGCAGGCACCATATGTACGAAATCGTCCTGGCCCAAGTCTTCCGGTCTTCGATGGGCCCCACCTCTGGGCCCGAGACTGGGATCTTCAAAAGATTCCAAGAGCAGTGGGGTTTCATCGACCGATCTCTTATCACCACTGCTATTGATTCAGATAGCTGCAGCATCGCTGGACCTCTTAAGGATCTCAAGGACCGAACTGTCCTTGTCGTGAGGGAAGCTCTGGCTTCTGGTCAGCCGTAGGATGACTACCAAGAACTTCAACTGGTTATCCTCTTTCTCGAAGAAGAGACTGTCGCCAATGTGCCACTGCGGAAGCCAGGAGCATACCACCATGCGCGGTGGATGGCGAAAGCCATTTATGGATTGAAGCTGTACCTCCTTCAGGACCAGTTCAGGATGACCGGGCGGGAGCTGAAAGGAGTCTCAGAAATCTGCCTGTTCGTCGCCTTGGCCTACGCAAAGGCTTGGAGTCGTGCGACGAGAGCAGAGCAGGCCCCACGTGTGGATCTGGAGTTCTTGCTGGACCTGGAAATACTGCAGGAAGACCGTGATCGTCGACGTCGCCAAGCAAGCGCAAGCGGCCATGAAACGACACCTCTGGTACTTCTTCTCCAAGACGCTGGTCGGCTTGGCATTCTTCGATCAAAGGGTTCCTCAGGAAGAGAAACAAAGGATGCGAGAGAACCTCGCCAAGCCCGCATCGAGGAAAGCGTTGAAGCGTCTGGAGGGGAAGACCGTCCTCGGCTCCTTCAAAGGAAAGAAGATTTCGGATTTCGTTACCTCGAGGACGAAGGATCTCTTCACCGCACTCGGGATCAACGGCGCCTTCGTCGAAAATCCTGCTTCGTCTTGGGAAAGCGACCCACACTACCAAGCAGGCCTAGCTAGGGTCCGCGTCCTGGCTGTGGTGAATGACTCGGCTGAACGGGGGATCGCTCTCATCGAGAAATTCAATACTGCCCTAACAACGAAGGAAGAAGATAAACAGTACCTGCTGAAAGCAGTTTTCAAGAACAGGAAGGATTTTCCGAAGAAGCAGAAGGGGGAAAGATGAAGAAGTGATGAGTCTGTGCTCTCTGACGTAAGGCGTGATTTCTCGGGACCCCTTATTGTTGTCGAAGGAGTCATTTTTGGCCAGGAATGATAAATATGTAAAATGAACACGGGCATCTATGTGGATTAAAAATATAATGTGGTTCTCATTTATGAAACACCCTAATATTATATATATATATATATATATTATATATATATATATATATATATATATATATATATATATACACACAAACTCAGAATGGTTCCCTGAGAACATTATATGTTGAACACAGACCGTGCATGGAACAAGGAACTCTTCTGGGAAAATTAAATCCACTATAGTCCGAATAAGTAATGGTAAATGACAAATACCATAGTTTTCATGGTATTTGTCATTTACCATTACTTATTCGGACTATAGTGGATTTAATTTTCCCAGAAGAGTTCCTTGTTCCATGCATGGTCTGTGTTTAACATATATATATATATATATCCCCGCAAGGGGGTTCTAAGCTCGTGCTCTTGAGTGCTCTTTGTGCTCGTTTGTACGTGCTTGTTCCTGGAGGTTTCACGTGCGCCCTCCCGGCCTTAGCACCCAAGGATGATGGGGCTCGACCCTGCAGTCCTTGGTCTTTTTCCACTTCGACTGTCCCCTCCACCCTTTCTTTTTCCTCTGTCTTTCCTCTCACTTTTTCTTTGTTTTTCCGCCGAGATATGCCCTTTTAAATAGAGGCGAATCGGTTCTTCCCGAACTTTAAAAAAAAAATATATAATATATATATATATATATATATATTATAATAATATATATATAACGCTAAGGCAATTTTAACTGTTTCAAAGGAAGTGACGAAAGGTTTCATATTTTACACATCATACACTCATTTCAGGGTACAACAGCTCGCAACATCTAAAACAGTTACAATTCTAATTTTTACCTATTATTTACACCCAGTATCCCCTCTTATGGAGAGTACTTTTTGTAGGATTGTATCACGAATAGGTTTGCTTGAAGCCTTAAAATTTCGCAACAGCCTGTCCATAAAACTTTAAAATAAACAAGATTTCTGGAAGTTAAAAGAATCACCCAAATAAGGTTTCATTTCGAAGAAACGATAAAATGTGGAAGACTGTTAATGTTTAATTGTACCGTACTTCAAAGCCATTTTTCATTGCGAGTCGACGATGTCTTGAGTCAAAAAGTAATGCAAAAGAAAAACCAACTACTTTTGAGGAAAGTTCATCAGTATTAATTCACTCAGCATTGGTGAAAACATCGCAAAATGCTTAAAGTTAAACCTTTGAACCAAATTGATTAATAAAAAACAACAATATTCACGTGACACCCAAAATTAAAACTAAATTAAAAGTAACAAGGGAGTCACTGAAACCTTAACCTAAACTTAAACGAACAACGATATCGAGAGTGTCACTTACCACTTAACAAAATAGACGCCGTCGAAGTCGATTCTTCGACTGGGGGTTTGCTTCTCTTCGGACTCGATGAGACCTCTCTACCTGAAGCCTTTGATCTGGAAGCGAGAACTGAAGTATTAAAATGCATTACAGAAATTTTTTAGTTTTGTAGTTAGTTGTAAGCAGGGCTGTGGAGTTGGAGTTGGAGTTGGAGTTGGAGTCGTGGAGTCGGTCAATTTTGAGTGGAGTCGGAAGTGCATAGTTGGATGGAGTCGGAGTCGGTGCAAATCCTTCAACTATAACCATAGCAGCCTAGGCCTAGACCTAGCTCAATTTTACGAATAAAATAGATTTAACCTAATGTTTTAATATACAGGGTGGGCCGTAAGTTTCCATACATAGGAAAATTTAAACGTTTGTTTTTGTTTCAGATACCCTAAGAATATGCGTTTGACGAAAGAGCAACGAATTGAAATCATACTGATGGCTGGGTCGGGAAGCAGTCGCATGGTTGCAATGAACTTTAACAGAAAACATGGAACGAACATCACACACGACACTGTGGCAAAACTTATTAACAAGTTTCAGAAAACTGGAAATGTTGCAGATCAACCGCGAAGTGGTCCAAGACGTACAGCCACCGATGAAGACACAACAGCTACGATACTTACAGCGCTTACACTGAGTCCCAGAAAAAGTACACGACGGTTGTCTGCAGAAAGTGGTGTCAGCAGATCGAGTATCAGGCGCATTTTGAAAGCAAACAAATGGCATCCATACCAAATGGCATATGGCACAGCATTTGAGTGAAGACGACCCGGATAGACGGATGGAATTCTGTGAATGGGCATTAACCAAAGTGAACGAGGATGCAAACTTTTCAACTAAGATCTTGTTTACTGATGAAGCAAATTTTTACGTCAATGGAGAGGTTAATCGGCAAAACATACGTTATTGGAGTAATGCTAACCCTAACTGGCTGAGTCCGACGAAGATGCAAGGTGCCGGTAAAGTGATGGTGTGGGCCGGGATATGGGGTGACAGAATTATTGGACCAATTTTGTCAGTGGAAATCTTAATGCCGAAAGGTATCTTAACATGTTGCAAGAAGAGATTTTCCCATCCCTGCTAAACGAGGAAGGTAACTTCCCAGTTTACTTCCAGCAAGATGGAGCTCCACCTCATTATGGTCTTCACGTGCGTCGGTATTTGGATCAGCAGTAGTTTCCGGATGCTTGGATTGGTCGGCGTGGTCCTGTGGAGTGGCCTCCCAGATCCCCAGATCTCACCCCCCTTGATTTCTATCTTTGGGGGCACTTGAAGGCCATGGTGTATCAGGAAAAGATACGAGACATAAATCATCTAAAGGAACGTATCACCAACGCCATTACAAGCATAACGTCAACTGTGCTAATGCGTGTTCATCAACAGTGGGGAACACGTATTGAAATGTGTTTTCAAAACAATGGCAACCATGTAGAGCATATTATATAAATAAAAATGGTTGTCCATAAAAAAATGTTTATTTTTCCTATGTATGGAAACTTACGGCCCACCCTGTACAGGGTGTACATAAAGTCAGGATCTATTTTTGTGAAATAATTATTTTTTTCTATTTTTCTTTTCAGAAGCCCTTAGAATGAATACAGAAGAGCGTGTGGCAATAGTAATTTGGCGAATCGCGGGAAAGAAATACAATGACATCAGAGAGAAGCTTAGAAGATTTCATAAGCCGGGGCCAATAGACAAGACAATACGAAAATTGGTGAAAGAATTTAAACGAACGGGATCTGTAAATGATTAAGCAAGATCAGGACGACCGTGTAAGTCAGATCTTACCGTGAATGCAGTACGCGGAATTATCACTGAGGAGCCACTACGTCCGTTCGTGCTGCATCACACAGACTCGGCCTCCCGACGTCATCTGTGCACAAAATTCTGAAAGTTAATTTGCAGAAGAAAAGCTATCATTTGCAGGTTTTACATGATTTACATGAGGAAGATTTCCCTCGACGAAGTGCTGTGTGTGCTGATCTCGTAGAACAAATCTGGAGTGATAATTTAATGGACAACATTCTCTTTAGTGATGAAGCCACTTTCCATACGTGTGGAAAAGTAAATCGCCATAACTGTCGAATTTGGGCAGATGAAAGACCGAATGATTTCGTCCAAAATTGGGAGAGAGACTCGCCTAAAGTTAATGTCTGGATGGGTTTAACAAAATCTAAGGTTTATGGTCCTTGTTTCTTTGCTGAAGCTACAGTTACGGGGCTTATTTATCTGGACATGTTGCAGCAATTCCTTGAACCTCAGCTGATTGGGGATAGGATTGTTAGTACCGTCGTCTATCAACATGATGGTGCTCCTTGTCACTATTAGAGTTGCACCGATACCAATATTTTGGCCGATACCGATACTACAAAAAAGTGCCGATACCGATACTTTTTAATTGTTTTAAAATTAATTATTAATAAAAGTTCAAGTAAATGATATAATATCTCAATTAACTTAAAATGCCTTTCCCAATCCCAACTTTAGTTCCATTTAATTTCATAATAATATAATATATTATAATATATAGCTAGAGCCTGTAATTTAATTATGTTTAAATTAAATTAAGAAAAAGAAAATATATACACGGTGAACCAAAAGTAGGTGGACAGTAGGTTGAATACGGTTTGTGTTATATTATATTATAACTATGGTGTTCATTATAACTATGGTGTTTGTGTTTTATTATATTAAATATTATAACTAAATTTATTTAAATTTTATTTTGTATTATAGTATACAAAAAAATTAAATATGTATTCTCAAAATAAACGTTATCATTTACTGTCCACCTACATTTGGTTCACCCTATATATATATATCTTATTATATAAAGTTCTAAACGAATGCATATAATGGTAGTGTATTATCAATAACTTTACACACGAGATTCAAGCAACTGAATGGTTTATTATGATTATGCATGCCACGTGGTGCCATCTATGAACAACTTTACAAAACTTTCATTTTTACTGAAAACTATTACTGTAATTTGAAATTGTATATTTATATGATACTGTATTACTGTATTGAATATTTGTAATCTTGTATAGGGGCCTATAGTTACATTTTATGATTTTTTGTTTTGTTAGTAAATGTAAACATTGCTAATTTTGATAATATATATATTAAACAACTAAATAAGATATTACTGTATAATAATAAAAAAATTTAATAATATATAAAATAAGATAATTTCTTCAAAAAACAGTAATTCAAAGTATCGGTATCGGTTTTCAGAACAGTATCGGCCGATACCGATACTTTGTGAAAAGTGTCCGATACGGCCGATACCGATACATCGGTGCAACTCTAGTCACTATGCCAAAATTGTTCAGGATTATCTAAATGGACATTTTCCAAATCGCTGGATCGGACGCGGAAGCAACAGACCTTGGCCAGCGAGATCACGATTTAACCCCTTTAGATTTCTTTGCATGGGGCTTTATCAAATCGCACGTCTATCAGACGAAGATTACGAGTCTTGAAAACTTACGTACACGTATACGAACTGCTGCAGATAACATAACCCCGCAAATGCTCCAGAATGTGTTTAGAAATGCTGCGGAACGATTTGAGCTGTGCAGGGATACTGATGGGCGTCACGTCGAATCCTACTCTTAATTATTTAATAAATGTTACCACTTTATCATTTTATGATTGAATTCCATATAATTTCCAAGTGCTTCACAAAAATAGATCCTGACTTTATGTACACCCTGTATAATATAATATATAAAATATAAATATAAATAATATATAAATATAGTTGCTTATAATTAATAAGGATTAATTAATTAATTAACATAATTAATAATAAGGAAATTTAAAAATTTTGTACTAGCAACCCTAAATCTCAGATTTTTAGATTTCAATTTGATAAGTAATGATAACAGCGTAATGTCACATCAAAAGTATAAATCTGCTGTTTTTGAATATTTTTCACTCACTGCTGATGGAAAATATAACGTGTCAGTGCCAAAAGGGCACTGATGATCAGGAAAAAATGTGATGCCAAAATTAGTGCCTTCTCAGGTGAAGGATCCAATGCTCCAACAAGATCAGGAAATCTAAAACGCCACCTTCAACGGCATCATCCAAAGGATAACAAAATTGTGAATGAAAAGGATGATGAAAGAAAGAAGGCTGATGACAATTCAAGCACAAGTTCTCGTCAAACTAGTCACAAAATATTTTATGAGTGAAAAAGTCACAGTGACTATGACAGCAGACAAATTTAAAGCATGCATAATTGAAATGGTTGTAAAGAATTCTCTCCCTCTAACATTTTTTTCAACCCCGGCCTTTAGCTAATCTGAATGGGGAAATGGCAAATATACTTGGCATTTCATTAGAACGTGGCAACATTCGTAGTATGATAATGGAAGAATCGCAAAAGCAGAAGCATGCACTAAAAGAATGTCTTCGAGGACGAATCCTGTTCTTAAAGATGGATTCCTGTACTCGCCATAGAGTAAACTATTTTGCAATTAATATTCGCTTTATCGATGATAAAAAAGAAGTAGTCACGCGGACATTAGCAGTAAGAGATACTAAAGCACAGCATACCAGTGATTATCTTGAAAAACTACTAATGGATGTATTAAATGATTTTAACATCAGAAAGGACCAGGTATTGTCAATTGTAACGGACAATGCTTCCAACATGGTGAAAACACTTGAAAAATTTAACAAAAAAGAAGTTGTGGAAGATTCAGAAGACAGTGATGATTATGTTGTTGATTATTCTGAAGATAATGAACAAGTAATGATGGTTGATGATCATGAGAGTCACGATACATTAGATTCATTTGTGGATACTGCAGCAAGAATATCCAAAATCCATCATATGCGCTGCAGTGTCCACACACTGCAGTTGGCAATACGCGATGGCTTGAAAGGACAACATGCAGCTAATCTCATTGGAAGAATACGAAAAGTTGCTGTGGCAGCTAGAACGCCAAAACTAGACTCTATTTTGAAGCGACGAGCTGGCAAAGGAGCAATTTTGGACCAAGCGACTCGGTGGGGCAGCACATACATGATGATTCAACGGATTCTTGAAATAAAACCTTTCCTTAGCGACATGGCCTCCCCGGATGTCATCATGACTGAGGCTCAGTGGGATCAGGTAAAACAACTCGAGGGCTTACTTCGCCATCCTTATAACGTGACAAAAAAATTGCAATCAGATGATTTGACTCCTGGCTTATTCTATAAGGAGTGGAAGACGCTTATTTTCCGTCTTTCTCAAACTGGTGGCATACTAGCCGATGATATAAGGAATTCGATGATACAGAGAGAAAAGCTTCTGCTAGACAATGATATTCTTTTGGCTGCTATATATGTTGATGCCATGTACAGAGTGACATTAACAGAAGCGCAGCAAATCAGAGCCAAAGCTGCCTTATGTGATGTAGCCATACATATTGAAGGTCTACGAGATCATGGTCATGATGAATCCGAGGCAGTAGTTGGGCCACTTCATGGCAGTCATACGATTTCGTCATCATCAAATTCAGGCTCTGATGAAGAATTAGATTTTGAAAAACATCTGGACAGACAAGAACGATCAAAGCGAAGGCGATTGGAATTGGAACAGGAGGAACACCCCCAGAGTGCATTGGATAAATTAAAAATCAATTTCTATAAATCATTGGAGGAGGTGGAAAAGATTGATCGTTCATCAAAGTTGACTGTGAAAGAAGCAATTGCTAAATACCCCAAAATTGTCCAAGATGCTTCTATGACTGTTACGGCCTTGCCACCTACTCAAATTAGTGTAGAACGCTTATTTTCAGCCCTTAAAATCATCCGCTCTGACTTAAGAGCATCACTGAAAGAAGATTTAATGGAAGCGATCCTTTTTTTAAGAACAAATTCAGTTTAGGTTAGTACATTTTGTTACGGTTGTTTATAATAATACAAAAACATCTTATTAATTTGCTAAACCAATAATAATCTTATTTTGTTTAAGCTTCAATCAGTTTGTATTTTGGGATTTATTGTAATTTTTTAATAGAGAGAAAAAAAGCCATTAAGGCATAGTTACAGCCACTAAGTAACCTGATGAGTCATGTGGTGGTGACGAAATGCCTTGTTTATGAATCTCCATTGGCCTAATAAAGCTAATCGTAATCAATTTGGCCTTAACATTCCATCGGAGTCGGAGTCGTAATTATACAAGTCAGATTTCTGGAGTCGGAGTTGGCAAATTTTATCACCGACTCCACAGCCCTGGTTGTAAGGCCAACGGAGTAGTCTTCACAGTCTGGTTTTAGTAAGTGACCAACCTATGACACGGTTAGGTCACAAGTTTACTCTCGCATCTCACCACCTCCAGTCTCATTCTCAAATCAGCAAATATTCATTGTCAGACAGACTTTGCGATTATCGCATTTCTCTTCTTTATTTGCCCATAATTTAGACCATACATTTTAATTACACTCTAAGTTTGTGTGTGTAACTTGGTATTTTCGGTCCCGAGTTCAAGTATCGTGCCCACCCTATGGAGATTGGGAAATGGAGTTTCAGAGAATGTATGCATGTATGTACGATTCCAAAAACTTCGCATTTTTTAGACTAACTTAAATCAATCACCTTACTTATTAACACATTCACTTTGATAAAAACGCTCCCGTGACGCGACTGGTTAAGGATTACACTCGGAACGTATGGTTTCCGGGTTCGATTTTCACCGCCTCTCGGTTCAAATTGGATTGCTCACTTACTATGCCAACGCTCACGGCTAAAGTTACTCAAAATTCCTACCCGTCCCCTATAGTGTGAGGAAATAGGGATTCCAGATGTTACCACTTTATCATCTTTAAATTAACTTGAACTTACTTTTCCTGACCAATGTTGCTCAACATTTCAGTTAACCCCGGAGGAGATGGGGATTTCGGTGGAGGTGGTGGGGGCTGGTAGGATTCGGCTGGAGGTGGGGGCAAGGGGGGCTTCTCCCCTTCAGAGCTCTCCTTCGATGAAGAAGGAGACTGCGACGCCGACTTTATCAACCCTGCAGCGATATCAGGAGGAATTTCAGGGCCTGCAATTGAAATGTCAAATTAGTGGCGTGTCACATGCCAAAAGCCTTCGAATAAATGAGCGCCTACACTTTCTCAAAATCTATTAACTACTTCAAGTGACAAATGGAGGCTGTCATCCAAAACAAGTTTTTTTTTCCTCTGCAAATAGCTGGTGACTTTCCATAAGACTCTTGCATCCCCAACCTATATTTAACAGCATTTTTAAACTGAAGTTACACTCTTGCAAGATTAATGTTGGGGTATGATAGAGGTACATGAAGTCGCCAGTCTTATTTAGAAGCTACTAGAAACACTAATGTTTTTAGTAATATTGCACAAGTATATTCTATACATAAATGTTACTCGGAGGATTATTTAAAAAAATTTTTAAAAGTTCCTGAAAATATTTTGTATACAGAACGAACATCGTATGGTGGGTGTCGTATTCATACCATAAATAACAGGCTTTTTCTCGTCTTTTGAATCTTTGAGTTTTGAGAGAAAAGCAGCAGCCTTTTTTTTCCTCTCCTCCTGCTTTGAACTGGCCTCATCCGGAGATTCAACTCGCGTCCTCGAGGTCGTGTCTCTTTCCATTTCTTGCGCTGAAATGAAGCCATTAAAAAAATGAGCCTTCAAATTTGGGTAAGAATCGAGAACTAGTTTAGAAAACAGAATCCATGGTTTTACTCACCATATTTAAATATGTCGTACAAATCTTCATTTCCTGAAGACTCTTCCTCCCCCATCTTATCCTTCTTATTATCTTCCTCTTCCTTTTCCTTCCTCAGCCTCTCTTTCTTCAGGAGCTCCTCTCGTTCCTTCCTCTCCTTCTCCTCCTTGTGCCTTCTTGCCTGCCTCCGCTGCGCTCTCTCAGCTCTCCTCCTCTCTCTTTCCTCTTCCTCCATGTCCTCCTCTTCCTCGGAGGTTGAAGACTCGATGGGGAAGGTCGTGTGGCTCGTAAGAGAGACCTCCTGTTCACGGCTCTTAATTGAGAAGGAGATGGTTCGACTCCCACTGTTCTTGTTGTGTTCAGACGACTTCTTGGAAATGCTACCGTGGTTCTTCTTCTTCCATTCGTGACACCAAATAGAATGGTTCATCAATTTACCGAAGTTGGAAATTTACAGTTAAAGTGCACCGAAATTTAAATAGGGCATACAGCATGAAAATTAAAATAAATACCTACCTTTAATGCGCTCTTAAATATGTCCCCATAAACTTCATTGTAGAGCTGGATCTTGCACTTGTAATAAGGATGATATTCATGCGATTTATTGAGAAACTCAAATCGTGGGTCTCCTGAATTTTGAAAAGGCAAAACTGAGGTTTCAGAAGGAATTTAAGCCTTATTTATACTAGCAGTTTATTATAAACAATAAACCTACGAGTATATTTTTACCATTTTTTGTTTGTTTTTCATGATATATCAACAAGCAATGATAATTTAGGTTAAATTATAAGGGTCAAACTAAAAATTCCAGCTTCACTCCATCAAATACCAATATAATATGACAACTTTTACCTGTTCTCATTATATTCTTTACATAAACACACACATTAGGCCCTATCTACGTTTCCTATTCTTCATGGGGTGGGCACGGCGGTTGATGTTAGTAGTGGAAACACTCCAACTAATTACACACACAGGATCACCAGGAATAAAGTACCACTTCAGCTTCAGGGATCCATTATTGTCTTTCATGAAAAGGTTGGGGTTGTACCTCTAGTGGTATGTTGAATGAGACTAAGGTCTCATGTTACACACTCCTGGAAAACTACTTCAATTCCTTTGCTTTTTGTTAACAATTATGTCAGACTTATTCAGTTACTAATTACATCTTTCATGAAGTATTCCTGTACTTCCCACACCTATACAGTCATTACTACAGATGTAAACAAAATAATATATGCTGCATTGTGGTATGCCCATGTAGATAGAATGACAGTCACGTTAGTAAAAATGGTGCATACAAACGTGGAATTATTATGGACTGAAGTCCTAATTATTCTTCCACGTTTGTATACACCATTTTTGACAATATGTAACTTAGTTATTCTATTCACACGGCCATACCAGTGCAGCGCACTTTCCCTATGCACTCACATTCATGGACTTAATTTTACTCCACACATTTTCCAAATATTCTCGCTTCTTATTCCATCAATCCATTTTACACCAAACATAGTTCTCAAATTTCAATTGATCACTTCTGAAAGCAACCTATCCTGACCAAAAAATATCTTTTATCAGTATATCAGTATTGGCATGAATATACTTTCATGAAAACCTGTCACTTCATCCATTCTCTAGCATTTCTGTTTTCTGCAAATCCATAAATGCCATATACAACTTATAAATTTAGCTATATTAGCTGTCTCACTGCAAACACTATCCTCACATTCTCTGCTTTCCCCAAAACTGGCTTGTTCATTTCCATCTTTATCAAATCTTCCATACACTTCTCTGGCTATGCTTGAAGGCTTACATCCCAACAGTCTTTACAATCTTATTTTTCATCTTTTCATACAATGCCATTACTGCTTCTATTCAATCACCTCAAACATCATTTTACTATACTTTTTCTTTAACAACAATGGTTGTTTCACTTTTTTCTTTCAAACTACTTTTTCAATTCATAATTTACAATATTTTAACAATTTTAAAGAAAAAAACAGTTTGACCAAAGATTTGTGACATGCACTGTAAATCTTATAAGAAAGAGAACATGTGGCATAGAAGACCTAAGCAAAGGTTATGCTTTGTATAGCTAGTCAACAGCAAATAAAGAGTGCTCAAAGCAAGCCTTTCAAAAGTTACCTCTACTTCGAACGACTTCTTCAAATGCACCCCCATTCTTTATGATGTAACTTGCCATTTTATCAATGACCATTTGCACTTCAGGGGGAGGCCATTTTATGTTCTTGTAATTATGCGCTGTCCCCTGGGTGCACTTTTTCGGCTCAGTTTCCTCCCCATCAGAGTTTCCATCTGCTGTCTGATTGAAGGAAGGGTAATCCACAAGGCCAGTGACAGGCTCGGAGGAAAGGCGCTTCGCCAATACCTGACGAGAGTCTTGAACGGAGATGGAAGGATGGAGAGGAGAAGAGGGGAGCACTGGAGAAGGAACTTCAGTGTCCTCAAAGGTAGAGGCTTTTTGCTTCTCTCTTATCTTTGTAATGAGTTTTGAATAAGCACAATGCGGAGAAGGCCTGGAAGGAGATGATGCAACCCCTGGTGTTAAGTCTGGTCGTACACTCTGAGAGAGGTTGGGATGGAGGTACTGATCATTCTGGTCATTCTTTACAGAACCAGCATCTGGCTCATCCTCCCAACGATATCTGAAAGATATGTCAACAATTTAAAGAAAATCAGTAGAAACCCAGGAAACAGACTTTCCAAAGAAAATTGAAAATTTTATCCACTTGGCTAACATAACTGAAGTGAAAATGCAGTGATCTAGTTTGTATTTAAAACAGGCTGAACAGAATAAATAAAATATCTTAATTAAAAGAGCATTTGAATTTCTTTCAAACATCACACATTTTTGCAATCTCACATTAAAAAGTGGAGTTACTGGAAAGGAAATTTTTAAATTGGAGGGGGGGGGGGGGGGCCTACACTAACATACAGCATGAAAATGTAAAACATTGTTAAAAAACACTTCTAACTTGCCTTCCATTTCGAATGAGACCCACAACATGCTTATAATAAGCATTCAGAGAGTTGTCAAAGGCAAGGAAGTTAAACATGGAATTTCCTGCTTGTTTTGTTTTGATGATGATCTCCATTTGAGCACCCTGACTAACAATAAACTTGGCAGTCTTTATAATTATTTTGTTCTGTTTCATCGTTTTAGGCTGAAATAAAGAAATGGGTATTTGTTTCTGAGAAATCCTGAAAATACAGCAGGAGTTATTCAAGTCCCAAATATAAATACAAGATCCAAAGCCTATATATTTTTATTACTATTGATCCTTAGTCACAATAGTGATTGAAAGGAAAATGGTTATATGAGAGATACCATTTCCATTCCTACAGGAATGTTCATTTCTGGAGATGGAATAAAAACATCCTCATCCAATGATGGATTACAAGAGATGGATTCAGCAGGAGGCTGCAACTGAACATCTTTGACTTCACTCTGACTTCCTTCATTCGGAGTGGAATAGCTGAAGCCAACCTGATTGTAGAAAGACCCATTTGTGGCCAATTCCACTTGAAGCCTCTTAGATTCTTCTTCTGAAAAAGCAAAGTGACCAGGATTTATTTCCAACATGAAATATTTTGGAAAATGTGCATTACTTCACACATTTTAGAAAAAAAAATTACAATAGATAGTTGAGAATATGGCTTTTTACTCATTATTTACATGAAGAAAGTTTATTTGTAACCAAGTTTCATTTTAATAAATATGATACCATGTTCTAAAATCAATACATCTCCAAATGTACAAGAGGTGGTCAGAAAATAAGTTTACATGGTGTATAATTTCGTAACTAAAGGACCTACAGTGATTAGGTTTGTATCAGGTGAGTTTGTTAATCATTGTTGGCAATACTGCACATTGATTCATCTACCATATATTGGTTATACAAGTCAATTGAACATGGTGGCTCAATTGGAACAGTGCCCTGCCCTACAAAGCAGTCCAGGATGTTTACATTTAATGGCCACTAGTAAACATTCCAGTGTTGAACAATATGCAGCTGCATTGATTGTTGTGCCTTTTTGCATGAAGTCTGCGAGCAAAACACCTTTGTGGTCCCAAAACACAGTAACCATCACTTTGCCAGTGGACCTCTCAATCTTGAACTTCTTCGGTCACAGGGACTCAGGGTGTTTCCATTCCATATTGGCACATTTTGTTTCCGGAGTATGGTGATGAACCCATGTCTCATCTCGTGTGACAATGCACTTGAGAAATTCTTGACCACTGACAGACCCAGAATATCTTTGCAGAAATTTACAGGGCACCATTCCAGTCAAGCCGCCATGTTCAACTGACTCATATAACCAATGTATGGTAGATGGCAGCCAAATCAACATGCAGTGTTGCCAACAATGATTAACGAATTCACCTGATACAAACAAAATCAATGTAGGTCCTTCAGTTACGAAATTATATGCCGTGTAAACTTATTTTCTGACAACCCCTCATATATAGACACTGAAAATATAAAGTGGAGAAGATTCTTCTAAATGAGGCACTCTGATAATGCTAAGGACTGCTATAACCTTTGCTAAACAATACTTCTTACTCGCTTTTAACCATTAAAACACGAACCTAAAACAACTAATATAGTGATGTACCCAAAATATAAAACCTCTTTTAATAGGGTGTTCCTTATCTTCTAAGGTTGGAAATTCTATGCTTCTACCCTCTAGAGTTGTTCCTTTTGATGAAAAAACAATGTATGTGAAATATTTTACAAATCAAGTAAGATTTAGAGGTTACTCAATAACCTTGAAGTTTTACCCAGTGGCGGATTAGACGGGGGGGGGCCTGAAGGGGCTGCAGGCCCACCAAGGGATATAGGAACTGTATCTAGTAACTTTTAACTTGATACAGAATATATGCTTTCTTTGTTTAATATACTGGCCCATGTTTTCATACTCAGGATCATAATCATATACATAATGTAATGAATGTGAACATAACCATAGGCCTATTTCGATCAATCACCTTCAAACCAATCAGGCCATTAACCAACCACAAGGTTTTCTCTGGCCCAATCAGATAGCAAAAAGGTGAGGTCAGGTGCTCCATAGCCATCCTATGCAAATCATGGAGTGACTGTTGAGAGGGATGCTTTGGGAAGTGGGTAGAGAAGTGGGTAGAGATTGGCCAGAAAGGAAATTAGAGAGGAAGGCACAGATAGAAGGATAGAAGGACAGAAACTGAAGGAGGGCAGTTTCAAAATTAAAGCTTTGTGTCAGACTACCGAAAGCTTTTGATATGTCTAGCACAATAGCAAAAGTTTCACCAAAATCCCAAAAGGAGGCTGACCAAAAGTTAGAGATACACAAGAAGATTGCCAGTAGAGCATCCCTTGCAGAAACCATACTGACAATCTGAAAGAAGATAGTGAGAAGAGGTGTTTAAGAATATTCCTATTAAGGATAAATTCAGAAACTTTAGAAAGGCAAGAAATTGAAGCAATTGTACGATAGTTGGAGGGTTGAGAGTGGTCACCCTTCTTTGAGACAGGCTGAATGAAAGTGAACTTACAGCAGAAAGGAAAAGTACCAGATGAGAGAGAAAGATGAAAGAGTTGGCCTAGGCAGGGTGTCAGTACTGAAGCACAGTTCTTAACAGGAGGAGGAACACAAGGACCATACGCCTTCCTAGAGTTGAGCCCAGATAGGGCAGAAAAAACATCTTTGGAAGAGATTCTAATTTCAGACATAATAAAGTCAAAGGGAGGAACAGCACCAGAATCATCCATGGTTGAGTTGGGAGCAAAAGTCTGAGTGAAGAGTTCAGCTTTGTCAGAAGAGACAGCAACTGAGCCATCAGAATGGAAAAGTGGGAAAGAAGAGAGTAAAGTTGCTGAAGAGGTTCTTAGCTAGATGCGAGGAGCAGCAAGAAGAATTAGAATTGGATAGGTTTTCACATTTTTGTCTGATGAAGGAATTTTTGCCGACCCAAAGAACAGATTTTGCACGATTGCAGGCAAAAATGCCAAGTAAGAGTCAGGAGTTGAATGGTGATGGTACCTTCTGAAAGACTCCTCTCTGTTGTGGATAGCATTAGAATAAGTACAGTAAAGTTAAACCAAGGTTTTTTTGCACAATGTGGTAAACAGTAGCTAAAATTTCAGTGTTCTTGAGCAACCTCTAAATATTTATCACTTTAAAAGAAAATTGATACGCGTAGTTTTTTCATCATATGGAACAATTTTGGGGGGTAGGCCATTTAAAGTCAAACACCTGGTTTGAATGGTTGGTATGGTGCATCAGTGCGGCGTAGTGTTGGCCTACCACTAGTGGATGAAGAGGCTAATTACATATTAGTGCTAATAATACAAACAAATGATTATGATTTATGATCAATGCACACATTTCCTTAACTGAAAAGAAAATATCACTAGGAATCTTTTAAAGTAATTGGAATGCAAGAAAATGCTTTCTAATGACTTCTAAACAACTTCAGGAAAATATTTCTACCTACGGAAATGATACAAATTAGCAAGTAACCAAAAGAAATATTTGCAGAACCATCACACCTGTTCAGTGGGTGTTTCATCAACATCAGTGAGCTTTTAGAGATAGGCCTTATTCCTTACCAGCTATGAATTTTAAGATTATGTATAATTTAAACATGTAGATATTAAACTTTCTTTCCTTACCACAAGCTATCTGATACTGAGTTTCATCATGATAAAGAGCCAGGTATCTCTCTTGGTCACAGATCTCCTCCTCTTTTAATTCAGCTTCAGTTAAAGCTTCCTCAATAGGCCTGCCTCTGGATTCAGCTTCACTTAGATCATACAGAGCACCACGCACATCAAATCTGTTCAAAGTTTCAAATGTTCAATTCTGAAATTAGTTACTCCTCAGCTATTCATAAACTTACCCATAAATAACAGTTCTTTTCCTTTCAAGGTGTCTTTGGATTTTTATTACAACTACTTTTGTATAGTACATTTCTAAATTGTATGCAAGAATGCAGAAATAAGTTTACTTAAAACAATTAAAAAAAAAAAGACCAAAATTAGAAGTACTTAAAAATAATTAGCAATTTCTAGACCTTTCCTATAAAAAATTTTGGTGAACTTCCTGCAACATTACATTTTCAAGTTATGTCTGTACAGTATACTACAATTCATTGAATATTGTGTATGAGAAGTTAAGAACACATTTTATACAATTTAAAGTAATTTAAAAGCAGTATTTTATCCAACTTAAGTATTTTCAAGTGAAGAGGCCCAATCTACACAATTTTCTAAATAATCAAGAAAATGCATTTTATTGAAAAAAAAATTTCCAGTCATAATAAATTAATTTCAAAATTCAAAATTAGGGGAGAAGAACTATCCCTGGTCAAAAATGGTCAATACTTAAATAATTTACTAATTATACAGAAGCTGTTCCTGTGGAAATTACTTTATACTGTAATTAGCAGAATTAGACAAAACCTAATTAACCTTCATCAGGAATCATGAGGTCAAAATATTGAATGATGATACTATAAATTGGGGTGATTCCAGACATTTTTGACCCATTACACTTTACGGTGCTGTGCTGTGGATTGTAATTAATTTTTTTGTATTCTTTTTGCAGCACTGGAAAACTCATGAAAAGCTGGTCACATAGCAAATTACAATTTTTATTCTACCCTTCAAGACATTCTACAGGGTGCTTGGGAAGGCATATTCTGAAAATGCACATTTTTTCCACCAAAATGTATGCCCACCCCTCACAAAATGGACAATGAAAATCTGCGGATTTGTACCACCCAAAACAATAGTCCCATTATCCGAATTAGTTATGCAAAAGACCTGGTGTTGATAGGAATTTTCGTTTTGGGGTTACAGGCATCGAAGTACATTTGCGTCCTATCCAGGCAAGGTGTCCGTAATCACCCAATACCTATAAAACCTGTAATTAACCTGTTTATCTTCTAATTATTTATAAAAAAATATATAACCTGAGCCTAAAAACGCATGACTAAACATTTATTTCTTTTTCAGCCATTTCTTAATTCATTCATTCATTCATTCACTTAGTCTCCAAATGCCACAAACGTACACCAGGATTGCAGGTGCTGTGCCGTGGAGGAATTACTCCAAGGACAGCTTCGAGGAGAGAGTGGAAACAAAGTAATGAGGTAGGTAGTACACTAGTACTGTATACTGCTGACCATAAACGAACTACATCCTATTCAATATCCAATTTGAAGTTTATGTTTAATGACCAAAATTCCTCCTCTCCGTCTTTCAGGGTCTGTGGATGTGTGTGAGGGATGGGCTGCTCCTTCGTGGTTCTGGCTGCCGTAGAAGCTCTTCATTGAGATAACTTGCCTACCAAATACATGCACTTTTATTATTCGCTTCCAATTTTGCCCTTAACTTCAATCATTATGTGGGTTTTTACAGGAATTCATCTTTTCAGGTTGACATTCTCAGGGACTCCTGCGAGCGACAGTTTCATGGTCTTTTTTTTGTGAAAAAAAGCTTTCAATAATTTTTTTTAACTTTTTTAGAAGGAGACTTTCATTGGCCACAATCACCCTGCAATGTAATGAGTTTTCAGACACATGGACAATGCAGTATTGCTATAGAGAAAAGTGTCTGTAATCACCCCAAGTCCGTGGTGATTCCAGACACCAACTTTTTTGGCAAGAACTTTGTAATGGAAGGCTAAATAAAGATTCTGTCTATGGCACATGATAGTACAGACCAAGATACAACTTCATAGAAATAAAGTCACAAATTCCACTGGAATGTTTGCGCGCGACACAGGGAAGAAAGTTTGAAATGTCCGTAATCACCCTGGTTTATGGTACTATTCATTAAAAGTTCTTAAATAAAATGTTTTATAGTACCATTTTATAAGGTTTTAGGCCTGAGGTCATATAGACCCCATGGTTCCAGCAGCGTAAGTAAATTGAAGGTTCCCGATGAGGGTTAACAATAAATTTCTGCAATACATTGTAGTGGGGTTGTCTTGACTAACATCTTGTTTTCTTCTTGTTTCAGGATTGGCCACTATGTAACCCCCATATTGACGGAGTTAGTCTTGCTTAATGCCTGACTAGCTCAGTAGTTTTGTTTAGATCCATTTTGATCTTGTTTTTTGATTCTAGTATCAGTAAATTTTGCCTTAAATGTTTAGAAACTGGCATGTTTTTCAAAGTCACAGTTGGCTTGCACTTGTGGAAGTTCTAGCCTGCCAACTCAATTTGTTAAGAACAAGAAAATTCAAGAAAAACAGAGTGCCTTGTGATAATGGACATTGCCTGTGCATAACGGTGTGCAGGTTAAGGTATTTCTAGGACTACTCGCTTCAGGTTTTGCTTCTCCATGGCTTAACTATAATAGATAGGTGTGATTGGATTGACCAAGTCTAGCTTAAGGATGTTAGGTCCAGTGAGGTCTATTGTGTTGTCAATTGTACCATTCTAGCATAGGTTAAGTTTTTTATCTTTTTCTGGAAATTCCATTTTTGTTGTCCAGTATTTTTGTCATTGTAGTTGTAAGCACCATTGTATAGTATACCCTTTCAGGGTTTTTTTTTAATTTCCATTTCTTGATCTTAAGCCATGTTTAGACAAGTTCATGACCCATCCTAGCTCTTGTAAATAATTCAAGTTCATTGCTAATAAACCCTTAGAATTCTACCAACTAGTTTTTTTTCAGCCTTTGTCCTTATAGACTGGGGTCGTTACTTTCAAGGATTTACAATTCAGAGGGTAATATCTGCTTTTCTCATCCAGTCACATTTGGTTTACTTCACGATCAGTCTGCTAAAATCTTGCTTGCTTGTTGTGTACACCCATATTTGGTTGAAGTCCTCAAGTATTGCCAGGTGTACATTGCACACACTTTCCTGAAGCCAGGGCTTTCCAGGTTCTCAAGTGGACCCGACTCAGACACAGTGTTAATCTTTGGAATAGCTAGTGGGTCGAGTCCATTTCTTGGTTCAGCAGTGTGGGAGTCTCGTTTGCCCCTCAGTGACAGTCAGTGGAGGTGAGAAAAACTTCACCACCCGGGACCTTGTCTTTTCCCATCATCAAGAAGTAGCCAAGTTACGGTATTCTAGTTATTCCCTTCGCTCTCCCCGCAACAACATGACCAACAAACGTATCAACATTACAATCAGTAAAACTTACAATAAAATAAGTAATATAAAAATAAACATTTGTACAAATCAAAAACCTGGCTAAAAAACAACCAAAATAATCAATGACCATACTATACCTACAAAAGACAAATTAAAAATAGCCAGATACTACCAATTTAATTAGGAAAATAGTTCTCAAAACAGTAAACAACTTTTCTCAACAATATGGACTACTGATTTACCAATTCCAAAATTTAGCCAATGCTGATATCAATTCTTTGCCAATATATTTTAAAAAATCAATTCCCTTCATAAATTTTACTAATCTAATGTGAAAACTTAAATGACAATTTTATTTTAGTTTCATAAATTGAATACCAATATTTAAGTAATTGTTTTTTTTTATATTGGAAGTATTTTCTTTCTTCAACAATGTCAACAACAAATATATTTTTCATTAAAATTTCTAAGTCATTGGTGGCCAATTTCAATAAAGAAAATGGATATATTTGGATTTATACAATTATTAAAATGCTTGAAATGAAGTCAACATAATAAAATGGTTTAATATATATGAGATTATGAACACCCTGTATTATGAACTATTATAAAGTCCCTATCTATTTCAGTGAAAACTTAGCAAAAAAGGTAAAATTCAATAACAATATAATAGAAGGCTTAATGAATACTTGAGCATATGATTTTACAAGAGCACCATCAGTATCTCTACAGAGTTTGAATCTGTCAGCAGCATTGCAGAACACATTTTGGAGCACGACAGGGGTTATTTTTGTAACTGCTGTTACAATATATGCACGTAAATCTTGCGGATCTGTAACCCTCATTTGATAGACATTTGATTTGATAAAGCTGATAAAGCCCCATGCAAAGAAATCCAAGGGCGTTAGGTCAGGAGATCAAGCCACCCAGGGCCTGTTGCCTCCACGTCTGATCCACTGATTTGGAAATCATTCATTTAGGTACTCCTGAACAATGTTTGCGTAATGACAAGGTGCCCCACCTTGTTGAAAGATGACAGTGTTTAAAATGCCATCTGAATGAAGATGGGACATTTACGTGCTCATATCGTAACAGCAGTTACAAAAATAACCCTTCTCATGCTCCAAAATGTGTTCCGCAATACTGCTGACAGATTCAAACTCTGTAGAAATACTGATGGCACTCCTGTAGAATCATCATATGCTTCAGTATTCATTAGATTATGTCTTCTATTATATTGTTATTGAATTTTACCTTTTGCTACATTTTCACTGAAATAAATAGGGACTTCATAAACACCTTGTATTTAGAGATTAGCTACATAGTTACAGAAGATGTAAATTTATGGGCAACTCAACTCAAAAGTGTTAAGCTTTGCCTTTTTTGTGAATGTATAATATTTTTATATAATTACACTTTGGAAAGTATAAATCATCATAGTGTTTTTTGTCTGTTCAATTTTCTATGACTATAAATGTTTTGTAATTAAAATTTTAAAATTTTAAAATTTAAAGACTTGGCGAGAGAATCAGTTAAATTTGGCCAATGTTGATTAATTGGTACACAACTAATATGTACCACGGAGGACAGACACAATACACAATTACGAACACAGTTAGGTAGACCAGCCATGAGTGGATCCTAGGGTCTTTGTTGGTCTGAAACATTATATATAACAATATAACTGCAGAGAGGAAAGGCTGTAATGCCTCCTCCAATACTTTACTGACTCGAGATAGCTAACATACAGTCCAAATTTATCATCAATTAATAACAGAACACAAAAAGAACCCTAATATGTCCATAATGGATGGATTCAACATTTGAACTTTACAGATCAGTCCCCTGAAAATGACCCATCTGCAGTCAAAATCATGGGATATCAATACTTAATAAAAATTTTAAAAACAATTGTAAAAGTAATTATTTTTCTTGTAAAAACCAGTGCTCAGAAGATAAAAAAAAATACATTAAAGAAAATAAGAATGAAAAATAACTCAAGCTGATACCAACTCTAACCTTTTGAGTGGTGGATTGGCAAGGTTATACTGATTTTCACGACACTCAAGCCTGAATTGGTGGTAGGGAAACATTCACAAATACATGATTACCCCTATCCTGAACCCTAGGAAGAACATACAAATACAAGAGTACTACTTTAAGGGTTAAAATTACTGGAGTATTAACTTTAAAATAATGTAAGGCCTTTCAGCTACCATACTTTCACACTGCCAAATAAGCTTAATAAATACTAGTATGACCTATATAAGGAATCCCACTAAACATAAGGTTAAGAAATATGATATCTAGTCTAAAACAAATAAAGTACCAGTATGCCAAAAGCTATTTCTATGACTCTTCAACTTAAGTTTCATGAAAGGTCTATAGACACTAGACAGCCTCATCCAATAGAAACCCAACCTGTAATGGAGGATATGGATCATGAGTTGCATGTTGTGTGTACAGACAGAAGTGGGTGGAACTGATTCTGAGACCCCCAACACAGTGCCAATGTCTTCTATCATCTTCTGATTGAAGCTATTCAACTGAAGTTAAAACTACGAATAGCTTCAACATTATGTACATACTCCTTGTACAAGACTGGTACTGTAGTTATACAGCTAGATACAGTTGGGTCCCACATTACACAAAATGTCACGCATAAAATGTGACAAATTATCCACAGAATGCAAATATAAAACACCATATATGCAACATCTAGGATGGTGGTGGTTGAGCTCCTCGATTCCCACCAGGAAGAGACCAGCAATGAGGAGCTTGAGCAGCTTTCCACATCATCCAGTAGTGATGATAATGATGAGGATGAGGGACTAGTCTAGGCCGGGCTGAAACTATAATTTTTGTTTGATTTTAATTTATCAGTGACTAACAGTTGGCTTTTGATATAAAAATAAGATTCCTGAAAAAAATAATTGGTGGCCACCAACGTGTGTCCGGCCACCCCCATTTTTGTAAAAACATCTAATGCCGCACTAGCAAAATCAGGAAAATGGCAATATCTCTTCTTCTGAACATGCTAGAGAAATGGTTTGCATACCAAAAGATGCAGAATTTGATTTAGAACAAATTATTAAGAGTGGTATTTTTTCATAAAACCTTTAGTTTTTGAGTTATTTTAGAAAAACTAATTTTTTGGGCTCATAGACCCCCTTTCAACTGAATGTCAACACAATAAAACATTCTCAAGCTGCAAATTGACATGTATTAGTAATTTTCAATCAGCAATCAAAATCAGCCATTTTAAATTCATTGAAAATGCTTTTTGACATTCCAAAATGCCAAACATTAAATTATACAATTAACAAATTGTCATTTTGTCATATTTTATCATGATAAATAATAATCTAGAACTTAAAATATTTTTTAGACAATCTTTCATTAATTTACGTGATCTAATTTTGTTTCTAATAAGACCATCTCTACGCTCATGACCTACAACAGCCAAGGATGCTTCAGTGACAAGCTTGATGTGCCTTTCAACATTCTGACTGTGGCACTCGTGATCCAGTTTCAATGCGGTATTAATGATATCACGCAGTTCATCATTACTGAATTCTTTTAATACAGGTGGAACAGTTTCCCATTGGGACATAGCAGACAGCTTGTGGTATGCAGAAGCTTTGAAATTGATGATTGGCTTTCTAAAGACCCTAACATTCTCATCTATAGCAGGATATTCATCAGTACCACCTTCATGATCCTCTTCATTCTCATCATCACTTTCAATTATTCCACCTGCAAAATCATTGCTACACCAGATTCATCATCAAAATCCTCTATAACTCCCCTCAGACACAGAACTTTATTGACAGCACACCTCCTCATCTTCATCAGCCAGCATTCCAACTAAAATATTTTCACCATGAGCAAAATAGCTGTTATTGTTTAATACGTCGTAACAAATTTCTCTAATTTTCCTGTCAGGGAATTTATTTACTCTTTGGATCATATTGAATAGGTTTCTTGACCCATCACTTAGCCTCTTATTAGCCTTGATATTGAACCAACTGTGAAAGTATACTTTGATGATGAATTCTACTATGATTTTGAGGTTCTTACTGGGTCTTTTTTGTGAAACATAAAAGCGAAGAATTCTACAGGCTAAGGTGAGCCATCGAGAGTGATTTAGCAGGCCAACTTCTAAGAGTGCAAGGTCTTCATCCACTTCACCAGTAATAATTGCCCAGCAGATGCAGTATCCATAGTATTGGTCTGTTGATAAATTATTGACCACCTCATTTGGTAGAAGCACAAATGCAGGATAAGGTATAGATTTGAAGTCCACAACATTCCATTCTGACACATCCCATTGAGCTGAGAACCAATAGGGCCAGAAAATTTGTCTGGACTTTTTGTTGTCCCATCTAAAGTTATGAAGATGTGTCTAAGTGGCAATTCATTTAGATGCAGAAGACAAATATCCCACTGAAGAGGTTGCCCTAAAAACATTTCCAAATATCTGATTGACCCATGCATATGTCCTGTGTTAGTATTTGTCCCATCTGCTTTAACTAAGTTTAATTTGGCCTCAAGTTCTGTCCCTTTAATGATCTTATAAATGCCATGAGCAATGTCAATGCCTTTGCCACTCTCCAGGGTAAAATGGTCGAGGTAGAAATCATCTGAAAATAAATGTAATTAATTTTACAATTAAATAAAAATGAAAAAGGAAGGAATAAAGTTAACTGGACAGTTGTCACTTAAAAAGAAAATTTTTTAAGTAATTGAAATATTACTTTATAGTACAGTAATATAACAGCATAACGCCTATAACTGTATGACAATCATTTCCATTTACCTGGCTCTCCAGTAATGACATAATGTTCCTCTAGGATTGTGGATGTATAATACTTTTCATTTACTTTGTTAACAGCAAGTGTAGCATCCTTTCTACTGTCAAAGCCAATGCCAGTCACTTTTTCAAATATCACTTCTTCCTTCTTCCTTTCAGCTCTCAATTTAGCTCTCTCCCTTCTCAACTTGTTTCTGAAAAGTATTTCAAAAATATTGGCCATGCATTACTGCATTAGCATTATACAAATATACAAAATACAAATGTCAGTGTCCTGTTTGAAACTAATTAATATAAATACAAAATAGAAATTTTGACGCTAATTAAAAATAATAGTAAATCTGGTGATTTAGAACTTATAGCAGAAGCTAAGAAATGTAATATCTAGAGTGATTAAAAACATACTTATCAATAACATTTTGTATTTATCTGGGGTGATTACTCCAAAGTCCACCAATGTAGCAGAACCAATAGCCGCTCCTGCTCTATCACTTACTTGATATCTGTTAGGATATTTAAAGTAGATTTACATATCTATTGTCAATGAATAATTTATTGGTAATCTTAATCTCTTAGTCACAATGATTTCACTTTAAGCTGTATTAAAAGATTTATCTTTCAGTACTATACCTGTCACATGCTTCAGCTAATGAGCGTAATCTAGTTCTGTTCTGTAATGTTGAGACTTCTGGAACATAGTCTGCATCAAATGAATCATTACAACTGTCGCTATCTGTCAACTCAGGAATGTCCATAGGTTCAGGAGGATGAGGAACTGATTCTTTTGCTTTTTGAGATTGAATAACCCGTGATTTGAATTTTAAGCCAGTGGCTGTTTCTGGGACTTCTTTCAGGGTACAGTAACCATGCCTAGTTGTTTTCTGGTCCTACAAAGTGATTATATTTCATTACACTATAATGTATCTTTTATCTATGGGTCTCTATATATAAATTGAAATTCTTACAAAAATGAGAAAATACTAAAATATTACTTATTAATAGTGTATTATTGATATTACTAACTTATTAAATGCACTTTAAAAATTGTAGCAAATTATTAATAACACTGGTATGCATATGAAATTTTTTTGTCTGCTGTGAGGGTTTTTTCAACTCATATTATATAATTCGACCATGCTGAATTTGAAAATGACATTGGTTTTCCTCAATCAGGTCAGGTTTTTTCTCTATTCGCCATTTATTATAAGACCAATTTTATCCCCAAATTTATTGATTTTTTTAGCTTAAACACTGTAGATACGAGTAATATTATAAGAACACTCGTGAAAAATGAAAACTGTGTGAATAAATACTTTTATTCATACAATGAATATGGAAAAAAGTTTATTGAGGAAGGAATGAAGTTTTTTTGGCTTTCCGTCTGTGTTTTTCTTCGGGCACGTCTCGCTTCAAACACCAGCAATAGTCCGCAGCATATTGATATCCCAGTTTCCCTGGTACCTCTCTTCCATTATTTTGATATCTTGGTGAAATCGTTCACCCTGTTCCTCACTATAATCCCCACAATTTTCAGGAAAATAGTCCAAGTGGGACCACAAAAAGCGCATTTTTATGGACATGCGCGACCCATGAACTTTGAAAGCTTCAATCAAGTTTTTGACAATGGACTCGTATTCTGGACTTCTACGCTTGCCAAGAAAATCAGTGACAACTGATTTGAATGCCTGCCAGGCATTCTTCTCAGTTGGAGTCATTGCGTTTTCGAACTGAGTATCCTTGATCAAAGTTTGAATTTGAGGACCATCAAAAACCCCAGCATTTAGTTTAGCATCAGATATATGAGGAAATTTACTCTCGAGATATCGGAATGCTGAACCCTCCTTATTCATTGATTTGATGAAATTTTTCATCAAGCCCAGCTTAATATGAAGTGGTGGGAGCAAAATTTTTGTTGGTGGTACAAGGGGCACTGAAACGACATTATGCAACCCAGGTTCAAAATTCTCTCTAGATGCCCATTCACGCTGTGCATAGTGCTTCTCATCCACTCAGCTATCCCATTTGCAGAGGAAACATGGGTATTTCGTGTATCCCCCTTGCATTCCCAATACAAATGCCACAATCTGAAAAAATGAAAATATTTAAAGAATTTAGAGAATTTGTTCTATCAGATAAAAAAATCTATGCATTGGACTGTATCACTTCTGTGGGGAAGTTAAGTGTTCTTATACGCTCTCAAATAACCTTTGGAAAAACAACATAGTCAACAGCAATAGTTTACTTATGATATTAGTATTACCTTCAAATCTCCACAGATCCTCCAGTTATGTTGGTCGTATACGAGAGCATCCAGTAAAATTTTCATGTTATCGTAGCTCTCAGTAAGTTGTACGGAATGTGCTACAGGGACTGATGCAACCATATTCCCAATGTTGAGAAGTACTGCTTTCAAACTTCGTTTAGACGAGTCTATAAATAGCCTCCATTCTGATGCGTTATATGGCAGGCCCAAGGATTCGATTAGCCCCTCAACATTGCAGCAGTACACTAAGGAAGAGGTATTTTCGTGCACTGCAAAAAACTTGCAGAATTCTTCCTCTCGTTTCCTATACCAGGAGAATGTTGTTCCCGGAGCCAGCAAGTTGTCCTCTCGAAGTCGTGAGCCCAAGATCTCGGCAGCTAATTTGGAAAGTCCTAAATCCCTGGTAAGATCATTAAGTTTGGCCTGGTTGAGAGGCCTCGGCTCATTTGAAGCGGTATTTTGAGGTATATACGACTGGGACTGGTCATTGATTCATCATCAGAATCATCGAAGTCCAGGGTTTGAGGTGGGTCGGGTATTGGAATTCCAGGACCATGGGGTACAGGTCTCATAGCAGAAGGAATGTCAGGGTATACAACAATGTGTTTATTCTTCTTGTTAACTCCTGAAAATAGAAATACAGAAACATGGATATAAAACTTGCATATGAAATAGAAGAAGCATTCAGACAGTGGCGGCTCGTGAGGGAAGGCTGCGGTCTGTAAGATATGAAATAGGTCGATGGAGTCTGGATATTTTCTTTCTTTTTCATTCATATTGTCCCTTCGGGGACAATATGAATGAAAAAGAAAGAAAATATACAATCATTGTATATGTAAATGTAACTTGTATAACAATATGTATGTGTAAATGTATTTTCTATAAAATATGTATATGTAAATGTATGATTACCATTATGGTGAATATTATGCTATATATGGTGAATATTACATTATGGTGAATATTATGTCAAGTTTCATACGAGGATTTCAAAATATTTAAGAAAAATAAATTATAAGCCCACCTTGGAGGTTTGTCATGCAGAAATAGCAATCTGTCACATGATCCTTTCCTTCTCTCCAAATCATGGGAATTCCAAAAGGCAAAGATTTCGCTCTGCCTTTGCTCCATCTTCTCAAATTTTCAATGCACGTCTTGCAGCACATATGAGGGGTGAAATTTTTGTCCTGGTCCCCTAGCTTAATTCCAAAGTATGCTCTATACATTGTCTTCACAAATTTAGTGATTTGGGACTGGTTATTTGGCATGGTAACCATCCCACATATGTAGCAGAATCTATTGGGATCATTTTTTACACCCTCTATTCATTACGAAATATTTTATCTATATGCCTGAAAAGTAAAAAAAGATATTATACAAGTGAAACAAGTGATGATAGATGTTACTGTTCCAATTCCGCTTGGACAAAATCACGAAAAATTATATTTTACTTATGAGGCCATAGCCGGATAACCTGAGCTGATTGAGAAAAATGGATTGCAGATTCGAAATCAGCAGGAAAAACTCTAAGAATCACTTACAAAACCCTTGACAGCAAAATTGATGCATACCAGTGTAATTGATAATATTAATAATTGATAATATTAATAATTGATAATTAATTAATATTAATTAATAATTTACAACTTGAAATTCAATCAACAGACCTACCTCATAAAACTGGTAATCAGATTCAGTCATTTTTAGTAAGTGCTTTTTCTCTGTATCTGCCAACAGTTTGTGATCATGTTGATATATGTCAAATAAAACGTTTACAGTTTTCAGAAAATCATCCAGATCTTGATGATATTTAGGTCCCCTTTTCTTTTTGTCATACTTCAGAAGGCGGTTGAATTCCTTTATTTGGGTTTTCAGTCGGCTCTGTATGGTATTTACTGATATTGGATAAACATTATATGTGACCCACAATTTATGCAATTCCTCAGAAGTAGCTCTCAGTACAGCATCTGTTTTATAGCCTCCGAAACACAAACGCCTTTCAGTAACTTGCTTCAACGTAGGCAATTTCCCTAAAGGAAACTCTTCTGCTGGCATAAAACGTACATCACCAAGTACTTTAGCAACTGTTTTCCTTGTAGAAGTCATACTTTATATTGCAAATGTTGAATTCAATGACAAATTGCAGTTGGAAACTTATAACAAAGGCACCTGAAAAAAAAAGTTTTCAATTTATTACGTTTAAAAAAGTTCATGAAGCAGCCCCACCCTCTATTCTTTAATCTACAGAACAGAAGCTAAGGCTAACAAAGACCCTAAGATCCACTCTAAGGCTAGCCTGAGAGAAAGGAAAGAGTAGGGGGTTAAGAGAAGAGAAGAGTATAAGGGGTTAAGTAAGGAGCAACACCTATCACTCTTGGGTTAACATTCATTCAGAAAAAGAGAAAAAAGACTCACCATCATCATCCGCCGGCCACTGCCGACAAGTCAGAAAAATAGTCGGAGAGAATAGGAGAGGGGTGAAAGATGAAAAGAAGTAAAATAAGAACACTTACAAACCATGCAAACACAGTCTTAACTCTCAGTCATACCATGCAAGCAAACTACAAACATGCAAGGAGAGTGAGTTACAGACATGCAAAAGGTAAAAAAAGTAGGTAAAGTTAAACAAAAAGTGGGTTAGTTTACGCTACGAGCTACATCTACGTTCGTGTTAGTCTAATTTTATTTTATTTATTTTTTTTTTTTTTTTTTTAATAATTTTATTGCTGGCATCACACGCTGGCATCACAGCTGGCATGTCACAAGCTGGCATTCATCGTCAACAGACTCATCCTCGAGCACCACCACCAGAGCTCCTGTTAACTTTCTTTTTTAATTTAAACAACGTTAATATTTTTAAAATGTCTGTCAAGACGGTTCTTAAACATATTAACGCTGGTAGAATGAACGACTGACGGGGAAGATTATTCCATTTATCAATTACTTTAAACGTAAAGAAGTTTTTAGCGATATTAGTAATGAAACGTCTGCCACGCAACTTAAATCCGTTATTGCGAGTATTACTATTATCGAAAGTGAACAATTTGTCAAAATTTACGTTATCGATGTTATTAACGATTTTGAAAACTTCAATAAGCTCCCCCCTTAATCTCCTAGTTTCGAGTGAATACAGGTCTAACTCTTTAATCCTATCTTCATAAGGCTTATTGCGCAATGACGGAATAAGTTTCGTGGCACGACGCTGAACCCTTTCTAACCTATCAATATCCTCACGCAAGTACGGGCACCAAAACTGAACTGCATATTCTAAATGAGGCCTGACTAGGGACTTGTAAGGGGCAATATAATATCCTTCGATTTAAATTCGAAATTACGCGCTATGAAGCCTAACATCCTATTAGCTTTTGCGCAAGACTCCAGGCACTGGTTCCTAACCTTTAAATCCTTAGATACGCGTACGCCTAAATCTACTTCCTCGTCAACGCTCGCTAACTCCCTATCATCCATCGTGTACGTGTAATTATTGTTGCGAGAACCTATATGCAAAACTTTACATTTGTCTACGTTAAATTGCATCTGCCACTTATCTGTCCACTCCATAATCCTATTTACATCGTCTTGGATCCTATTTCTATCGTCCTCGTTAACAACCTTACCGCCTATTTTAGTATCGTCCGCGAATTTTGACACGTTACTAGTCAATCCTACATCTATGTCGTTAATGTAAATTACGAATAGCAATGGGCCTAACACTGAACCCTGTGGGACACCGCTACCTACATCTAACCACCCGATTCACTACCATTAACTACGACCCTCTGCCTCCTAGCACGAAGCCATTCTTCTAACCAGTTAGCTACCTGACCGCGTATACCGTGCGCTTTAACCTTCGCAATTAGTCTCCTATGCGGAACTGTATCGAACGCCTTTTTAAAATCTAAATAAATAACGTCAGCTGCTCTATGCCTATCGTATTCGCGCACTATTTCGTTATAAAATTCTAACAAATTAGTTAAACAAGACCTATGGCGTCGAAACCCATGCTGACTACTATTAATCAAATCTCTACTTTCTAAGTGATCGATAATACGATCCCTAACTACGGATTCCAAAAGTTTACCGACAATTGACGTTAAGCTAATGGGCCTATAATTGCTAGCTACTGCGCGGTCGCCTTTTTTAAAAATAGGCGTGACGTTAGCTAATTTGAAGTCTTCAGGAATAATCCCGTTTCGAGTGACTGATTAAAAATCTTCGTTAAGGGGCCTACGATAACGTCTTTCAAATCTTTCAAATGTCTGGGATAAAAAGCGTCAGGGCCTGGAGCCTTGCTAACTTTTACCTATCGATATAATGCGCAATCTCAGCCTCGTAAACAGTTATTTCATCTAAAATAGTCTCGCTACTAAATGGAACGATATCGTCCACGTCGGGGACATTATTTACGTCTTCTACGGTAAAAACTGTCGCAAAAAAGTTATTGAAAATACCCGCCATCGCCTGAGCGTCAGAAGCCAAAGCCATTAACATCCACTAGAGGGCCTATGTTATCTTTTACCGGCTTACGATTATTTACGTATTCAAAAAACTTTTTTGGATTATGTTTACTATCCGCAGCTATAACTATCTCTAAATTACGCTTGGCATTCCTAACTGATCTTTTAACCTGACGTCTAAGCTCGATATATCTATTAAAGTTAGCTGCCGTGCCATTGCGCTTACTAAGTCTATACGCTATATTATAAACTCTCCTATTTCCCTACTCCACCACTTCGGCCTACCACGATTTCTAGCGCGCTTGGGCCTACGAGGAATAAACTCCCTTTCAATATTCCTAAAACTTTCTTTAAACGCCACCCAACGCAAATTTGTGTCATTACCCATAAATAAGTTATCCCAGTCCACTACTCTCATCCTATCGCAAAACTATCAAAATTAGCCCTACGAAAATCAGGGACTTCTATTACGTTACTATCCTGAGTGTTTTCTATCAATAACTTAAACCTAAGAATTTGATGATCACTACATCCTAAACTCTCGCCTACTTCTAAACCTTCGACTATATTCTCGCCGTTCGTCATCACCAAATCTAAAATATTGCACCGCGCGTTGGTTCGGTAACTATCTGTCGTAAAAAGTTATCGTCCATAAACTCAACCAATCTCAAACCCTCCTCATTACCAGTAAAATTCTCGTAATTAACATTAGGGCAGTTAAAGTCTCCGACAATTATACTATTCCGATTGTCAATAAAATTACCAAGAAGTGAGTAAAATCTAGTATCTATATCGAGGGGTTGAACGGGAGGTCTATAAACGACAACAAAATTAAAACTAATACTACGCGCCCTAACTTCAATGCAGATCGCATTAATTGCTGCCGGAAAATCTAACTTAACCTCGATAGCCCTAAGGGAATTAAGAATGTACAGCAAAACGCCTCCTCCAAATCTATGTAACCTATCATTAGTAAAGAGTTTAAAACCCGGTATATCAAGTTCCCCCAACAAGTCCCGAGTCACGGCATTTAACCAAGTTTCAGAGATATTAACTATATCATAGTTGCCGGAATAAATTACCGCCTTAAATTCATTTAATTTATTTCTAATACTACGCGTGTTGCAATAAAAGACATTTAAGTTATTTTTTACCAGGGGCCCGCGTTTTAAACTATTTATCACGTTGGGCCCGCGTTTCCCGGACCCACAACGTTTAAAGAAGGCTTCGACCTATACAGCTTTCGCACGTTTTCGTCTATCAACCTACCCAGCCTAGCATTACCTATTTCATTAAAATGCACCCCATCTTTTATAAAAAGGCTAGGATCACTGAATTTGGACAACAGCTTTACGAAGGGTACATTTTCCTCAGCACAAATCTCTTCTAATTTGTTATTCAAAAATATTGTTTTTGACGTAATTCTAAGACCCAACCCGTGCCTAGGGGTAATACCTAGAACTAAAGACCTATCTGACCTAGCCTTCAGGGACCTAATTAACCCCCTATATCTCTCAAAAAGGTCAGGCACTCTCGTATCGGGCCTATATGAGTCGTTGCCTCCTACCATCATCACCAACATTGAATGACGCGAGGCAACGTCAATCCTATCCACTTCGTCTCTAACTCTGTCAACCCTGGCCCCTGGGAGACAGACCCTCCTCCTCTTGGTTGGATTCCGTTTAACGAACTCTTTGTCCATGTGGCGCACTAAAGAGTCCCCAATTAAAATAGTTTCCCCCTCATTCACGTCCCTTTCCAAATGGGCAAAAGGGTTCGAAACCTCGATAGGGGGGGAATTCCTATCACCTAACATACGCGGCCTAGCTCCACCCTCAACCTCTCTAAATCCCTCGCTATCTACTACTCTCGGACTAACCTTAACCTCCTCCTCAACTCTATCTAACCTTCCTGACAAGCTACCTAAACTATAAACTAGGTTATGCACCTCACCTTTCAAATTACTAACGTCTTCAACGTTAGTATCGGTTCGGCTTCAATCAACCATAGCCCTAACCCTGCCCTCATCAAGCGTTGCAAGTCTATCCGCTACCTCACGTACACTGCGTTTTATACCAACTAATTCCTCCATGAACCCGCAAAAGAAACAAACTGATCTATCGGTAATCGCCATTGGACCGCCGTTATAATCCTTAAATTCAGAATACCACCGGTTAACCCTACACCTAACACACGACGCTTTCTGCGACGGCATCGCGCAGTGAAAAATTAGTTTAAACCGTCACAGGTATAAATTAAATTAAGCCGGCACGCTATGAAAACTTCTAAATCGCTAAAAACCACTAATATTCAATTACTTAACTATAACAACGTAAATTTAAACGCAAGTATATAAAGTTCAAAAGTATCCAAAAGTAAAATTCTCAGCAATATATAAAAGTAGATGCAAAAATCAGAGAGCTCAGGAAACGCGTAATGGATGCATAATGGATGCAAGATAAGGAAAAGTCATATCATGTGATCACTATGTCCATGTCAACATCCTTTTAGGGCAATGTTAGTAATCAAAAAGCCAAATCCTGCTTATTTTAGAATTTCTTTTGTCACTAAGGTCTGTCAAAAGGGGGTCTATGGGCCCCAAAAATTAGTTTTTCTAAAATAACTCAAAAACTAAAGGTTTTATGAAAAAATACCACTCTTAATAATTTGTTCTAAATCAAATTCTGCATCTTTTGGTATGTAAACCATCTCTCTAGCATGTTCAGAAGAAGAGATATTGCCATTTTCCTGATTTTGCTAGTGCAGCATTAGATGTTTTTACAAAAACGGGGGTGGCCAGACACACGTTGGTGGCCACCAATTATTTTTTTCAGGAATCTTAATTTTATATCAAAAGCCAACTGTTAATGACTCTGATTAATTCAATCTTGAGTTTCAGCCCAGCCTAAATTGACTACGAGCCTGCCAAGCCAGCCCTCACTGTAAAGACCCTACATGCATTCCTGAATGATGCTCAAAATTTGGATGATAGGATGGTGGAATTGGACCCAATCATGATAATTTCACAAGGGGCATTGATCAACTCATTTCATGCTACAAAGTTCCACAAAGGCTTGCAGAGGAACATGAAGTAGCAGATTATGTTTTTCTTTAAACATGTTTCTGCAGGAGCTCCCTCAACTTCTACCACCTCATCACAAGAGGAGGAAGCTGATGATCCTCCATTTAATTTGTAAATGCAGATTACAGTACTATTAATTACTAAATTTTATGTTACGGTATATTAATGTTGTGTGTCCTATATAGAAGGTAATTTGTAAGTAAATACTATTAACTACTTAATTTTGTGTTATCAAATAGGAGTATTTACTATGAAATTATAGTTATCAAGCCTTGGCCCAAGGTCCCTACCCCCTTATTTTTCATAGACTTAATGTTCCAGATTACACAAATCTGGATTAAGCAAGATTTTCCAGGAATGTATCCCTTGCATAATACGGGACTCAACTGTATATGCAAGATGCCATCTTAATGCTTATAAGCCTTTTATGCACTGTACATTAGGGTGGCAATAGCCAATAGGGGTAAAAATCCAAGTTGCCTGGAGGAGCGAGTGCGGTGGCGCGTTTGGTGCAGTTCCTGAAGAAAATCACTCAGGCAAATGTTTAGGACTTTTGATAAACATTAGGGGGTGGTACAAGAGTAACAAAGTTTCCACCATTGTCACTTACTAATTCTCTATTTTGTATACTTTGCAGGTAGATGAAAAATGGCGACTACTCTAAGAAAGAATGATGTTTTATGACTACTGGAGACTTCTCCCAACTCATATGCCCTTACAGGAGCCAAATTGCCGTCCAAGCGGCAGGTCCTGGAACGATTCTTGTTCTTTCACCTGTCCGAGTCTCGCCCTGTCAGAGAAAGTAGCCGACTGGTGATGACAGAGGTCGAACAGATGTGGAAGAATGCAAGTCTTCCGACTCAAGCTACGCACCAGGCACAAGACAAGCTGGAGAACCTCCATTCTGAGTGGAGAAGCTTAAAGAAATTACGAGCGAGGCGTACCAAAACCCAGATGGACAAGGAGAAGGTCTTTCTAGAAGGTCTGAAAGGCCTGTTCGATTGCGCTCACGGTGATGCGCTCAAAATCATCAAAATAAAGAAGACAAGCAGTTTCTTCTTGCGCAGCGTGAGCCTGGTCGTCGAGGAACTATAGGACTTGTTGATCAGAAGTATATTAGACAAGAGGAGAACAAAATGATGCGGCAGCGTGAGCAAGAGAAAAGGAAACGAAGGAACCTGAATGAACTCCAGAAGATGGACAGGTCCGTGGTTTTGGAGTCGAGCAGCAGTTCTACAAACGAGGATACTGACAAAGAAGATGAGTTGAATGTCGGAGCAATAGGAGGCGCGTCATCTGCCACTCCCAAGAGAGAAGATCAAGAGGGTTAAATCAGATTGTTACTCAAGAACTGGCGCAAGCGTTGGACCGCACAAAGATATCCAATCGCCGGGCAGTCCATGTTGTGGCCAATACCTTAGCAGTTGCTGGACAAAGTATGGAGCACTACGCATTGAATCGAGAGACAATCCGACTAGCTCGAATGAAATTCCGCCAAGACATCGCGGACGAGCTGAGAAGGTCCTTTTCCCCCACGGTACCATTAACAGTTCATTCGGATGGCAAGCTCCTTCCAGACCTTACAAACAAAGAGAAGGTCGATCGCCTTCCAGTCCTGGTTTCAGGAGAAGGTGTGATGAAGCTGTTGGGGGTGCCAAAGCTGCCATCATCAACAGGTCTGGCGCAGGCAACAGCAGTGCATGACATGCTGGAAGACTGGCAGTTATCTCCCGGGATCGTAGCCATGTCTTTTGACACGACATCATGTAACACCGGTCGCTTGAACGGCGCTTGTCAATTCCTCGAGCAGAAGCTCGGGAAGAAACTTCTCAATCTTGCTTGTCGTCACCACATCGCGGAAATAGTTCTCGAAAAGTTTTCGAAGCCTTAGTAGCATGCTCTTCGGGACCAAAGATCAAGCTCTTTCAAAGATTGGCGGAGGTGTGGCCAAAGATTGTAAAGGATTCGTTTCTTTCTGCTGAGGGAGACCGTGAGGTAGCAGATCGGATGCACGCATTCAAGGAGAAAGTTGCAGAGTTTGTGCACGAACAGTTGAGATCTCAGCAGCCTCGCGATGATTACCGTGAATTCCTGGAACTCGTACCGCTATTTCTCGGAATAAATCTACCACGGGGAAATCATATTCAAACTCCGGGTGCCCTCCACAGGGCACGGTGGATGGCAAAATGCATCTATGCATTTAAGATCTTCTTGTACCGTCACCAGTTGCGGAACTTGGGGAAACTCACGGACCAGGAGCTCCAGGGTGTTACTGACTTCTGCCTCTTTGTTGCAGAGATTTACGTTAAAGTTTGGTTCAATGCCCCGGTAGCCAGATATGCTCCGCGGTTGGACTTGGAGCTGATACAAAAGCTGGTGCAGTACAGACAAGTTAACCGACGCGTGGCAGAGGCCGCTTTGAAAGGGATCACTAGCCATCTTTGGTACTTAAGTGAAAAGTTGGTCGCTTTGGCCTTTTTTGATGAATATCTCAGCAGCGCGGTGAAAAGAGGCATGGTTGAGGCGCTCAAAAATGAAGAAAGGAAGAGTCCTTCGCCTCGTGTGACAATTGATGTGGGAGATGCTGAACATCTTTCTTTGGCAGCCTTTGTCACGAAGAACACATTGGCCTTCTTCCACCTGCTCCAGCTTCCCACATCCTTCCTCTCCAAGGATCCGGAGCAGTGGGAAGAGGAAGATTTTCAACAAGCGAAACAGCGCGTCTCTGCCATCAGTGTTGTCAATGATCCCGCAGAAAGAGGAGTTGCCCTAATGAAAGATTTTAACGCTGTGCTGACCAAACAGGAGGATCAACAGCAATACGTTCTTCAGGTTGTGGAGTAGCACCGGAAGATGTTCCCTGATGTCAATAAATCTACGTTCATTCGAAGCCAGAAAAATTAGGCATAATTGTAATCTATCAGATCACTACAAGTTATTGCAGTCCTATTTGAGGTTGTTTGAGTCTTATCAGAATCGTTCTTTTCAGTTTTTTGTTTTGTATAACTTTGAAGCTCACTCAAACACTCGTTTCCAATAGCCTAGAGCACAAAGTTCTGTGTGTCTTGTACCACCACTTAAAATAAGATTAGGAACTTGAAATTTGGCAGAATTTGTTTTTTCAATAAACCGAATAAAATGAGCACCCGCACATTTTAAATTTTGCGACTTCATTTTTTATTGCCACCCTACTGTACATGTATCTTGATGCTGTATTAGCACCTTGAAATTAGTAATTTTCTAAATACTATAGGCTATTACAAGAGGGTACAACAATATATCAAAGTCTAAGGAGCACAAATGTATATTTAAAATTGCTTTAGCACTCCCAATTTTTATTTTATACCAACTTTTTTCTTTGAGCCCCATTCACTCGTGCAGAAGTTCCCTTCTTATTGGAAATTTATCTACATTTCCCATACATTTAGGATAGACCTTTGATGATGCATGCAGACTTCACCTTGAAGTTATTGAAGAAAACACCTTTTGAGAAAAGTTTTCTACTCAGTTTTAAACCTAGTTTAGAACTTGAAAAAGTTGCCAAATTATTTAGACCTAAATGACTAGATTAATTAAGGCTTGGCTTAGACAACCTAATCAAGTTAAATGAAATTTAAGCACATAACATATCAACTGGGCTTACCTATCAATCATTAAATTAGGGTCTCCCATCCATGGAATGAGATGTTCTCCATTCTCCAAGGAAATAGCTTTTTCATCATCTCTAAACAATTTGCAAGAATAACCAAATATAAGCAATTCTTCTTCCTCATTTTGAAATTTCCGTGAGTCATCATACATTCCTAATTTTACCCTACCATAGTCCATAATTATGGACACTAATTAACTGCAGGGTAAGTAGGGTGCAAGCCCTACTTACAATTCTATGGCTCAGCCTAGTTCAGTTCCTTTAGCATAAGCCCAAACAAAAGACTATGCTGAAGTAGATAGGCCTAAAGCCAAGTTTGACTATGGAGCCTATTTTGTTTGTTTATTTCTGTGAAATGTTTTGCCAATTTACATTAAAAAGATTTAACTTATCTGAAAAGACAATATTGGTTACTAAATTATTTTTAAATATAAAAGAATAAAAAATATAAATATGAAGTCTTGAAAAGGAAATTCACCAAATTGTCCAGGTCTGAGATAATTTGAATAATGAAAGTGATCATCCTGCTCAGCATTCTGATCATATAAATTCATTTAAAAGCAGCAATGATGCCCTGATCCATTGGCTGGATAAATGAAGTGGTGTTACGTGATAGCACAATAGATACATGCCAATCATAACCAGAAGCTAGCAGCATTCACACAAAACAAGATTGCAATGCAATCTTTCAAGCTCTTAAAGCTAGTTGCTTTTAGCACCTTTCATGAGAAAGGACTTTTTTTTTTGGCACTAACTCCCCAAAAAAGTTGTCTCATCAGCATTGAAGATTTATTTCAGTGAATAGCCTTCAAGAAGTTCTTCAATCTTGGATTGGAAACTGCCTGCAGCTTTTGGGATTGTAAAATTGGGGTTTATTAATAAATATGAAATGATGAAATCCATAATACTTAATTGGGAAAAACATGCTAGGTTCAATAAATAGCTAGATTATAAAGTTAGGAAATAAGCATCAGTTGAATATGTGATCTTGGCATGAAGCCAGAACAACAGGTTTTGTCACATCCACACTCATCATCTGTACTTGTACAGCTCACTGGGCATGAGAACAATAGTCATGTGACAATGCCTTCCATTTTGTCAATCACGAATAATTTAGAAATAGCTCAAAGTCTAAATAGACAATATGATGATTTAATATGGTTAACTAGGCCAAATAAGTTGGTTAAATAATGTGCAAGTAGGATATACTAAAAATTTTAGTATAAAACATTTTAAAGTTTTGTGTAGTTCCAGGTTTATGAGGAAAAAGGTATCAAAATTTCTTATCCAATGAGATCTGTGATGGGAAGTTGTGAATGGGACAGAGGTAAGAGAGTGCACTGAAAGAACCAGCCAAAAAGTGAAGACAGACATTTCAAGCAAGAGGTGGAGTTGAGAGCCGTGATCATCAGGGATGGGGAGTCGGCCAAAAACAACTGACTCGGTATTTTTAAAAACTGACTCCGACTCCCGACTCTTTCAAATATATAAGTATAAATAAATGTAATAAAGTAGGTACAATAATAATACAGTTTAGTAATTTAATACAATTTTAATGTTGTATTACACAAAAATACAAATTAACAGAAAAAGAAATTGATCTCGTATAAAATATTTATAACCTCATTAGGTTAATAATTTTAAAATTTTAATGTTGCGTACGGTACCGTAGCTAAATAAAAAAAAGTTGGTAAAGAATATTTTGTTTCCATTATATATTATGATATGCTAATATTGAAGCTAAATATTTAAAAAAGGCTAAAAAAACATACTTAATAATTTAACTCTCTAAGGAGAATTTGTTCTTAAGAAAAGTATAGCATCAATTATGTCCTCCTTCAACTTAGCCCATAGGTGGGATTTAATTAACCAAAGAGCTGAAAATAATCTTTCAACAGTGACTTGTGTTTGTGGCAATGCAGTAACAGTTCTGGCTACATCTTGCACTAATTCAGGATACTTTGGTATGGCATTCATCACATCAAGTTTTAATGAATGATCAAATTTCTCTCTTTGTTAAAGCTGCATTAAAGTCTTCTCTGAATTTGGTCAATGGGGTTATTTTTATAGGTTTATCATCTTGACTCAAACGGCATCGCGTAACTTTTTTTGATTTTTCTTCATTATCGAGATATTTTTCAAAATCCATTTCTTCTTCAGAGTTTGAGCAGGAGCTTTGCATAATGGCAGGACTAGAGCAGCTTTCAAATTCTGAATTACTTGCAGCATCTGTTTCATTTAACATTTTCATTCGCACAGCTACATCACACAGCGCTGACTTTCCTCTAGCAACCTGTTCATAGGATCTACATAAACTGCAGCCAATAGCACGTCATTATTCAGTAAATTTTCTTCTCTACGCTGCATAAACATTCTTATACCATCTGCAACAATGCCGCCAATTTGAGATAGTTTAATTAATATTTTTCCATTCCTTGTAAAATGTGCCAGGTGTCAATTCAGCTGCTTGAAACTTCTTTGTAACCACATATGGGTACTTAAGTAATGCCTCAAGTTGACTTGCCTGCTGCCACTGGATATCAGTCATTGTTACATCTGGGTTTGCCATATCGATAAGGTATGGCTTCAATTCAAGAAGGCACTTAATCATTTCATAGGTACTCCCCAACGTGTAGCTTGATCTATAACTGCACCTTTTCTGGATCGATGTTTTAATATTGCATCATGTTTAGGCATTCTTGCAGCCACTACTATGTTGCGTAACCTACCTACTACATTAGCAGCATTCCTTTCTTTTAACCCATCATGAATTGCCAGTTGCAATGTGTGGACTGCACATCGCATATGGGGGATATTTGAGAATCCAGCAAAATCATTGTCTACAGTGTCAACACTGTCAAGTTTGTCAGCAGTTTCATCCGTATCTTCTTCACTACTGTCTTCAAAAAGATCTCCTTTTACTTCACCATCATTAAGTTTCTGTACTGTACTTGTCATATTTGAAGCATTATCAGTAACAATTGATAATATTTGCTCTTTAGTGATTTCATATTCTGTCAAGATGGTTTCAATTAGCTTAGTCAGGTATTTGCTTGAATGTTGAGTTTCAGTGTCCTTCACTGCCAGAGTACGTATAACTAGTTTTCCTTCATCATCAATGAACTGAACATTTATTGCCATATAATTAATTCTTTGTCTCGTGCAGGCATCCATCTTAAGAAAGAAGAATTTTCCTTGCAGCATTGTTTTCAATAAAGTTTTCTGGCTTTCTGCTTCCTTTAAAATCATGTTTCAAATATCATGTCTCTCTAATGACACTCCTAGTTTTGCCGCCATTTCTCCATTTAATCCACGGAAAGCTGGGGAGGAAAATAATGTAAGTGCAACCCCATTCTTAACAACTAAATCTATAAGGTATTTTTAAAAATTTTCCTTTGTCATTATATTGTAATTCTCTCACTATGGAAAAATTTTGTAACAGAGACTTGTTTGCTTTTTGAAATAGAGGTACTGGCCTGACTAGAAGTAGGTTTCTGGATTTCCTTATCGTGCTGATCTACAACCTTATAAATATTGGGATATTTGTTTCGTAGATGGCGTTTCAAGTTTGAGGCTCTAGTTGGAGCATTAGCATGTTCCCCAGTGTAAGCACTAATTTTTGCATTACACTCTTTACCATCCTTTTCTACTTGACAAATAAAAGTACTTTCATCCTCATTTAGCTTAAAATATTGAGAGACTGCTGATTTTCTACTAGGCCCACGACTCATTACTAATAGGGGCTAATTAAATTAATAATTAATATATTGCTAATTTTTATATGGTAAGTAGTATCCTGAAATAGAAAATAGAAATATGAAATTCATTTGCTAAGATTTACCAGAACAATAAATCAAATGTGGAAATGTGAATCTAGAATTAGTTCAGGAAGATATTTATTTAGGGCAGAGTAGTATTCTGGTAAATTGTTGGCATATAGAAATTGAATCAGAGAGTCGGGAATCAGTCATTTTTACCGACTCCTGACTCTTCTAAAAAGCTCCGACTCCCGACTCCCCATCCCTGGTGATCATCCACCATAAAACTGTGATAAACCTTAGTCACAGGACAAAGAATGAAGTGTATTAATCCAACCCCCAATTGCTGTAGAGATAGGCCTGATATAATTTTTTTTTTTTTTTATTCAACCTTCCTTCCTTTAATATTAACCCCTTGTGGCTAAAATAATTTTTGTATGCATAATTTTATTAAGAAACTAACACAATAAAATTTTCCAATCACGCACATGTGCACAAGGGTGTCACTTTTGGACTTTTTTGAAAAGTTATGGTGCTTACCTCTTATATTGTGACAAATTGAACAAAAATCATGATAAACCAAAAAAAAAAAAGAATCGGGTAATATTTGGGGTCCCACCCCCCATTTGAAAAATAAGTCCCCTACACAAAAAAAAATGGTGATTTTTGGAGATATTTTTGGTCATACTTTCCTTACTAATAATCATATTTCAAAAATGTTGCTACCAAAATGTAGAGAACAACAGTATCCTCTTATTGTGAAGATTTTAAAACTATTTTAGTTGTATACAATGCTGATATTTGAGTGGACCTTATGAAATTTTTCTGTTTTCATTTCTATAACATTTATTTACAGTATTTCAAGGTTTTATCTACAAAAATATGCAAATATAACCAAATGTATGATAAATTTGCTTTTCTTTCAGAATTCTATTATAGATTTGCTTAATTTCATAGTTTATTAAAATTAGTCAATAGTCAGGGCTAACAGTAAGCCAATATTAAGAACAAACCTAAGAAAATATGATTCTTTATTGGGAAAGTTAGTGGAAGACATATACATGCAAGAGAAGGAAGCATGTTTCTAACAAATAGTGAAGTTCTGTCACTTTTCCTTCTTGAGAAAGGAAGAAAATATCTTCAGTATTAGATAAGGTAGAAAAGGTGTGGATTATGGCTGGCATACCATCAAAATCCATTAGAAAGCAGAAAGGACCCAAAAAAATGTGGGATTTGATAAAAGAGCATGAGAAGTTGGGTAAAAATAAAGAAATGTTATGAAACCCAAAAAACATCTTTTCTGTCTCATTTAGATAACTTATTTCATATATCAACAAAAATCTATGTAATGAGATCCAAAATGATACATTGAGAACTATACAACAGAAGAATGAGGATCTTTGCTTTTTGGAAGATCAGCAAAGTGCTAGAATATATTCTCTGGGTCCGATCGATAAAGCATATGTAGCCAAACTGATCAAAAAGACTGCTAGAATAAAAGGTGAAGAACAAAGAAAATTGAAAGAAAAAGATCAAAAGGCATTAGAAGAAGACACACAAACTTGAATCATCTGAAGGCAAGTTAGTGGACTCAAGTAATGGTCATGATGATTTTACTCTGAGCCCAGGCCCATCAAAATGTCCTAAGTTACTACAGTCAACACTAATATCTACTACAGCTGATCATTTAGGACTATCATTCGGGCAACACTTGACATTTGCATCTGTGGTAGCAGCTGAATGTGGGCTAGATTTAAGAGAGATGTCATTATCGAAAACTACTGCGCAAGCTGCGAAGAAGTCGAGGAAAGCTACTGCTGACACTATTAAAGAGTCATTCAACCCACCTTAATATTGTGTAGTCCACTGGGACAGCAAAATGATACTGAATATTTCAGGAGGAAAGCAGGATCGATTGGCAATACTTATATTGGGAGAGAATGTTGAGAAAATTCTCTCAATACCCAATATCAGTGTCTCAACTGGATCAACACAAGCTTGTACTGTTTTTAGCACAATCCAAGAATGGAAATTACAGGATAAGGTTCATGGAATGGTATTTGATACTACTTCATCCAATACTGGCTGGATAAAAGGGGCTTGTAAAGTACTGGAAGACCTCTTTGGAAAAAAATTATGGCTCGCTTGTCACCACCACATGGCAGAATGAGTTTTGTCAGCAGTGTATCTAAAGGTATTTGGAAAATCTACTTCACCCAAAAACGAATCTTTCAAGACATTCAGAGATGTTACATGGGAGAAGCTAGATACTAAGCAACCCTTCAAACAGCTATCTATCAATGAGACATCTCAAGGACCTGAAAAAATGCGCCATAGATTTTATGACAGATTTGCTCAGAGATATCCCTGGGAAGGGAAGGCTCTGGTTAATTACAAAGAGGTAGCTGAAACAACTATGCTCATTTTAGGAGAAATTCCTGCCAGAGGAATACGCTGGATCAAGCCAGGAGCTCTCAATCACGCCAGATGGATGGCTGTCATATTGTATACGAATAAGATTAGCATTTTCAGACCAAGCCAGATATGATAATGTTACAATAAAAAAGCTGGAAAGAGTATGCTTGTTTACATCACTGATCTACTCCAAGTAGCTACTGGCTATCAGTCACCACTCACCAACCCACTTGAGGCTCCTGAAAATGACCTCCTCCTATACAACGAATTAGTTCAGTACAAAAAGATTGACATGGAAGTAGCGGAAGCTGCCCTGAACACTAAAAGGTCATTACTAGTACCTATCTGAAGAACTTTAAACCCTCTCTCTTTGGAGATTTACCTCATAGTGAAAAGGACAAGGTGGCCAAAAAACTTTCTTCTTTCAATCAACCACCAGAATTCAAACAGGGTAAGCCAATATTTCCCATCCTAAAAGAACAAATTAAAATTCAGCAATTAGTTGGTCCAAACTCATGGTTTGTATTCAAAGTCCTTGGTTCAACGGGAGATTGGATAAGGACTTCAGCTGTAACGTGGGACAGCAACAATGATTTTAAATGGATGAAGAGAATACTCTCTTCAACTAAGGTTGTTAATGACACTGCAGAAAGGGGTATCAAACTTTTGCAGGATTTTCATGGCTCATGTAGGGATGAAAGTGAATTTCAGGCATTGCTTCAAGTTGTAGAGGAAAACAGGCGTGTTTTCCCAAAGTTTTCCAAACAAGGTCTCTTGAATTTGTAATTTATTTCCATTCAAAATTTCATTTCATTTACAATGTTTCATTATAATTTAAGAATAGCACTTTGTTTCTATTTGATTAAAACTGTTGTGTTTGTATTTCATCATAAAAAAAAAATGAGCATATCTTTTTAGATTAATAAAAATTTAAGTCTACAGTTGCCATTTTTTTTTTTTTGACAAAATTTAATAATTTTAATCTACTAAACATGTGCAAAGTTGTTCCCACTTTGAATCTCTAAACCAAAAAAGTATTGCTCATTTAAGCCCATCTGCTTTTTTGATTTATATTTTCAAAGCCCATCACCATAGAGCTGCATTGAGATGATGCTCTATGGATGGCGGTGACAGCCAAATTGCAGTTCAGATCTTCCAAAGATATGAGAGCAGCATTTTTCTCATAGAAAATGCATCAAAATGACCAGAGAGATAAAAAATGTAATAAATTTAACTCAAAGGTTAATAAAAACTATTCAGATTGAAGCGCATTATTATTCTCTACATTTTGGTAGCAAAATTTTTTAAATACAATGATTAGTAAGGAAACTATGACCAAAAATATCTCCAAAAATCACCATTTTTTTTTTTTTTGTGAGTAGGGGGCTTATTTTTCAAATGGGGGGCAGGGACCTTAATATTACCCGATTATCTTTTTTTTGGTTTATTCATGGTTTATGGTCAATTTGTCACAATGTAAGAGGTAAGCACCATAACTTTTCAAAAAAGGTCCAAAAGTGACACACCCTAATTGCACACACCAAAGAAAGTCATTCACACACAATATCTATGCAAACAAAAAATTTAATCTATTTCTACTAATAAATTTTTATTATAGCTAATTTTCACAAATGTTTCAGTTTAGGTTTTCTTAATTTATTTATGAAATTCTCCTTGAATTTCTTTTCTTTAAGTAATACATAATGAAGTGCTTTACAATTTCCTTTTTTTTTCCTCAGTGGCATTAAGTTTGTTATGCAAACTGGTGCTTACAGACTTTTTTTTTTTACACAATGTCTTCTAATTTTGGTAATTTCTTTACTATTACACCAGTCTCTGGTAGAAAGTTTTAAAGGCTGGTTTTCAATGATAAAGACATGACTTAAATATGGGTATAAAAATAGGTTAGGTAAAAAAGGGAAAAGTTTTAAAAGCTTTAAGCTTCAGTAACTCTTTAACAAATCACTTGTGATGGAAATGAGCATCATTTTAAATTCAGCACATTGAAAAACATTGAAAAACAGCTTTTAAAACTTTCTACCAGAGACTGGTGTAGTAGTAAATATTTACCCTAATTTCTTAGATAAAAAGGGGGGAAAAAATATAATCCTCTTCCTCACTTTTCCAGAAAACCAAAAACATGCACTATTAAAAAAATATTTACATTCTAACATAAGTAGCCTTTATTTTTTATTTTATTTTATTTTTTCAGTTTACAGAAACTCCAGTTAAAAGTTAATTCTAGTTTACCCACCAAAGCCTGCTAGAATCTACCTTCTTTGTTGGCTTTTAATTGGGGAAGGCATTCAAAGAATGAGCAGACCAAGCATGTGTATGGATTGCCTAGCCTGTCATCACTTCCATACTTTCAGAAACTTATTCCCACTTCTTAACTTCAAATTAAACCCCTTCTGTTTTTTTTTATTTAATTTATTTATTTTTAACAATTACTATTCCTAAAACTAAATACAAAAATCATTAATAAGTGGGTGGGGAGAATTCTTCACTGGACAAATAAATATGGGATCAATCCCCTACAATATTGGTTTCCTGTCCTATCACTCCAAACTGGCCTTTGGATCCTCCCGAGATGCGCCTTTGGCACTTAAGCACCACTGATTGGGAAGCTCTCAGCCAGTACTTCTGTGATTTTGCATGGAAAGGCTTCTGTGGCCAGGGCCCTTCCAAGTGTGCTGAGCACATCACTGAGGTGATTCTCTCAGGTATAGAGGCATACATTCCACACACTATTCCTACTACAAAAAAAAAAAAAAAAAAAAACCTTGGTTTAACTTTATTGTTCTAATGCTATCTGCAACAAAGAGGAGGCTTTCAGAAGGTACCATCACTATCCAACTTCTGACTCTCATTCAGCTTATGTTTCTGCCCTGAGCTCTCCACTTAAACTTTCACCTCCAACTCAACCCTGGATGATTCTGGTACTGTTCTTCCATCTTCTCCTTCCTTTGACTTCATGTCAGAAATTAGAATCTCTTCCAGATATATTCTTTCTGCCCTATCTGAACTTAACTTTAGGAAGGTGTACAGTCCTGATAGTATTCCTCCTCCTGTTCTCAAGAGCTGTGCTTCAGTGCCAACACCAAATGCTTTCATCTTTGTCTCTCATCTGGTACTTTCATTCAACCTGTCCCAAAGAAGGGTGACCACTCTCAACTCTCCACCTATTGTTCAATTGCTTTGATTTCTTGCCTTTCTAAAGTTTTTGAATCTATCCTTAATAGGAATATTCTTAAACACCTCAATTTTCTTTCAGATTATCAGTATGGGTTCTGCAAGAGACAATCTGACTCTTGGTCATCCTCCTTTTGGGATTTTGCTAAAAGTTTTGCTATAGCACTTGACATACCAAAAGCTTTTGATAGTCTGGCACAAATCCTTAATTTACAAACTGTCCTCCTTCAGTTTCTATCCTTCTATCTGTGCCTTCAGCTCTAATTTCCTTTCTGGCCAATCTAGAGCTGCAGTTGTAGATGGCTACTGTTCTCTTAAAGCTATTAACAGTGGTGTTCCTCAGGGTTCTGTCCTGTCACCCACTCTTTTCCTTTTATTTATCAATGATCTATTAAGTCACACTTCCTGTCCTATCCATTCCAACACTGACAATTCCACTCTTCTCAACCCACTTCACAAAGCATCCCTCTCAACAGTCACTCTACACTTCATGTAGGATGCTATGGTGCACCTGATCTCTGATTGGAGTAGAGAAAACTTTACGGCTTTCAATGCCTCAAAAACTCAGCTCCTCCACCTGTCTACTCATCACAATCTTCTACATGACTATCCCCTTACCTTCAACAGTACACAATTCAATCCTCCTTATTCTCTTAAGATTCTTGGCATTTCTCTTTCTCATGATCTTTCCTGGAAAGATCACACATACTCTTTCCAAAACAGCTTGTAAGAGGTTTGGTGTGCTGTACCACCCGTAGATGCAGTTTCTTCACCCACATTCAGTTGCTGTCTCTGTACAGGGGTCTTGTCCACCACTGTATGAAGTATACTTCTCATGTATAGGGTGGCTCAACCCAGTCAGATATACTTGACTGGGTGGAATCAAAGGCTTTTCATCTCATCAATTTCCCACCCCTTATTGACCATCTTCAATCTGTTTGCTGCAATGTTGCCTCACTTATCTTTCCTATCACTATTATAACACACTACTCCTCTGAACTCTCTAACTGCATGCCACCTTTAACCCTAGAATGCATGCCCCTTTAATTTTACATCAATGCATGAGCCAGGCAGAGGCCCAGGTTATGCATTCTAGGGTTAAGGAGAGCATGCAGCATTTATATTCACATTGTTATAGTTAAGTAATTGAATATAAGTAGTTTTTAGCGATTTAGAAGTTTTCATAGTGTGCTGGCTTAATTTAAATTAAACTTGTGACAGTTATAAACTAATTTAACTTGTGTGATGCCTTCGCAGAAAGCATCATGTGTTAAGTGTGGGTTAAATCAATGCTATACAGATTTTAAGGATTATAACGGCGGTCCTATGGTGATTTCCGAGAGATCAGTGTTTTTTTTTTTAAGATTTAAAAGAAGAAATAGTTGACATAAAACAGTGTATATGAGGTAATGGAAAGACTTGCAATGCTTGATGAGGGCAGGGGTAGGGCTACAGTTGATGAAAGCCGAACCAATACTAACGTTGAAGACGTTAGTAATTTGAAGGGTGAGGTGCGTAACCTAGTTTCTAGTTTAGGTAGCTTATCAGGAAGGTTGGATAGAGTTGAGGAAGGGGTTAAGGTTGGTCCGAGATTAGTAGATGGGGAGGGATTTAGAGAAGTTAAGGGTGGAGCTAAGCTGCGTACATTAGGCGATAGGAATCCCCCCCCCCCCCCCCATTGAGGTTTCAAACCCTTTCACTCATTTGGATAGACACATGAATGAGGGGGAAACTATTTTAATTGGGGACTCTTTAGTGAGCCATATGGATGCAGAATTCGTTGAATGGAATCCAACCAAGACAAGGAGGGTCTGTCTCCCAGGGGCCAGGGTTGACAGAATTAGAGACGACATGGATAGAATTGATGTTGCCTCCCGTCACTTGATGTTGGTGATGATGGTAGGAGGCAATGACTCATATAAGCCCAATACAAGACTGCCTGACCTTTTAGAGATATATAGGGGGTTAATTAGGTCCCTGAAGGCAAGGTCAGATAGGTCTTTAGTTCTAGGTATTACCCCTAGGCACGGTTTGGGTCTTAGGATTACATCTAAAACAATATTTTTCAATACTAAATTAGAAGAGATTTTTGCTGAAGAAAATGTACCCTTCATAAAGCTGTGGTCGGAATTCGGTGATCCTAGCCTTTTTATAAAAGATGAGGTGCATTTTAATGAAATAGGTAATGCTAGGCTAGGTAGGTTAATTGATGAAAATGTTCAAAAGCTGTATAGGTCAAAGCCTTATTTAAACTTTGTGGGTCCGGGAAACATGGGTCCAACGTGAAAAATAGTTTAAAACACTGACCCGTGGTAAAAAAATAAACATCTTTCATTGTAATGTGCATAGTATTAGAAATAAATTAAACAAATTTAAGGCGATAATTTATTCCAGCAACTATGATATAGTTGCTATCACTGAAACGTGGTTAAATACCATGACTCAGGACTTTTGGAGGGGGGGACTTGATATACTGGGTTTTAAACTCTTCAATAATGATAGGTTACATAGGATTGGTGGCAGCATTTTGCTGTACATTCGTAATTCCCTTAGGGCTATCAAGGTGGTTAAGATAGATTTTCCAGTAGCAATTAATGCAATATGCGTTGAAGTTAGGGTGCGTAGTATTAGTTTTAATTTTTTTTTTTATTTACAGACTTCTCATTCAACCCCTTGATACCAATACTAGATTTTACTCACTTCTTGATAACTTTATTGATAATTGGAATAGTATAATTGTCAGACTTCAACTGCCCTAATGTTAATTATGAGACTTTTACTGGTAATGAGGAGGGTTTGAGAATGGTTGAGTTCATGGAAGATAATTTTTTATGACAGTTACCAAACCAACGCGTGGTGACAATATTTTAGACGTGGTGATGGTGAATGATGAAAATACAGTTGAAGGTTTAGAAGTAGGCGAGAGTTTATGATGGTGATCATCAAATTCTTAGGTTTAAGCTATTGAGAGATAACACTAAGGATAGTAACATAATAAATTCCCTGATTTTCGTAGGGCCAATTTTGATAGTTTTGCGGATAGGATGAGAGTAGTGGACTGGGATAACTTATTTATGGGTAATGACTAGGGTTACACCGATTAATCGGTTGACAATCGGTAATCAGCTTTTTTTTTTTTTGCCGATTAATCGGTTTTCATACTCAGTCATCTTTGTTTATTACATTACAGAAATTGCATCCCTGGTTTAAGAATTTCAGTTATCCTAGACATGGAATGAACTTAAATAATATTTTGCTTGTTTTTTATTAAATATTTTCTACCAATTTGCATTGTTTGGAGAATAATAGGCAGAGTATTATTGAATTAATTTACTCCATTATCACTCCATTTATTAAAACAAAAAAATTATTGTACCTTACTGAACAAAAGAATCCATTTAAGCTTTCCTGTTGCAAAACAAAAGTGGCCTTAACCTACTCTCTAACGATAAACAAAATTTGAGATGGAAACATTGCATAGGGTGCATTTGCAAATAATTTTGTTATTTTTATCTACTTTAAAGTATTTCCATGCAATGCTTGGAGCCATAAGGGCTTTGTTATTTAAATTTGTAACAAAAATATAAAATTTCTTGGCAACTTTCATTAAAATGCTTAATTTAATCTGTAAAAGAAATTAAAGAATTAGAATATGTAAATAGTTCTAAAAATATTAGATTAATATTAGATAAAAAAATATTAGATATTAGGCCTACGTTTTATATTGTGTGCTATTTACCAGTGTAATAGGTATAAGCGGCGTAATTCAGTAACCATATAGTGCTATAAACTTATACAGTATATAAAAAGAATTATTGGCCGATTGTTTTAGGCCGATTAATCCGTAATCGGTAATCGGCTAATTTGCTTATCGGTGCAACCCTAGTAATGACACAAATTTGCATTGGGAGGTATTTAAAGAGTTTTATGAATATCAAAAAGGAGTTTATTCCTCATAGGCCCAAGCATGCTAGAAATCATGGTAGGCGCAAGTGGTGGACTAGGGAAATAGAAGAGTTCATAAATGAGCGTAACAAAGCGTATAGACTTAACCCATTAACACCCAAATTATTATTTTTTTTCCTTGATAAATGCATTTAGTGCTTATATATCGCCTCTAGACAATATTTTTGAAGAAATGGATTGTTTTTTGAAAAATATGCCAGCTCCTATATATAGTAGGTTGGGCAGATATGAGGTACACTTTTACAGTGAAAAATGTTTTGCTCAATTTTTAAAAAGTATTTTTTATGATTGATTCCCAATATCAGTCTTATTTAGGAAAAAATTAATCCAAAAATATATCAAACCTTTTATTTTGACAGCAAATTTGAGATTATAGAAATTATTAGGTGACAAAAGAAAAATTTCCGTATAACTTAAGTAAATAAAAACACTTATTTAGATATTGAATATAGCCGAGAGAACAATGTTGATATATACTGTATGTATGTATGTATGTATAAGCACTAAAGATGGTGATAAGAATCGAAACATTTGATGCATAAAGCTACCTTGCATTTCCTACATCCTTGAGAGGGTCATGATTTGCAACCTTCCAAAGCACACTTCCAGGCTTACTTTCCAAGTTTTTCCATATGGTGTCCTTCGTTATCGAATCTGATATCAGGGATAACTTTTGATGACATTCTTGGCCTCCCTGATGATGCTGGTCTAGATCTTTTCAAGTAAGTTCGAGTCACATGACAACAAAAATTGAGGAGAGTCATTGAGGGATCTGCTGAATGGTGCAAAAGCCAAGCATTTTGAATAGTGACATCCAGCATCCAGGAGAAAATAGGCCACCACCACTTTTTCATTCAAATTGAAATTTGATAACAATTTACATCCTGATCCATTCGGTCAGTTCCTCACATTTGCCTGTTATATTCGGCAACAACCGCTGGTCGGGCTACTTGAGTGTGCTTTTTTTCTTTCGCTGACCAACGGTTTACTTTGCCAACAGGATTCACAGCCGTCATGTTGGAAACAATAGTGACTACTGTGTTATCTTTCCACCTTTCAAGACTTATTTTTTGCTTTTTGTCTACGGCCATATCAATGTCACCTCTTTTACATTTCTTCATCTTTTCTTGGGATTCCAACAGACAACCTTTTGGTATTCAGTTGTCCCAGACCATCCCTGTGGCACCGTAATTGCGTTGTCATAGTTGGTTCAAAAGAGGAAGGGATGTAAAGTAATTATCAAAATAAAAATCTAGAAGCAATGATTGGATATGTTGAGGAAGGTTATCAAAAAGCATGAGCAACGTACCCCATCCCTTACCATAAATCTTTTCATACTCACCCCCAGAATCATATTGCATTCCCTGATATATATCAAAAGAAACATTATATCCTAGTGGTGTGTTTAGGCACCAAGCTTTGAATCCAAACCTGATGGGCTTGTTTCTAATACACTGCTTACATCCGTGCCTACCAAAATATTCTATTATGGATTCATCTAAACAAAGCTACATCCATTGGGTAAGCTTCCTGAAATTTTTTATTCAAATGAGTAATCACAGGTCGCAATTTGGCCATTTTATCACTTATTCAAATTATTATTGTCACTAAAATGAAGAAACTAAAATAATATCAAACCTATTTCTAGGCATTGTTGCCGAAACTACTACTACAGTCGACCTTCAGCTTACATAATTAATCCGTTCCAAGATGAGTTACTCAACTCGAAAATGATGTAAGTCGAACCCCAAAATACATGTAAATCGGGTAATCCGTTCCAGGACCCAAAAAAAGTATTTAAAATAAAATAATTAAATTTTTTGATAAAAACAGTGTACATATATAAACAGAATTATAATGGTAATTAATATAATTATTATTAAGAAACACCATCTGTAAAAGAAAATACATATTAAAAATTAATAAAAAATTTGGGGCCATGGTTAATTTTAATTTCTATCACTTACTTCAGTTGTAAATAAAATTTCAGCACTGTTTTTATTTATTATTGCACAAAATTATTTAATTAGTGAAGCACTGGTTCTAATTCTTTACACAATTTATTAAATCACAGAAAAAAATTATAGCGTGTTATTTCGTCAATGTTTCAACTTCACACAGGCACTTTTTTATCTTAGATTATATTTAATAATCCTTAATAATTTCACATTTATTAATTTGCCAAATTATTAATCACTTCATACAGTATTACTTTATATAATGCACAGTAAAAATAACAATGAAATAATGTGAAATACCCGGCATCCTGCCAGTGAGTGGTCATGCGCTGCGTTTGCAATTACGCAACACGAAATAATTACATAAGATGAATCAATTACAATCAATGGGTGGCTTCTCGTAACTCAAAACTACATAAGACAGTGATGACGTAAGTCGAGGGTTGACTGTACTTTCAAATCTTCATCCATAGACCAGTACATTCGCCAACTTGGAAGAGGATAACCTGATAGTAATAAAATACCAATCACTGTTCTCAAATCATTCTCATTCACAGTATGTTCATCACCATTTTCTGTGGCATATCTTTGGGATTCACAAACAATATTGCACAATAAATCACTATCCCAAGAACAATAAAAAATTTCCACAGGGGATTTTCCATCAAAATTTACTAATGCATTCCCTAATTCATGCAATTTATTTGTCCCCCTTACCTCAAAACGCACCAACTGATTTTTTTCCCAATCATAAGAATATTTTTTTGAGGGACCCTTTTCCCTTTTGCATAACAAGAAACACTAGTCTGAACATTTCCTCCTGTGTGTGATGATTCAATTGTCATTTCATTCTGCACTACAAGTTTCATTCTGTTTGCAATCACCTCCAATTCTTTGACCATGACTCATGACAGCTTCTGCAGATGCCTTTAGTAAATGAGGAGTCAAGTTTTCTATTAGGCCACTTGCATCCTCTTCACCTGAATCCCCATCTGAACATGTTCAACCAGGAGTGCTAATGTAAATCTCTTCTGATTCATCACCTTCCTCTTCTAAAATATCCATTACTTCCTTGAGGGACATCGGTTTACTGAAAACAGATACACACCCATTATATATAGGTCTATAAATTTGGAGGCACATAAATACTAATAATCATCATCATAATAATAATAATAATTATAGGTATAAGATACGTAGCTACCAATATATATAATATATATATATATATATATATATATATATTATATATATCCCCGCAAGGGGGTTCTAAGCTCGTGCTCTTGAGTGTTCTTTGTGCTCGTTTGTACGTGCTTGTTCCTGGAGGTTTCACGTGCGCCCTCCCGGCCCTAGCACCCAAGGATGATGGGGCTCGACCCTGCAGTCCTTGGTCTTTTTCCACTTCGACTGTCCCCTCCACCCTTTCTTTTTCCTCTGTCTTTCCTCTCACTTTTTCTTTGTTTTTCCGCTGAGATATGCCCTTTTAAATAGAGGCGAATCGGTTCTTCCCGAACTTAAAAAAAAAAAATATATATATATATCTACAAATTTCAATTATTAGGTGGCAAAGTGTACCCCACTCCTGCCCAACCTACTATATTCAGTAGAAAATTTTTAACTGCCCCAAAGACACTTTTAATTGTGTCGGATAGTTATATCTTTGCATCTACCAATTTATTAGAATGCTAAGAATAGAATATTAGATTTTGTGAAGTTCAGCATAAAGAATAACAAAATATTACTTACCTAATTTGCTTTGACATCCTTCTTTCTTCATTACGCTCCATTGACTGAGCGATCACCACTACTGTACGATATCTGCAGGCTTCAAACACAATCAAATGTGTTAGCTACAACACTGCCTAACATATCAAAAATTTAGAGATACTTATAGCTGCAGATAGTAAACAATCCAAAAAAGTTTTTTGAATATGTCAATAATCGTAAACCGATAAAAGATAACATAAGCCCTCTAGTGGATGTTAATGACACTTTGGCTTCCGACGCTCAGGTGATGGCAGGTATTTAATAACTTTTTTGCGACAGTTTTTACCATAGAAGATGTAAATAATGTCCCCAACATGGATGATATCATTCCATTTAGTAGCGAGACTATTTTGGATGAAATAACTGTTTGTGAGGGTGAGATTGTGCATTATATCAATAGACTAAAAGTTAGCAAGGCTCCAGGCCCTGACACGTTTTATCCCAGACATTTGAAAAAGTTATCGTAGGCCCCATAACAAAGATTTTTAATCAGTCACTCGAAATGGGGATTATTCCTGAAGACTTCAAATTAGCTAACATCACACCCATTTTTAAAAAAGGTGACTGCAGAGTAGCTAGCAATTATAGACCCATTAGCTTAATGTCAATTGTCAGTAAACTTTTAGAATCCATAGTTAGGCATCATATCATCAATCACTTAGAAAGTCGCAATTTGATTAATAGTAGTCAGCATGGGTTTCAATGCCATAGATCTTGTTTAACTAATTTGTTAGAATTTTATAACAAAATAGTGCGTGAATACAATAGGCATAGAGTGGCTGACATTATTTATTTAGATTTTGAAAAGGCATTCAATACAGTTCCACATAGAAGATTAATTTTGAAGGCTAAAGTGCATGGTATACGCAGTCAGGTAGCTAACTGGTTAGAGGAATGGCTTCGTGCTAGGAGACAGAGGGTCATTGTTAATGGTAGTGAATCGGGGTGGTTGGATGTAGGTAGCAGTGTCCCATAGGGTTCAAGGTTAGGCCCATTGCTATTCGTAATTTACATTAACAACAGATGTAGGATTGACTAGTAACATGTCAAAATTTGCAGACGATACTAAAGTAAGCAGCAAGGTTGTTAATGAGGATGATAGAAATAGGCTCCAAGACAATGTAAATAAGATTATGTAGTGGACGGATAAGTGGCAGATGCAGTTTAATGTAGACAACTGTAAAGAAGTTCTGCATATAGGTTCTTGTAACAATAATTACATGTACACAATGGATGATAGAGAGTTAGCAAGCATTGATGAGGAAGTAGATTTAGGCGTACACGTATCTAAGGTTTTAAAAGTTAGGAACCAGTACCTGGAGTCTTGCGCAAAAGCTAATAGGATGTTAGGCTTCACAGCGTGTAATTTCAAATTTAAGTCAAAGAATATTATATTGCCCCTTCACAAGTCGATAAGTCAGGCCTCATTTAGAATATGCCATTCAGTTTTGATGCCTGTATTTGCGTGAGGATATTGATAAGTTAGAAAGGGTTCAGCAACGCACCACAAAACTAATTCCATCATCACGCAACAAGCCTTATGAAGATAGGATAAAAGAGTTAGACTTGCATTCACTCAAAACTAAGAGATTAAGGGGGGGGGGGGGGGGAGTTTATTGAAGTTCTCAAAATTGTTAATAAAATCGATAATGTAAATTTTGATAAACTGTTCACTTTCGATAATAGCAATACTCGTAATAAATTTAATTTGCATGGCAGACGTTTCATTACTAATATCACTAAAAACTTTGTTTAAAGTAACTGATAAATGGAATAATCTTCCTGCATTAGTCGTGAACTCTACCAGCATTAATGTGTTCAAGAACCATTTAGATAGGCATTTTAAAAATATTAACATTGTTTAATATAATAATAAAACAATTGGTAACAGGAGCTCTGGGGGTGGTGATCAGCTTGTGACATGCCAGTGTGTGATATGCAAGAAAGAAAAAATTAGACTAACATGAACTTAGATGTAGCTCGTAGCGTAAACTAACCCACTTTGTTATTCTTTATACTTTTTTTCTTCCTTATTTGCATGTCTAACTCTCTCCATTGCATGTCTGTAGTTTGCATGGTACAATAGTGTGAGTTAAGAATGTGTGGCATGGTTTGTAATGCACTCTTATTTTATTTGTTTTCATCTTTCACCCATTTCCAGCAGAGTGGGCTGCATCCTCTACCTTCCTATGGAGTGGAGGACCAGTCTGCAACAGCTGGAAGTATTTCTCTTCAACTATTTTTCCAACTTGTTGGCAGTGGCTGATGATGGTGTCCTCCTTTCTCTTTTTCCAAATGAATTTTAACCCACGAGTGAAAGGTTTTGCTACTTAACCCCATATTCTCTTCTTTTAACCCCTTACTTTCTTCTTTCTCTCAGGCTAACCTTAGAGTGGATCTAGGGTCTTCATTAGCCTTAGCTTCTGTAGATCTTCCTCAATCCATCTTCACCCCCGTCTAAGACTTCTAATCTTTCAAATGCAATGTGCCCAAACATCTCAAAAACCCTAGACCTTGATTTTGACTCTTCTATGGGAGGTGGGGGTGGGGGTGGGCTGCTTTTGTGGACATTGTCCTTGGACCCTCCTAGCATACCCCCCCCCCCAGATCTTCATGGGAATTTCATAAACAGTTTATTCCATTATTTAATGTGAAAAATTAATCCAAACATCCCAATACCCTAACAGGAATTTTTAAAGTTGTAACTAAGCATTACAAGACCACTTATAATTTTTTTCTTCTTCTTCCTCTTACCACTTGAGATTTATATTTATTTTTATTTTTTTTATTTATTACCCATGCTAAATATTTGTCAAATAGAGAATTCAGGCTAAAAGTGGAACAGGACAGCATGTAATGTGGAAAACTGGCCTACTCTTAGGAGATAGGTTTACCATAGGAGCACTGAAATAGTGCCCCACTTCCAGATACACTGATAGACTACAGGGAGTCCTCATTTAACATAGGGGTTACATTCATAAAAAGTGCTACACAAAGCAAGTTTTTCCATAGCATCCAATGTATTAAAGGGGGGGGATGCATTCCTGCTGCAAAATATTGATACCAGGGGTGGATTTTCAGAAATAAAAGCATAGCAAATATACAATTACTACCACACATATAATAACTCAACATTAAAACATTAGAAAAACATACATGGACAAAATATAGCTATACAAAATTATATGTAAATATGTACTGTACAGTGGTGCTGGTGGCTGGCAGGGGCTACCCTAGGTCAAGTGGCTCTTTCCTTCCTAAGGCTGGAGGAAAACAGAGGCATGTAGGGGTTACTCAAGCAGAGCAGCAGGATCATCTGTCTCTCCATTTGAGACCATCTGGATACTGCCATCACCACCATCTTCCCAACTTAGTTCACCACTTTTATCACCTTTCAAAGTGGTGAACTTTGAAAGGTATGAAAGCCAGCATGCTGGTGTGCTTGAAGAATGTGCAGCCAAGTGGCACTGGCTGCAAGATGGCTGGCCACCTCACAGGTAGTAGTAGTTCATGTGGGACATTTGAATTTTTTTCTTACATTCGCCTTTATACTAATTCAAAGGATGTTAAGCAAAATGATTATTTGGTCATAAAATCAAATTTATGTTAAAACAGTATGTTGTACATCCAACTAACACTACCCTTTTTTGAAATTATACAACACTCGCAATAAATAAATTTCATCATTTTGCAGAGAACCCTAATAACTAGTGTGATTTGGGGAGCAACCCCTCACTGGTGGCATGCTGATTTGTTCTCAACAGTCCCAGCAGTCCTCTCAGGGTCCAAGTCATTCCTCAGGTCTTCCCACAGACTCTCAGCCTTGGCCATGATGATTGTGGTGGTAGAGAAAGGCACACAGTAGGGAGTTTAATCCTCAACCCAGATCTGGAGTAGCTTCATGTTCTCCATCACTGGATCATATGCTCGAGTTATCCTCTTGGCACTGCTAGAAGTCACATTTGCTGCTGTGACCTTCAACTCAGGAACCTTCTTGATGATGGTTGAGATGGTCAACTGGGCTAGGCCAAGCACTCTCACAATAGAGTTCGCCCCCTTCTACTCTCATAGCACTTAATAATGTCTAGCTTAACCTCCAAAGTCAAGGACTTACAAGAGAACTTAGCCTTACCTGACAATACAGGGGAAGCAGCCACATGGCTTATCCATCATTTTCAATGTTCACAGTCACTTAATCCAAATTAGCACCACAGTCAGCACAATGATGATTTGCACTCCACAAAGGCAGCAAATAACACAATGATCATAATTGTGCACAATCTTACACAATGATGCAGAAGCACAAGAGACTCAAAACACTGGCAGGATGAGAAGGAAGTGCAGGGGGTGGCTGTTTAGGGGCATGCAGGTTGGGCAAGCTACGCAGAGGAGGATAAATCCATTTCTAAACATGGATTAGATGAATTTTGATTAGATGAATGAAGTTAGAGATGCGCCCATGGAGTATCAGAAAACAAACTTTGCCTATCATAACAATCACTAAACCAAATTTTGGCCAATCATTGTATGAGAAAAGGTGTTAAAAAAATAGATTGCTAAAGCAAGTGATTGTTGAGTGAATGATCATTAAATGAAAATGTAGGCCAACTAGTAAAATATTTGGTGTGTGCAAGTATCCCCTTTGAAGTGTAATTGAAAATATACTGGTCAAAAAAAGAAACGCAATTTTTGAGATTTATTAATAAACATGTGGACTCAGTATATAGTAAATGATTCTTTAACATAACAAACAGTCAATAACGCATATGGCCACCCCTAGCCACAATGCAGGCTTGGAGTCTGGCCCTCATCGACCTCAACAGTCTCTGCAGGAAAGCAACAGGGATGGCCCTCCTCTCTTCAATAATTGCATTGGTCAGTTCCCTGATGTTCTGCGGCTGATGCTGACATCTGCGAACTCGCCGTTCAAGTTCATCCCATGCGTGCTCTATCGGTGACATGTCTGGGCTGAAGGCTGGCCATGGTAAGGTCTGCACCTGTTGTCCCTGAAGTACGCCTGCACTATCCTGGCTGCATGAGGTCTGGCATTGTCCTGTTGCAGGAGCACCAATTCTGGATGTTGCCTCATGAATGGAAGAACATGTGGGTGAAGAATCTCATCCCTGTAGCACTGGGCAGTCAGAGCTGATAGGCCCACGATAGGTCACGGTGCTGATAGGCCCATTGCAGGCGTCGTTGCCTTCTTGCATCAGTGAGAAAAGGACCTCTGTAAGGACAGCGGGATCGGAGTCCTGCATTACGGAGTCAGTTTCTGACGGTCTGGTCACTAATTCTGTTGTTGTGGATACCAGGTGTCTCTCTGGCTGTCTGACGAGCATTCTGCTGCCAATGATGCAGGTGCTGCAGTACAATGTGGCGATCCTGGTGTTGGGTCGTCACACGAGGTCGCCCACGTCTTGGCAGGTCCTGAACACTTCCTGTGGCATTGTACCGTCTAACAAGCCTAGAGATTGTGCTGGGATGCACATGCATTCATTGTGCAACTTGGACAGCAGACATGCCTGCATCCAACATGCCCAAGGCACGACCTCTGTTGACCTCTGAGAGTCGTGGCATGCCTCAATCGCGGGAAAAAGTTTGGTTTTCTCAACGGGCAGTGTGTATTCTGTGAAGTCAAAGAAAAAATACATGCCTTCATAAAGAATACATTCAATTTAATCTCTGTTTATTGTTTGTAACAAAATGGCGTCTTAGCCGGGATTAGTCAGGTTTAAAAACATGCACTAAGTGGCTTTAAAAGATTTGAACAAACATTTAACCATAATCTTGAAACTGTGATAATACCACTAACAACTTAAATTTTACACCATATGCAAGCTAATTGCGTTTCTTTTTTTGACCAGTATAGTAATTTTAATTCATGCATATAAAATAATGACCATGTAAATGACTATTCTAGTTTTAAGGTAAAATTTATTTTGGGAAAGCTATGTGGCAAACTCTACAAATACAGGCAAATCTTATTTTACATGCAGGTTACATTCCTGGAAAACAGCAGGTAGCACAGTTCCATGTAAAATAAACCCTCATTTCCCATAGGCCCCATGTTATAAATGTACATTATGTTCCGAGTGGTGCATAGCTACCCAGGAAACTGTTTTTATGGTTAAATTGACTTATTAAAGTCATAGTAATAAATGTACATAATTTACTTAAAATCAATTTGATATGATAAATACTGTAACTTCTAAATATTTAGTCCTATTCAATCTTAATAGTGTGCTGTACTCACCTAAGAAAGGAAGTTAACAAGCATTTGCACATGTTCAAACTTGTTCATTTGTGCAGAGCATATAATATTGGTTTATATAGGTAGCACACAAAATGAATTTGTTCCCTAAATAATTTAGCATGTTACAGTGATTAAGGGTCAAGTACCGCATAAAACAAAACCTACCTGTACTGATTTTATTTTTGTAAATAATGAAAACACCATCAACAAGTTATGATTAAAGATTGCTACTGCTATCATGGGACTCAAAAGGGGCCTAGTTCCCATCTCAGTGCTAAATTGTTTAAATAAAGACTATTTTAACCAATGATGACATAATTGGAGTTACAGCCCATGGTGGAAGAGGTTGAGAATGAACCCAATTTCAAACAACAGGATTTAGAGGAATTAATTTAAAAATTAGATTTATCACAATTAAAAACTGATCATACGAATAAAATAGCACATTACATCAAAAGAGTGTTTTTTTCCTGGTAGGATCACCCAATAGGCTTAATGAAAAATGTGGTACACCAAATTGATACTGGTGATCACTCCCCAATTAGAACTAATGAATGGAGACTCCCACAGGCAACAAAAGACAACCGAGGAACAAGATAAAAAAATAAAAATGTTAGACTAGGACATAATTGAACTTTGCAAAAGTTCATGGCAGAGTGCTGTGCTGTTAGTTAATAAATCTAATGGTCATTGGCATTTTTCATTGACTACCACAACACAATTTAAGGAATAGTTCCTCAAACCAAATATTGACAAGACCCTCAATGCATTAGGAGGTCGTGTGTTATCACATTAGATGCCAAATCAGGTTATTGGCAAATTAAGATCAATGAATAAAACCTTGATAAGACCTCATTTATGACATCTGGTATGTACTGTTTTTCCCATATGCCATTCAGACTAACATCAGCTCTATTTACATTTCAATGTGCTGTTAACCTTTTTGCTGTGAGTATATTATACAGGTCATGACTCCAGATTTGAAAAAATTTACTGGAGCACAGCTCTGAATTTACTTTTTTTTCCCTTACACCACTAGATAGGTTAATGATAGTAAACTCTTGAATTGACGACATACCAATTACAAATTGTTTTAGCTAAACATAATAATACAATAATGTACAGTTTATAACTCACCTTAAGTTTATTTATTCATTGCAGCAGCAACAGTGGACGATGTTAGACCTTGCATGTAGGCATTTGTTGTGAATTTACCGCCATGTATGCTTGGCCACTGATCAATGGCTTTCTGTGTGATCATTACAGCAGATCTAGTGCCTGGAGCTGGACCCTCCTTCACAATTCTGCACAGCTTAGTCAAATGAGATGGCTTAATGGATCCTTTGTGTTCAACAATGTAACCAAGAATGGAGAATGTCCCTTCAGCTGGTGCTTCACTCCAGGCAGTTGATCCATCTTTATCAAAATGCTTTAATCTCTCTGTGATTCCTTTCCACAGCTGTTCTATATATTCTGTCAGCCAATTTATCACTGAGTCTTTTGTAAAACTACTTTCAGATCTGGTTCTGGATGGTCTAGCAACTTCAGCAACCTGGTAGTAATCAGAACGTTTCTTGATGTATTTGTAAACTTCATTTAGGATGTAATCCTCAGCTGTTAGTTCCTTTTGCTGCCCTGTGGTATCGTGCTTAAATTCAGAAACTACATCATTTGCATTTCCTCCATTAGCTAATTTGGAAATTGTTTCCATCACTCTTAACATAACAGTTTTCCCTCCTTCTTTATAAAATATATTTTCTACAAATTCTGCACTAACTGTGGTTTTTTGAGCTACTTGCAACATAATCTTTGTTACATAGGAAATCAATACATAGAACTTGGCACTAATTTCTTTCTCTTGTAGATGATAAAAAAAACAACAATTTTCCACAAATCTGTCAAATTGATCAAATTCATAATTAACCATGCAAGTATCAGATTTGAGTTTTGGTCTCTTAAAACCAATGATATTGTCAAGAACCATATTGGTATAGTCAAGGCCTGATCTCAGATTTGAAGTGTGATTCTGAATAAAGTCTAAAAGCTCACTTAGTTTACAAATTTTCTTCAATGCATCAACGTGGGCTCTGTTCACAAGATGCATTAAGTCCCATCGAAATTTGAAATTTTCTCCAAACAACTTTTTCATTTCGTTTTTAAATGGCTCATTGTCCTTACAAAAAGCCCCATCTCCAACCATTCCAGATACCTTGGATTTAATTGCTTCTTCAGATAGTTTCAAGTGATTAGGAGACTTCAACACATCAAAAATTTCATTGGCCAAATAAACTCCTGATTTGCTGCGTACTAAATTTATCCCAGCAAGTTTTACAGTCTTATCTTCTTCACTCATAACTAATACAACTAGCATGCTTAATCCCAAAATTGTTCCAATGTCAGCTGTTATTGTTACTGAAGTTTGTTCTAAGAACCACTTTACAGTTTGTTCTTTAAGTTGATTATCTAATAGCTCTCAAATTGTCTCGCACGCATGTGTGCTATGATTCAAATTTCCAACCTCACAACCTGACCTATGTAATACAGCTAGAAGTACTGGATATAGAGCCCATGCAGTGTTTGTTTTCATTATGTAGTATAAGATGTTGCCACATAAGTCTTCTATGCGTTTAGTAGTGTTCCGAGAAGATGTTTTCATCACTTCATAAACAGCAGCTCTTTGATGATGCTGAAGTTTAATTAAATGTCTCTTCAGGTGGGTTTTCAGATTTCTAAACCATCTCTCTTGATTTTCTCCTTGTTTGCATACATAGGTTAAATCCTTAACATTGAAGTAACCTTTTATGTTAGAATGTTTGTCTGAAGCACATGCTTTGGGGTCTGTGCAAGCTATGCAATATAATGTAAACATTTTATCATCAGAAGCATCATCAATATCTTCTTGATTATCATCATCATCATCCTCAACAGCTATATCTACATCAGGCATATTAGTGTCACTATTTGCAATGTTTTCCATTATATCACTTGGTACTGAAAATGAATCATCAGCATGCCCTAGATCCTTCTTTTCCACCAATTTGAATGTAGATTTGATCAAATCATTGTTCAGGATTTCTTGTATTGATTTACACTTGCTTAAATGGGCTATGGAAATGTCAAATTTGTTACTTTTTGCTTTATTAGATTTTGATGCAACACTTGAACTTGAAGGCATATTTTGACTTCTCTTTATTAACCACAACAGCTTGGTGAGTTTCTTTTGTTAGGCGCAAAATTGCATTCAATGTCTTCTGGATTTGGGAATTTTCAAATTCCTCTAAAGCAGTTTTGTTAGTCTGATGCGCAGATTCCTCACTTACCTTTTGTTTCTTAGGTGGAGGAGAAGCACTTTCTTCAGTCTGTGAAACATCTAGTGAAAAAGTTTCATTTTCTAGATTAGCAGTTGATGAAGTTGGTTCATTTTTCTGAGGTCTAGCACTAGCACATTTTGTGAACAAACTAAATGACTGCTTTGCCGTATCTCTTTGCTGCACTTCATCCTGGTATTTCTTTACTGCAATATCTAAGCTGTGGGCCCAAACTCTGGGACCTCTTGTATTGTAACAAATATTTTTTTGGGAATTAAAATGTTCCTCCCAGTTTTGCTTCTTTGAATATTTGTTCTTGCATTGACCACAAAGTAACCCCTTTTAACACCCTTACTTTTCTCTCCAACTTCATCAATATTAGGATCCATTATTGATTATTGACTACCTGAAAAAATATAAAATAAGTAAAAGTTAGTAAATATAGTATGGTAAAAGTGAGTAAAAGTGAGTAAAAGTGAGTAAAAGTAAGTAAATATAGTACAATGAAAGTGAGTAAAAGTAAGTAAATATAGTACAATGAAAGTAAGTAAAAGTAAGTGCTTTAAACTTAGTAAAAGTAAGGAAGAGTAAGTAAAAGTAGGTAAGTTAAAGTAAGTAAAAGTAAGTTTAAACTTAACTAAACTTTTCAATTCTAGAGTCATGGTGGATTACTTAAAACCGCACAAGTAATTATCTGGCCAATTTATCAAACCTGGCCGAGATCAATGGAACATAGTCCAATCCTGATCATTTTATATTAAAAAAATATACGTTTTAATAAAATTTTAATTATCAAAACATTGAAGCTTAACAAAAAATAAAAATAATTGTTAAATATGGAATTACCAACTAAACTTAAAATAACTAAATTTGTAATTTAAAAAAATTGGTTTGTACAAGAACGTATACGCAAAAAAATTGCATAACATCTAGCGGATGAACAAAACCCAAACCCAAATTTACTTTTTCTCATGCTCAAATTTACTGGAGCAATGCTCCCAAGATCCCAGGAATCTGGAGTCATGATACAGGTTATGCTCAGGATGAGTGTGCAGCAATTTTTGGCTCTACATGCACAGTTTTGTCATATAATATATATATATGAAAATTATTTCATGAAAGTAACAAGTGAATAATATTTATGATGAATAAAACCATGAAGGAAAGGAAACACAGAATGGTGCTGAAGTGCTTTCGTCTAATGACATCCTCAGGAACACTGAAGTACATAAAGAGTTACAGCCTATACATTAGGGTGGATCGATTTTACATTTTTTTCAATTTCCATATTCTAATAGACAAAAACTTGCGCATGCATGAGAAAATAGCCTCTGCAAAATCTTAGCTTAATAGGTAATCATCTTCTGCCCCCGGCAGATCGATGAAAATCATATTTTAGTAGTCAAAAACGTTTTTCTTATAATTTTTAAAATATTTCAATATGCATCAAAATTATTCCTAATAACTATAAAGTCGATGAAAAAGACCTCATATGATCATTTTTCCAAGCGCGTTGTCCTACGTTAATATCTTTTGCCCCAGGCAACAACGTCAAATGTTGAAAAAATAGGTAATTTATATACATATTTTCAGATCAGCTCTTTGTCTTAAATAATGCATTTATATATTTCCCATAGCATTTATATCGTTGCTTAGGCATGAAATAACACACACGCATAATTTTGATACATATTGAAATATTTTAAAAATTATAAGAAAAATACATTTTTGACTACTAAAATATGATTTTCATCGCTCTGCTGGGGGCAGAAGAAGATTACCTATTAAGCTAAGATTTTGCAGAGGCTATTTTCTCATGCATGCGCAAGTTTTTGTCTCTATTAGAATATGGAAATCAAAAAATATGTCAAATCGATCCACCCTACTATACATAGGTTACAGAAAATATATTGTGTGTGTGTGTATATACAATAAATAGAGCAAAAAAAAAAATTAAACATTAAAGGATTGTGGGAGGAGCATACAAATTTGTAAGTAAAAACTATCAATTTTTAGTACAAGATCAAATGAATTGTTTCCAACCAATGTTATAGACAATTAAAAAAATAAATACAAATTCATACTGGAAATCTGCCCGGGTTTTAGCACACTGCCCTTTTTGTTAAAGTTTGATGTCTATAAAAATAAATTTAAAAATAAGTTATTAGAGTAGCATACAAGTTTACCAAAGATTTAACGTTCTACCCTTCTTATCTAAATCTGTTCTGAAGGAATTCAAAACAAAAGGATCGAGTTGAAAAAGACCTTTGCTTATGTTGAAGTTATTTGTAAGTTGGATAATGGCAGACTCAAGAATATTTCTATTAACAATGTTGCTAGAGTGAAATAAAACAAGCATTATTCCAATCAATACAGTGGGATAACTCTGACAAATGGACAAAAAGGGCACTGGACAACTGTCCTGTTCTAACGGAATATTGATGCTGTTTTATACGTGTGTGCAAATCCTTTCCCGTCTGACCTACGTAAAAGGAATCACATTGTTTACACCCAATTTTATAGATAATGCCTGAATTATTGGTAGGGCTATTTTTTACTATGATATTTTTCACAATATTGTTATATGAAAATACTACATTAATATCCAAAAGTTTAAGTACATTAGCAATGCCTAAAAAGCCCGGGGAAAATGGAAGTACTAAAATATTTTTTGACAAAGTACGAGTGTTATTATTGACACGATAGAAAGTTCGTTTTGCCTTGTTGAGACAAGATTCCATAAACGCAGATGGATAACACAGATCACTTCCAATACCGTTGATTTTTTCTAATTCGGCATCGATGTATTCCGGACTGGCGATCCTAAGGGCGCGGAGAAACATTGATGAAAAAATGGCCTTCTTAGTGGGGGTGTCATGTCCCGAGTAAAAGTGTACGTAGGACAAATTGTTTGTTGTTTTCCGATAGATACTAAACTTAAAACCTGGGCTTTCCTTATGTACACGCACATCCAAAAATAATACGGCGCATAGGGTTGCCAGGTTTGTGGGTTTTAATAAGACCGTAAAGGTAGGGCAGAGAAGGTGAAGTGGATTTCGGACAAATTTCCGAAATCACCTAAGGCAGAATTATCTAATTCAGTAATATCAATTACAACTTCTTCATCACTGTCACTATCACTAATTGAATCACTATCACTCACAAAATAAAAGATTTTCTATATCATTCTGAGAGAGAGAGAAGCCACACTAACACTACGACATGACATCCTGATGGGTATTGTTTTTATTTTACATTAATTAATGCTGTCAGGCATTCAAATAGCAAAAAAATTGCCATCAATCACTAGATAAAAGACTGAAGTTACCATAGGAATGATAAACAAGTGCATATGTAGGAGGAGAACTTGTTTGTAGGAAATAGTTTATGAATGATGCAGTTATACATGCATTCCTATCATCAATTTTTGATGAATGACAATGCCATTCATGCGCAGCAAAAGGGTTAATGCCATGTTGATTGGGGCACTGGAAAAAGTATGCTTTGGCATTCATTGATGATGATGATGATGATGATGATGATGATGATGATGGTGATCTGATCTATTCAAAAACCTTTGAAGAACACCTGGGCCACATGGCAAAAATACTCAGTTTAGTGTCGGATGCAGGATTAAAATAGAGTTTAAAAAGTGCCAATTTGCTAAAACAATGATTAAGTAGGTTGGCTATAAAGTTAATGCACAGGGAGTACATCCACACCCTGATAAAGTTTGTGAATGATACATTTCTGATTCCAAGAAAGATCACATAACTCAGTTCTTAGGAATGGTAGGCTATTACAGCCATTTCATAGAAAATTTCTCCCTGGTAGCTGCCCCTCTGACAAACCTTGCTTGAATAATGCAAATTCAAAACATTAGATGGCTCAAACCAAAAATGTTCCCTAAATCACTGATAACTTAAAAACAGGGCTGACGCAAAACTAGGGGTGACTACCATATTTAGGAGATGTCGCAATAACACCATCCTGTACCACACTAAAAAACTGTTTTAGATAATGGCTGTTTATTTGATGACATATCCCACTGATGACAAACTGAAGGTATTGCAACAGTGTCTTGTATTGCCAGTTAGTCTAGTTGGGGAATCACTGAAATTGTCACAATTCAAAGTATAGCCATCCCTCGCTTAACGAAGGTTCAGTTAACAAATGTTCATTACAACAAAGGTTTTTATTTAATACTACTGTACTTTCAAATATTATGAAGGAAATTTTGCTATAATGAAGGCAAAGATTTTTTAAATCCACAGCACACTACAAGTTCCTGCAGCAGAGGCAAGCTCTCTCCCCAACCCAACACATGGTCTCCCACCATCCCCATAACATACTTTCGCAGCATCAGTGTTTGTTGTGCATTCATAATGAAAGCAACATTCTACAAAGTGTTACTGTTACTATTTCATAAATTAACCTCAATATATAGCATGGCATCAAAATATCCAAGCTCAACATCATTACCCAACCCAATGAAGAAGAGGGTGGTGATAATGATATTTATATTAGGCTATCAAAAAAATGTGCTAGGAACCAAACTGAATTTTTCCCATATAAAACAATAGAAAATTAGGTCCTGCTTAATGAATTTTCATATAATGAAGGCTTTTTAGGGGGGTTAATACGTTTTAAATGACATGGGCTGGACCTGTAAATCAAAATAACTTTTTATGAGGTAGTTTTAGTCACTTTATTCAAATTTGTCACTCATTTTTTGTGCAAATTTGTTCAAATATACTTTTTTAATAAAATATATTTCCTGTTTTGGCTATTTTTTTCACTACTCTGCGACTTAGTTTGTTGGTTTTTGTTCTGGCTATTTTTTTTTTCTAATTGGATTCAGTTTGGTGGCGTTTGTGATAGAATTACGATGTGCTGTTCGTGTGGTTTTGACTGAGAACTTGATTCATTATGTGCCCTAGATGAAGACAAAGCATTGGATGTTTTTATCAATTACAGCATTATTCTCTCATCCTTAACTTGCCTGAAATGTGAAAAGGAAAAGATCAGAAGATATTTAGGTGAAATAACCAATATTAGCCTATTAGGTTAATTGAATGCCCAGTTAGATCAACTGTACACCCTTGATCAGTTAGGTTAATTCATGATATTTCCATTAGTTTAAACAAAAATGATGAGAGCAAACTTCTCTGGTTAATTTTGGAGGTGAACATGTTAGGTTAAGCTTTATTATATAAAATGTAGTCAAAAATACATTTTTAAAGTGTATTTTGGTGTGCTTTGATCAAATATGACCTTCATTTCTTGTGCAAATGAACACACACACAGTTGTCATTGCCCAAACACGTATTTCTGTTCATTTGTACAAGAAATGAAGACTTGTCATATTTGAACAGAACACCAAAATACACTTGAAAAATATATTTTTTATTTAAACTTCAGGCCAGGTCATTTGTGACAATTACCTTTTTAGGAACGTAATCCCTTCATTAAGCGAGGGATGGCTGTACTCACACAAGCTTTGTAAAAACTTTGTTTCAAAGTAAGGTGTGTATCTATTGGCCTAATAAGGCCACTACCATCAAGAAATACTGTCAAACATGCCTCCCTCATCAGAATGGGACAATTAAATATGAACGCATTAGACAAATTCCAATCCATCAGTAGGCCCTCAGAATGTGCGGGATTGGACTTAATCAGTGAACTTACTCCAACTTATTTGGGTAACAAGTGCATACTCATGATTGCAAATCATTTTACACAGTATGTAGATGTGATTCCATTGCAAAATAAATGTGCAAAAACTGTCGACTGAATGATTCAATTAGAGTAGGTCCCACTCATGGGACCTACAACTAAAGTACATCATCTTGTCCTTGAACACTTCATACCAATGATCAGTCAAAGACATTCCATTTTACTCATTTTATGGACACAATTGTAACCTGCTATATTCTATTTGCTCTAGAATCAGGTTCTGTATTACTCCAGTGGAAATAATGTTTTGGCAGAGTCACAGAAGTACTTCAAAAAGGCTCGCAAAGAAACCAAGAGGCACTCAAACCCCTTCAATTTGATACTTTCAGGGTTCTACCCTTGTCAAATAATCCAGAAGATACAAATTAACTGGACAGTACAAAGTTAGTTGGATATTTCAAACTTGCATATAAAGTACCGATATCAAAGTATTTATGTACAAAATGTTGGGTATTTTAACATTTTATACAAATGTGTGGTGCATTTCTTAAATCTACTGTTCAGTAACTAAACTGTACTATATAAATTAATTGCAAAGTTTTTAAACTATTTCTTCATAATATTAATAGTAATATTGTACAGTTTTTTTTACTGTAATAGTATGTACCTACATTATTAATGTTTAGTTTAGTTTGTCTTAAATGTGTCAGTGGTGGTAACTATATTATTCCAAATAGCCACAAATTAATTTTTAGATTCCAGGCATGAACACCAAACATCACATGCGAGCATTTTTCTATATTTGACTGCACATTTTGTACATATGAGGAACTGTTAGATATAAATAGAGACGCTTCACCTTTAACTTCTATTGAATATTCCTCATATTTTGAAGGGTCAAAGAAATGTATGAATTAACCCAAAGTATGAAATTAATGGAGCACAAATTAACAGGGTTTGAGTATTACAATACACATCAGTAGAGCCCGGATGTTTAGGCACTAAAAAAACTTAAAATAGGCAGGCAAAAAGGCAAAATAAAACTGCAAAAAAGGCACAAAAAAGGCATTTATTTTCAGAAAGTAAACTCACAATGAGAACGTACAACAACGATGTAGAACATGTTCTTAACAGTAACATATACAAAGTAACAATATTGACATCAGCACTACAGAATTTTAAAAAATTACTCAGACTGCACATAATGATAATCATTTTCTTCAAATTATCAAATGTGAAGCCCTGCCTTCTGTCAGAGAGTAGATGCCTGAGAATCGAGAATGACCTCTCAACCTCAACTGAGGTAACTGGTGCATATTTGAAGCATGCAACGGTTTCTGGATTAATATCCACAGTGTCATCATCAACTTTTCCTTCCAGAACTTTTCCAATATTCTTCAGCTGATCTAGATCTTTGTTTGCAGAAATTACCCTTTCGCATTTTTGTCGAATAGCTTCACCTCCATCACTGGGAGCTTTGCTAATATCTTGTACAATGTCGTGGAAAATATTTAAACAGCTTACCAAAGTATCAGCTCTTCTCTCAAGTGCTGTGATAGCATGTTGCAGCTTTGAAAAATGAGTAGTAATAAAGAAAGATCATTGCGGAGAGATTTCTTCTGCATCAGGTCATTCATGATGCGAATTGAGGAAGCATCGTCTTCATCAAAACATTTTACGATGTCTCGTAACATGTCAAAATTTGTCGCATAGTAAAATGTAGCAGAGATCCATGTCCCCCACCTCGTTGAAACGGGCTGAGGAGGAAGTGTCAGTTCAGGCGCCCTTTCCTTGAACAGCTGAACTCGCGATGGCGCTTTAAGAAAAATCTTCTTGCCATTTGAAATTAACTTATTGACGCAAGGAAACAATCCACGTACGGCCTCGGCAATTCGATGAAGAGCATGTGCTAAACAGGTAAGGTGTATCATTCTTGGGAAAATAACCTTTAGAGCTTTTGCTGCCTTTTTCATATAAGGAGCTGCATCAGTGACGAACAAGACAACACTTTCGTGTTTGATTCCCTCTGGCCAAAGCAAGGTAAGTGACGTTGTAAAGAGCTGCGCGATAGTTGTACTGTTCGATTTTTCAAGCTCCTCACATGTTAGCAAGTATATTTTTGATGGCTGACTAACTTCCATGGTTCCGATAATCACGTTAGCAACATACCTTCCCACATTATCAGTTGTTTCATCTATTGAAATCCATATTTTGTTATCCTTAACTCCATCTCTAATTTTTTGCTTAATGTGGTTATAGCGAGTGCCGACATAATTCTTCCTTAAGGTAGACTCACTTGGGATAGTTTCATTTGTATACTTCTCTAAAAAATACCTTAGCAACTTGTTCTCTAATTTCCACAATGGAATTCCCGCATCAATAAACGCTTTACATAAATCCATCGAAAAAGTGGATTGGCGGCTTGAAGATGAAGCAAATGTAGTTAAAAGACATGTTTCCTGTTTTTTACCTTTCTCAGCAGCAGATTTGTGTTTAGCAGTCTGTATATGTTGAGAGACAAAGTACTTTTTGTCAAAGTTTACGGATTTTTCGCATATCTTGCAAAATAAGACAGAGCCATTGGTGGAAAAAACATCACTTCCAAACTCTCTGACAAGATTAGTTAACTTCTTACTTGAAGATGCACTGACTTTAGGCATTGCAACGTGTATTCACTGGCGTTTAGGTTACGACTGAGAATCTTGTGTTGTAGTATGGCTTTTCAGCTGCCAGATGTTGCCAACAAAACAAAACACTATTAATGTAAATGTTTATTTCAGTATCTTATTTCAGAAAATATTTAAAATAGGCACATTTGGCGCTTAAATTATGAGAGGCATTTTCGCCCCAAAATCCCCCAAAAAGGCAAAAATAGGCCTGAACATCCAGGCTCTACACATCAGCATACTGTGGGGGAGGGTTGGCACCAAAATGGGTAACCCACTTTTCCCCACCAGGGTTTAAAAAAAACAAAACTTTAAAAACCTACCTACCTATTTACCCACTTCAGTGGGTTTTTTCAAATATTGCCATTAATTATAAAAATTCAGGCTAAGTTCAACTTTTGCAATCATAGAACTTATAAGTAGTTAATAATGATCAAAAGAGGATCAAATTTAGTACCTATATTTTTTATAGTATGTGGCTTGAAAAGTACCAACAGAATATACAAATGTAGCCCATTTTTAAATCTAAACTATAATAAGTTGAAATTAATAGTGATGCACCGGAGGGCCAGAACCTCCAGCTTAGTGTTTTTTAGGTTCCAGCCAATTGATTTATTTCAGTGTGTGTGTGTGTGTGTGTGTGTGTGTGTGTGTGTGTGTGCGTGCGCGCGCGTTCCATCATATCTATTTAGGGTTTATATATTATAGTCCTGCTATTTTAAATTATTAAGTCTTTAATAACTTAAACTTCATAAAAGTCAACTTTCTCTGGGTAAATCCAGGTTAAATACACAGATAAACACAGTCATGTCTTCAATTTGCAAACTTGGTCTGGGAGCATTTTTTAGTGAAAAAAACATTCCCAAATTTTTTTTTGAAAATCAGTCCTATAGGTCAAAATTTAGGGTTAGGTCAAATTTTGGCCAAATCATGACCTAAGAATTTTTTAAATCCCTATATCTCAGCTTCTAATTGTCATAGCTTAATAAAACTTTATATGGATGGAGACGGAATGAGCTCTAGTTTCCAAAAATAGAACTTTCATTTGGATAATTTAATAAAAAAAAAAACTTAATTTTGAAAAACAAAAAAATTTCAGGATTTGACATTGAAGGGATCAATTTTTTTAAAAAAATTTTGAAGAAAATATGTTGCCTCAGCAAAGATCTACCATAATCAGCAATAAAAAGTTAGCTTATAGGCCATTATATAGCTTAAAACTTAATTTTATTAATGCTGGCTTTCTTCATTTTTTATTTTTCTATTTTCAGATTTTAATAACTATATATTGAAAGATACAGGTGTACCTAAATACCTACCTAAATAACTTAAAAAAAAAATGCTCAAAAATAAGAAATTATATTGTTGCGATCCTTTAAAAAAAAATAAAAAAATTTCAATATTAAAAAAGTTACGGAACTTATGGCTTCTGTTAGTTATGGAGTTCTTCAAAAGGATCAGCTATTGTGTAGCAATTGCTACACCTTAATAAGAAGTCAACCTGGAATACTGGAATCTGGACCAGCACCAGCAGAAGAGGCTGTACCACTACAAGAAGTGTGTCCTTTACCAGCAAATGAAGAATCCTTTGAGCGCAGTAGTAGCTCATCTACAAATATTTCTATGGCTCCACCTGTTGAGGAAATTTTTTTGGAAGATCCACAACATAATAAGGATATACTTAGCGATAAAATATTACCATATTTAGATGAGCCCCCCCATAAAAACAGTAAAATATCTTTAAATAACCATATATTTATTTTTTATATAATTAATGAAATCTTTCAATAAACATATGCAGTCAACCCTCGACTTACGTAATTAATCCATTCTGAGATGAGTTAATTAAAAAATGACATAAGTCGAACCCCAAAAAACATGTAAATTGGGTAATCCATTCCAGGACCCCAAAAAAGTATTGAAAATAATAAAATTACATTTTTTGGTAAAAATTGTATATAAACAGAATTATGATGGTAATTAATAATAATTATTAAGAAACCCCATCTGTAAAAGAAAATACATTAAAAATTAATAATAAAAAATTAATTTAGACTTACATTGGAGAGTTATATAATGCACAGTAAAAATAATGAAAACGTGAAATACCCGGCATCCTGCCAGTGAGTGGTCACGCACAGCGTTTGCGAAGCTATTACGCAACTCGAAATAATTATGTAAGACAAATCAATTACAGTCAATGGGGCGCTTCTCATAACTCAAAATTACGTAAGACAGTGATGACGTAAGTCGAGGGTAGACTGTATTTAATTTTTATCTAATTAATAAACCAAGTCTCAGTTAGACAACTAACATACATATATAATTTAATAATATTTGTATCTCAATTGTAATTTTATTTAATTCTTTACAGCTGGATTAATGTCACAGCAAAAACAAAAAAAGGCCACTTCAAAATTTCAGGCAACATCAGGAAAAGTTAGAAGTATAGAATCTAGTGATGGGACGATACCAAAATTTTTAACGATTCCGATTCCGATACCACTAAAAAGTCTCGATTCCAATACAATTCTCGATTCCGATTCTCAATATTTTTAAATATAATTCTATACTTGTTTTTCTTGAAATTGTCATATTTTACTCTGGTAAGATTAACTATTTACATTATGAGTTGGTAATATAAATTATAATAGATTGGTTTAAAAATAAAAATCAGCTGTAAGTTGTAACAATTCATTTTAATCTTCTTGATTACACATCATGGATATACATGTTTTAATGTATAGCTACAATACAATAAAAATAAAATTTGTTATCCTCTTTCATTTAAATTTTAAAGTTTACATTGCAAAACTGGTTCAATTAAAAGTTAAAGAATCGTTTTAAGAATCGGAAATCATGGTACAATTCTCTCGATTCCGATTCCTGAAAAATGCTCGATTCTTCCGATTCTCGATTCCGATTAATCGTCCCATCACTAATAGAATCCACCTACGGGACTTCTATCCAGGAAGACGCTGTTGCTGGCCCATCCAAAAAAGGGTCACTGGGATGATTTAAAGAGGCAAAAAGTTTATTATACATTAAAAACATGTAGCTATTGTTATTTATACTGTATGTACAATACATAATGAAACAATAGATTTTTTTGAGAATAAAGTAAAATTTAATACTTAATTTACTAACTTAACTTAGTTATATCTTTATATCCATTTTTAATTGAAAAAACAGCAGAATTCTTTGAAACTTCTACATATATGGTGAGAAAAAGTAGGAGTTTGCAAAAAGAATATGACATATTACTGTGTGTTCCAAGTATGTCAAAAGGAAGTCAACCAGTGAAATGGATTGTAAGAGAATTTTACGAGAGCGATGATTATAGCTGAATGTGTCTGGGAATGAAGGATTATAAATTTACTATTAATGAAAATGGAGAAAAAGCAAAGATGCAGAAGAGATTGATGCTATGTAATTTACGTGAATTATTCAGAGAATATATAAAAAATGAAGCTAATCCAAAAGTCAGATTTAGCTCTTTTGCAAACTTAAGACCTTCTTGGTGTGTACTCGCAGGTCAGAGTGGTACATACAATGTGTGTGTATGTACATACCATCAAAACCCAAAGCTGCAGATAGCAGAGCATAGATACGTATTTAAATTACAATTACAAACGCTAAGTATATCCTTATTATATTGTTATCCTACTATTTAATATGTTGTTTCATTAAATAAATTTTTGATAATGAAATTCTGAAAAAATGAAGAAAGCCAGCATTAATAAAATTAAGTTTTAAGCTATATAATGGCCTGTAAGCTAACTTTTTATTGCTGATTATGGTAGATCTTCACTCAGGCAACATTTTTTCTTCAATAAAATTTTTTAAATTGATCCCTTCAGGGTCAAATCCTGAATTTTTTTGTTTTTTCAAAATTAAGTTTTTTTTTATTAAATTATCCAAATGAAAGGACCATTTTTGGAAACTAGAGCTCATTCCACCTCCATCCATATAAAATTTATTAAGCTACAACAATTAGAAGCCGAGATATAGGGATCTAAAAAATTCTTGTCACGATTTGGCCAAAATTTGACCTGACCCTAAATTTTGACCTATTTGACCAATTTGACCAATTTTCAAAAAAAAATTGGGAATGTTTTTTTCACTAAAAAACACCCTCAGACCAAGTTTCGTGAATATTGAAGACGTATTAGTGTTATATCAGCACTTCTACCTGTCTATTTATCCTGGATTTACCCCTATGCTTTGTGTGTGTGCTAAGTTCTCTAAAAATTCCCACTGAACAGAAGAATAACCTCAGGTTATGAAACTTATGATGTCTTCCTGAATGCTGAGTAAAGTAGCCTATATCAAATCAATTAATATAATCACTGATCACTCAAAATAAATTATTATTACAGTCATCTGAGAACTGAAATATTCGGATAGATGCAGAAATGAGGTTTTATAGAATTAAAACTAAAAGTTGTCAGAACTGAGTTTGGTGTACTTCACATCTCCGGCTGGAGCAGGTGGTTTTCTAAAATGGCCAGAGCCAGAGTTCCAGTGCATCACTATAAATTAATGAAATCCTTCATGTTAATCATCCAAACAAACTAAAGTGAGAAACGTATTCCTTCCTTCATGAAACATTGACAAAACTTTTGTCAGTAAATATTGTTTGTTAGTAAATTCAGAGCAAATGTAGTTTACATCCCCCTGATGCAAAAGGGGACAAACTACACTAGGTCAAAGTTGGGGAATGTAAACTACACTAGGATTTTTAGGAGACATTTTTTAAATTAATCCATCAAATAAAACGTTAAAACTAACGAAAATATTATGACAACCTAACCAATCATCAATTTGTGTGTGTGTGTATATATAAGATATGTAGGGGCAATTGCAAACTCCACTAGGATAATATGTAGGGGCAATTGCAAACTCCACTAGGATAATATGTAGGGGCAATTGCAAACTCCACTAGGATAATATGTAGGGGCAATTGCAAACTCCACTAGGATAATATGTAGGGGCAATTGCAAACTCCACTAGGATAATATGTAGGGGCAATTGCAAACTCCACTAGGATAATATGTAGGGGCAATTGCAAACTCCACTAGGATAATATGTAGGGGCAATTGCAAACTCCACTAGGATAATATGTAGGGGCAATTGCAAACTCCACTAGGATAATATGTAGGGGCAATTGCAAACTCCACTAGGATAATATGTAGGGGCAATTGCAAACTCCACTAGGATAATATGTAGGGGCAATTGCAAACTCCACTAGGATAATATGTAGGGGCAACTGCAAACTCCACTAGGATAATATGTAGGGGCAACTGCAAACTCCACTAGGATAATATGTAGGGGCAACTGCAAACTCCACTAGGATAATATGTAGGGGCAACTGCAAACTCCACTAGGATAATATGTAGGGGCAACTGCAAACTCCACTAGGATAATATGTAGGGGCAACTGCAAACTCCACTAGGATAATATGTAGGGGCAACTGCAAACTCCACTAGGATAATATGTAGGGGCAACTGCAAACTCCACTAGGATAATATGTAGGGGCAACTGCAAACTCCACTAGGATAATATGTAGGGGCAACTGCAAACTCCACTAGGATAATATGTAGGGGCAACTGTTTTCTAAAATGGCCAGAGCCAGAGTTCCAGTGCATCACTATAAATTAATGAAATCCTTCATGTTAATCATCCAAACAAACTAAAGTGAGAAACGTATTCCTTCCTTCATGAAACATTGACAAAACTTTTGTCAGTAAATATTGTTTGTTAGTAAATTCAGAGCAAATGTAGTTTACATCCCCCTGATGCAAAAGGGGACAAACTACACTAGGTCAAAGTTGGGGAATGTAAACTACACTAGGATTTTTAGGAGACATTTTTTAAATTAATCCATCAAATAAAACGTTAAAACTAACGAAAATATTATGACAACCTAACCAATCATCAATTGTGTGTGTGTGTGTATATATAAGATATGTAGGGGCAATTGCAAACTCCACTAGGATAATATGTAGGGGCAATTGCAAACTCCACTAGGATAATATGTAGGGGCAATTGCAAACTCCACTAGGATAATATGTAGGGGCAATTGCAAACTCCACTAGGATAATATGTAGGGGCAATTGCAAACTCCACTAGGATAATATGTAGGGGCAATTGCAAACTCCACTAGGATAATATGTAGGGGCAATTGCAAACTCCACTAGGATAATATGTAGGGGCAATTGCAAACTCCACTAGGATAATATGTAGGGGCAATTGCAAACTCCACTAGGATAATATGTAGGGGCAATTGCAAACTCCACTAGGATAATATGTAGGGGCAATTGCAAACTCCACTAGGATAATATGTAGGGCAACTGCAAACTCCACTAGGATAATATGTAGGGGCAACTGCAAACTCCACTAGGATAATATGTAGGGGCAACTGCAAACTCCACTAGGATAATATGTAGGGGCAACTGCAAACTCCACTAGGATAATATGTAGGGGCAACTGCAAACTCCACTAGGATAATATGTAGGGGCAACTGCAAACTCCACTAGGATAATATGTAGGGGCAACTGCAAACTCCACTAGGATAATATGTAGGGGCAACTGCAAACTCCACTAGGATAATATGTAGGGGCAACTGCAAACTCCACTAGGATAATATGTAGGGGCAACTGCAAACTCCACTAGGATAATATGTAGGGGCAATTGCAAACTCCACTAGGATAATATGTAGGGGCAATTGCAAACTCCACTAGGATAATATGTAGGGGCAATTGCAAACTCCACTAGGATAATATGTAGGGGCAATTGCAAACTCCACTAGGATAATATGTAGGGGCAATTGCAAACTCCACTAGGATAATATGTAGGGGCAATTGCAAACTCCACTAGGATAATATGTAGGGGCAATTGCAAACTCCACTAGGATAATATGTAGGGGCAATTGCAAACTCCACTAGGATAATATGTAGGGGCAATTGCAAACTCCACTAGGATAATATGTAGGGGCAATTGCAAACTCCACTAGGATAATATATAGGGGCAATTGCAAACTCCACTAGGATAACTATTTAAAATAATGAATAATCTAGCCTCCTAACAACAATGCAAATATGTATAGCTGATAACTATATGAAGAGGGGGGGGGGGGGATTGCAAATATGGCTACTGAGCTCAAAATTTTTTTTTTTTTTTTAAATGGTGAAATCACTAGATAAAAACTAGATATTTTCAAGTGAAGATCTCAAAAAATACACATTTGCACAAGAAACAAACCTAAAGCAAAAGCACTCTGTAATTTCTTTATTTATCATCAGATTTTTATGAAATTTTCAATATAGCAAGTCCCCAACTTAAACAATGACCTTTGGAATGAATTAAGTGTAAGTTGAAAACTATATAAGTCTAACACTGCTTAAATACAATATATTTTGTGACATACATGTTCATTTCTATGGATACCATAGTTAAAGCTAAAAAAGTAAGGTTCATAAAAACAAAATATTAAGGAAATGAAAATTTATTCAATACAGTACATATGTATTATAAAAACAATACTATATTAAGAAAACTAATATTTATTCAATAATTTGTGGCTCAGATTCTACAGATGTTGATGGCATTAGATCTTTTCTCCATTTTCTTTAAATACTTGTCCAGTGATGTTTGTACTCAGTGATGGGCATCGATACATGAAAATCGCTAAAGCGATACCGATACATGAAGAACGTCTTAGGCAATACCGATACGCCGATACTTTCTAGATGTCTTAAGCGATACCGATACATGCATCGCTGGTACATTTTTATAATTATTCATTTAATATGTAGGTATTAGATATTATTGTTTATACTATTAATTTGTACGCACTGTTAGTAAAATCAACGACATTTTAATGGGTTTTATAGATGTAAATAATGAGCGTTTCTATATTATGGTTAATTAATCTCAACAACACAAGTACAAGCGTGTTTAAATGTTGCACCGTACTGTGTGACGTGACCAGTAGAGTAGTACTGTCATTAAATAAATATTTAATATTATTATTTATGTATATTCATGAATATAACTCAGTAGTGTCATATTATAACATCTATTTAAATATTTTAAAATTCTTATTAATGTATTGATTTTTTTTCGATACATTTAAGAAAATTGACCTTAGCAATACCGATAAATCGATACTTTTGTCAAGTAGCTAAAGCGATACCGATACAAAAGTATCGATCGATACGTATCGGCGATACATGTATCTAGATACTGCCCATCACTGTTTGTACTGTAGCTTGTTTCTTCTCATCATAAATCACTTTATAGCATGCAATAGCATCATGCACTGCTCTAGACACCTTTGTGAACCTTTCTGTGTTTGGCTCGGGTATCCATGTATCTACAGATTCATGTAACTCAGACCCATGTAAGTTGGGGACTTACTGTGTAGAGGTTTTCAAATACCATATTTCAATTTATAAAAATTTCCAAAAAAAATTTTTTTTTTTTTTTTTTTTAAATTTTGACCCTGGAATTCAATTTATCAGTATTTGAAAATTAGGGCAGACATCAGAATAATGCACACCATCTCCAAAAACATTTTATTTTTCCACAACTTCTTGGATTTATAAGGTTTCAGCCAGGGTTGGGCAAAAACCTGGGGTTTTCATCAAAAACCCCAAAACCCATGGGTTTTTAAGTTTCATAATTTAAATTAAAGTTATAGCTATGATTTTTAGAATTTATATATTTTGTTTCAGTTTTTAAGGTCACTTTCAACTGAAGATAGCAGTGTGCTGTCAAAATGTATAGTGTTTTCATTTAACAAAATGTGGCTTTTGTTCTATTTTGAATCAACATGGTAGTGCAATTTTTCTGAATTTTTATTACAATTTGTTAATAGGACTAGACAGTAGACCTTATTCTTATTTTTGCACATCTTTTTTTCAGAGATCAGTTTTAGTTAATTAATATCTATTTAATAATGCCGAAAGTTAGACCTGCACATACAGTACTGGTGTGGCAGACTTAAAGCTGCTGAATGGGATGAAGTAGAAATGTTGAGTGACCAACCAAATAGAGTTCAGTGCAAATACTGCAGATACGTATTTAAAAAAAAAAAATCACTTCTAAAGATTGATGCAATAAAAGATGGGGTACACGCTTATGATGATTAAGCAGATGAGCTTAACCACACCATCTCAATATAGCTGTATTTGTAAGACCAAGTTTGGTGGGAACTCCACCATTGAAGGATTCCTGAGAGCTCCCAAACCCCTCAGTAATCCCCATTGGGCCAGAGCTTTCTTAGAAAGCCAGGCCTTCAGATTTACTAAAAATGTTTTTCTTCTTTTTAATTGATTATAACAGATTTCAAATTCTCTCAGTATAGAGAATAATCAGAACCTTGAGGCAATCATATGTCCATTTCTAGAGACAGGAAAGCATCTCACTCCTTGATGGTGTAGTAGGTGATCCTATAGTCTTGTTTTTACCACTGGTGTTTTGTATTGCTTAACCATTAGCTATAAGAACCACCATGTCTAACATATTTGGATCACAAAATTTTCATGTAAATATCAATCATTTTTGAATGCCTGATTTCCTTTATAAAGACCTTATTGAAAAACTTAACTTCAGTTATCAATATGCATCACAATAGATTATTAGCTTTCTCAGGCTATGAACTAAATTGTACCTTTAACTGCCTTATGAGCAACATATTAATGCAAATACCGGGTGTCCGAGAATTATCTGTACAATTTTTGGCTGTTATTAAAAGTCAACCATGAAGTGTAGAAATTCCATTGTTGTCCCATTTCACAGAGAATCTCATTAAGTTTTTTCTGATACCACGTTTTGACAAGTTTTTTAGAAATGTACACGGGTGACAGACATTGATGATTTAAAAGCAAGAATCACAGCTGCTATTGAGCGAATTGATGTGGATATGCTGCAGCGTACATGGCAACATTTGGAGTATCAATTGGATGTTTTGCGAATCACTAATGGTGCACATATCGAATGTTTGTAACAACGTTACTTTAATAAAAGAAACTTTTGAAAATACAGATTCTAAATAATCTTGTTTAAGAATTTTACATGTGTTATCAAGAATTTTATTAAAAGATGAAATTGTACAGATAATGTTCGGACACACTGGAATTTCTAAAAAACTTGTCAAAACTTGGTATCAGAAAAAACTTAATGAGATTCTCTGTAAAATGGGACAACACTGGAATTTCTCCACTTCATGGTTGACTTTTAATAACAGCCAAAAATTGTAGAGATAATTCTCGGACACCCTGTACATATCCCAAAATTTTAGAACCTTAATTATTATTACTGTTCATTTTGCTCCCTTTTCTGGCATCATTCATTGCACTCATGGATTCCTGTGGGTCCACTGATGCCAGTGCTGGGGGGATAATCTCTAAATGCATGTTGGTTTTTCTCTATCAGGGATTTGTTTTTGGCTGGGACATTTGCTTATTGAAGTGAATTTGGACAAAGCTTTTTCTTCCCCAATACCTGCACAAATGCTGAAGCCAGTATTCACACACGTTTTTTGTTATAAACATTGCTTTTGTTTGCATTGATTGAACCAATACCACCTTTAATGATTGTGATATGAAGGATGTGTGTGGAGTTTAAAATAACACATCTGGGGCTTATCAGGTTTATACAATTTGGGTAAACACTCCTTGACCTTGCCCTAGTGACTGATATTCTTTTATTTTTTTATATTAGTTATGAAAGTTCCTTTTCTTCTGTAAGTCTTCTCTCTCTTGTGTGGTAATGGGCTAGTGATGGCCAATAATTTAATAGTTTTATTTTATGTTGACATTTTTGTGTGTGGTATAGGACTAATGTTGTTTGTTTCCTTTGGTTTGTAGTAATTTCTTTTTGCCCAAGTGCTTAGTTGGTTCTGAATACACATTGGTGTATGATCAAAAATTTTTTTCATATTTTCTTTAGTTACCTGTAAAAACTTGCCTACTGATGCCATTAACCTTGTGTTATTTTTGTTTCTGTGATTAAATTAGGCAAAAGATACTTTACTTTTCTTAAATCCTTCCACCATAAGCAGAGGAGTAAGTCTTTAAAAGAAGCAGGCTGGCTATGCCCCAGAGATCTTAAAGGTGAGAACCCATTTTCAAATTGGAAGGAGCCACCTATCTGACAATCTCAACCACACTAAAATTGGGAACTTGCTTGCCTCATTTCTCTCAGTGCGGGTGGGGCTGAATTCAAAGGATTTATTTTTAATCAATTAAAGACCCTCTGGGTGGTCTTCACTGGCAGCTCAATCTCGCATCTCAGCAACCAGCAGCAGCTGCTATGACCTCATCAACAGAGTATCCAGTAGGGGAGTAACGCAAGCGCATTTTTACACAAACACTTGCCAGCATTGCACTGCCATTTCAACATCAGCGACTTCTCCTACACAGATATGGCAGTTTTGAGAGTAGACCCTCTTCAAGCAAATCATATGAAAGCCTGGGTCATGATGACACTACAATTCACAGTAGTGAGACTTCATTCACTTCAACCACTTCTGAATTTTCTATGAAATTTAGGATATTGGGAGAGTGGTTGAGAGAGAACAGAAGTGGTCCTCAGAGGAAATAGATTTGGTAGTCTCTTTAATGTACAATAATTTATGGTTAACAAAGGTATGTGAATAATTGTTCATCATACTGGGTCATATCCACATTAGTAATTTATTACTATGTGGTAAAGGGTGTGTTCAGTGAGATTATCTCCCACCAACAACAACCAGCCAACAAAACTGAAGTCAGACACCAGAACCTTGGCTTCAGTTGTTCCTTCCTTTTGATCACATCAAGAGAAAAAAAATTACGCAGTTGGCTTGCGAACTACTCTACAGAAATAGTGACAAACAAAAGTCAAAGTTAAAAAACAATACAGGCTAGTGTACCCAGAATAGGCCTACTTAAATTAGCTTAACTGAAGACTGCAATATTAAGATTAACTCTACAAGATGCTACATCATCCCATTGACCAACTGAGGTGAGTCAATTCTTTCACTTTACCTTTTGGTTAACAATTAACAAATATCCCCAATTTATTACATGAACCGTAGTAAATTTCTATGGTTTTATTTGTAGGAATTGTATCTGACTTTAATCATCCTATTTGCTCTGGACCACTTCTGGATTAGGGGTTGGGAAATTGAGGTAGGTTTAATTGAGGTCAATCTCCAACAGTGCAATTTTTTCACATTGGTGGCCTGCGTGGGGAACAATAAAACAGATATACTATTAAGTTCTTGAGTACATTTAACATAGCCTAGTGAACATTATAAATTATACATAATGCTCAATTTTCATTTATCGTAACTCGCAGTTGCGAATGAACTCTACAAAATTGTACTCTGCTCCCGAAAGTAAACAAAAAGTTCTTTGTGGTATTGAAGTAGGTGAACTAATTATTTTATTAAAATTAAGGCCTACATTTAATAAAGTAAGGTTTACAAATTTAATTTAATAGTGTGAATTTGTTAGCCCATTAGCATAGGCCTAGGCTACTCAATTAGGCTTGAATTTACTTAACCTAGGATCATGAGGGTGGACACTGGACAATAACATAGGCTAGGCTAGGCTAGGCTAGGCTAGGCTAGCCTAGTCGTAACCTTAGCCTAGGGTCATACATTTGACATATGTTTAGGTTAAACCCTTTTACATTTAATATTGCCTGGTGTTACTTTAAAATTTGTACAATTTATCCTCTAAGATTTCCTTCTGATTTAAGTTAGGGCCTGTTATTTTGAGCCTAATCTATAGCCTATATCTAACATAGATTTAGCCTATTTAACTGATCAATTAAGCTAGATTTATTAACAATGGCTGATACAGAAACAATACAGATAGGCCTAGGGCTAAACCCAACACAAATTCTAAATTAATAACCCTTAAAAAGAAAAAGGCTGTGAGAAAGGGCGTAATTACTAGGTCACTTAATGACTTTAGAAGAAAATCTACTCCTTCAAAGGCTGATTTTGAAAGTCTTAAACACAATAGATTGAATAAAATGTAAAATCATAATTGATGAGGAAATAAGATCGGAAATTGATGATGATAATTTACTATCAATTGATGATTTAACATCACTATTAATAGAAAATGAGGTCTACTTAGGTGAGGTAGACAGTTATATAGATGAACTTCAAACTCAAATAAACATGTTAACCTTACACCAAGAAATGAATATGAATCAAAGCTTTGCTAATGTTTTGATGAATTCCTCTGTTCAGGGTAATTCTGAACAAACAGAATTAAAAGCAAGGTTACCTACTTTACAAGTTCTAGACTTTGAAGGTGACAGAACTAAGTTTCAGTCATTTTATAAGAAATTTGATAGCCTCATTAGGAGTAAAGACTATATTTCTGAAGTGGATAAACTCAGTTATTTACTAAATTAGCTTAAAGGACCTGCTCTCAAATTAGTTGAATTCTTGCCTGCTATTGGTAGCTCATATGCAGTAGTAAAAGATCTTTTAAAAAGAAATTATATTAATAGAGCAGAAATAATTCATGAACTTGCTCTTAAACTTAAACAAATGAAGCCATGTAAAGATAATTACAGTAGTATTTATAAATTTTACTGTTCTTTTGAATCAACTCTGGGCCAACTTACAAATAACAAAATAAATTTAAAAGAATCTGCCTGGTTTATTCGAGCTATTGTATTTGAGTATTTGCCACCACAGGGTAGGGAGATTTTTTAACATAAGACAGCAGACATTTATCCAACTTTAGATAAATTGAGGTCTGAATTTCCCACTGTGTTATCAATTTATAAAAGTAAAAGTTGATCTTTGCCTGCCACTTCTGAGGCTCATAAAGCCAATTTTCAAGAACAAAACTCTGATACTAAAACACCAACTTTGCAAAATTTTAATATTGCAACAAAAAAGGATTACACGCCATACTGTAAATTTTGTTCCAGTAATGAACACAGTAGTATAAGATGTACTAAATTTAATAACTAATTCTAGATCTAAACATTGTGAAGAGCTTAATCTTTGCAAGAAATGTACTGGGACAGGACATCATAAAAGAGATTGTAAATCTGAACTAAAATATAAATGTAAACTTTGTGATAGTTTAAATCATGTCACATCAATGTGAAAAGAATTCAAACAATAACAGTAGACCTAGTCATAAGAAAACTCAAGAGTTTCTCAAACTGAACAAAAAGATGGTACTACTCCCATTAGATGTCTCAGATTCATGTTCACAACAAACATTTGTCAGTCAATCCTTGATAAATAAATTAGACTTAACACCTAAAAGTAATAAACAAGAACTGTTTAACATCTTTTGTTAATGATAGCTCAGAAAAAACTATGAGACAGTTGAACTGGGACTGGACCTAGAAAACCAAACTCATAATATAAGAGCCATTATTGTTAAACAAGTAAGACAAGATCAACTTGTAGTCCCTAAAATGAGTCAGACAATTAAAGAATTGAAGAAACATATATAATAGCAGATAGGTACATTAGGTACATTAAAAACAATATAGTGGATAATATACAAATGTTATTGGGAGCTGACTATATTCACCTTATTCAAAGGGGTATAGTTAAAATTGGAGATGGAATAACTAACACACCACTGGGTATAGCAGTATAGCACCCTTAGGAGATTTAACCAAATATAATTTGGATAACAAACAAGAACAGTCTTTATGACTAAGCTCACCAGATAGCGTGTGTTTGAACACAGTTTTGCAAAACACTTGTAAAAAAATGTTAATAATTTAAACACTGCTATAACAAATAATTTAAATTTCCCCATTTCTGATGAAACTTTAGATGAAGGGCTACAACAACTATGGTTGCTGAAATCTGTAGGCATTTATGACAATATTCATTCAGATGAAGATCAATTAATGGCAGAACATTTTGAAAACACAATTGAATACAAAATCAATCATTATTTAGTTGAACTACCCTGGAAAACAAACTGTCCTACCTTAACAGATAATCTTAAAGTTGCTAAAGGTCATTTATATAAAGTGATACAAAAACTTAGGGCAGACAAGATTCAAATGTATAATGATGTTTTTAAAGAACATTTACAAAAAGGGTTCATTGAAGAAGTTACAACTCTTCCTTTTTAAAAGGATTGTTGTCATTACTTAACCCATAAAGGTGTTTACAGACAAAATGTACCAACAATAAACCCCAGGGTTATTTACAACTGTAGCCTCAATGATTCCAACAAACAGTTTAAATGATTGCCTTATAGAGGGTCCAAATTTAATTTCTGACCTTGTGAAAATCTTGCTGAGGTTCAGGTTAAATGAACATGCATTACAGTGACATCTCTAAAGCATTTTTAAGAATTCATCTAAAGGATGACAGTGATAAGGACCAACTCAGATTCTTATGGTTTAAAGACCCTTATGATTTAAATAAAGGATTTGTCACATACAGATTCAACATTATTCTTTTTGGTGCTAATTGTTCACCTAGCCTATTGGCTTTAACTCTGAAACACCATTTAAATACATTTGAGAATTCTTTCACCATAGATTTCTTAAAACACTATTTCTATGTTGATAATCTAATAGGCTCCACTTCTACTCAGCCTGAATTATTTGAGATCTATGGCTCAGCTCAAGACATCATGAGTCAGGGTAATTTTGAATTAAGAGTGGATCTCAAATGATGAGGGTTTGAACCAGAAAATCTTGTGATGGTAAGGATCTCACTGAACCTACAGACAAAGTTAAAACCTTGGGCATGACATGGTACTTAGATTCATCTTCTAATAAACATGATTCAATCTGTATTAAAGAGTTTCAACTCAATTTAGGAGCTAACATTAAAAGACAAATACTCTCAGAATCATCTAAAATATTTGATCCAATGGGTCTATTCCTTCCTGCCACAATTAGATCAAGAGTTTTTATTCAAAAACTTTGGAACCAAAGTCTAGGTTGGGATGATCCAATTCCAAATCAAGACCAAAAATATTGGAAAAGGTTAGCTTCTGATTTAAATAAAGTACAGAACATAAAAGTTCCCAGAACTACTGGATTTAGGAAAGAGCTGCAATCTCTGCATGTATTTGCTGATGCAAGTACCATATTTTTCGGTGTATAAGACGCACTTTTTTTCCAAAAAAAAAAAGGGGCTCTCAAAATCACCCTGCATCCAATACACCGAAGGTCATATTATTACTTTTATATGGGCTAGAAGAACTGATGGATTTTTACAAAAATTCATCATCTCTTAGTCCCTCCTGACCGAGTATTGGTTTGATGAATTTTACACTAAGTTTCTACTCTTCCCAACTCACTGATAACAAGAAAAACAGTACATATTGCATAATGATTTACTTTTACATTTCATAACATAGTATAGTCTGCCATATACTTAATACTATTTTCTTATAATGAAAGAAAATGTATCACCATACTTTTGATGGAGGGCTTTAACAAAAGTCAGCCTCACTGGTAGAAAATTATGGACATTTTCTGACAACTAGGCAGTTGGGTCATAATTTTTTTCCTGAAAAAAAGCCTTGAAAATAAAGGTGCATCTTATACACCGAAAAATACAGTACTCATGCTGATGGGTGTTATGCTTACCTTGCAAGTCATGAGGAAAGTAATTTAGTTTATGGGTCATTCCAGCTCAATTGGTACAGGGGTGGTCGGGTGACCATCTCCGATTTTCTTCAAATTTTCAGGGTTGATTCATACACCATTCAATAGCTTAAATCTAAAATTTTAGCTTCCTGTCAAAAACTTTTAATTTTATGGTCGCTTAAATGGCCCCCACCTTCGACAAAAAATGACCATGTTGGGCTTGATCAGCCAATGCCTTCATTTTGAGAGGCCTTGAAAAGTGTCTTCTAATAGGAGTACAAGCTTCAAATTTGTCATGCCAATACAACTTCTGGTGGGCTTTTCAATTTTGCAAGCTAAAAGGCTGTGGAACAAATAGTTTCCGAGTTACAAGGGCTTAAACATGGCTCTATTTTGAAGCTTGCATCAATTCCTCCCACTTTTACGACTCTACCATTTTCAAAAGTTTTAGTTCTACATCAATCACAGCTGTTTTAATACTCCTAATAGTCTCTATGGGTTGTAAATTTATGAGTGAAATAAAAAAATAACCAAAAAAGGATTTATTTCTATTTTTTAAAATTTCCAAAAGTTGATATTTTCACAAAATTTACAAAATTAACATCAACTTTGGGGCTTAATATAAAGGTGTTCGAAATTAGTCAGAGTTGATACTTCTAGAAAAAAAAGATACGTATGTGTAAAAAAATATATATTAAGGAATAGATCTCAACTCAACTCCTCCATATAGTTTTGGTCAGAGCCGGATTTAGACGTGTGGAGGCCCTGGGCAGCCTCCATGTGGAGGCTCCCCTACCTTAGGGGAAGACATAATTGAAGTCATCCATAAGATTCATAATATAATTAACATACATACACTTTCAAAACATCGTGCACTCTTGTGTCTGTCCATTCCACTCATTTCTGCAAAAAATGAAAGCCTCGGGTTACTCGGGTATTCCATTATAGTGAGAGTAGGCCTAAAAGAGTAATAAAAACAAAATAATAATCAGTACACAACAAATAGTAATTGGTAAAAGTTTATGTACTACAGTGGTATTGGATGCACATGTTTTTTTGTTGATCATCTATCAGGTTTTTCTAGTTTCAGGTTTTTTCTATTTTGATAATGGCTTGTCGATATGTGGAGGCCCCCAAGATGTGGAGGCCCATGGGCAGCTGCCCACTTTGCCCACTCCTAAATCCGGCCCTGGTTTTGGTGATTCAAAGAAAAGTGCTTTTTGTGAAAAATCTCAAATTTTTGCAAAATTTGTAAATTTTTAAATTTCTATTTATGACATTGAATTGTAATTTTACTTCCATTTTATTACTTAAGTTGATTTACAATTGTAATAATATGTAAATAAGTCTAAAACATACAAGAAATTTAATATGTCTGTCAAAACAACCAGCGACTCAAAGGGCTCTGGGTAGCTCATTTCGCTTTGTATATTCTTATAAATGTAAAACATGATGGTTAATCATTAATGTCCAGGCCTATTTTATAGATCATGATCTTTTATTTTCAGAAAATTTAACTAGAGCAATTAACTTAATTTTACTGCCTGTAATAATGGCTTATCTCAAGAATCAAAGTGCAGCTTTGGTATGTACTTGGATGATCCATGTCATGAACACAGACTCACCAGGAAGGTGGGTATGTATACCTTACATGAGCTGACAGATGAAACAAGGAAACTGCTATTGTGGAGAACAAAAGCAACTGTAATCAACCCAAATAGTGCTACCACCATGAAAAAATGTTTGGAATGCATTACCAACAAACGCAACGTAGCTGCCAAGATCCATGGAGAAATCATCGAAAGAAGATAAGTAAATATAGGTACTAATATATTTATATTTCATAAAGAAGTTTATATTGTAAATTGTAACCTAAATTAGCTATTTAATTTTAATAGGGTAGGCTATATACTGTACTACTGAATGCATATGTTTTGAAAATTTTATACGAATAGCCTATAACCAAATGTTGAGGTTTTAAAATTATTTTCCAATGTGTTTAGAGTTTACATTACCCTACTTTATTTGCAGAATCACTACAAATTATTGACAAAGACATAGCAACTAGACTGAATCTGATACCAGGACAGAAACTTTGCTCAACATGCTTCTCTAGAGCCAAGACGATTGAAGATGAAAAAGACTGGTAGTGATGAATATGTTCCAGAAGAAATAGTTAAGGAGACATCTGACGAAACATTAGGTTCACTAGAATGCTCACCCATTAAGTATGTAAGAGCAAGAGATCGAAAGTTTTATGCGAAAAGGAAAGTAAAGCAAATTGAAACAACAAAATCAAAGCTGTCAAAAGTACTTCATATGAAGCCTAGCATTTTGGATGAGGAAGCGGAGAAACCTATAGAGAGAGAGGAAGAAAAGTGTTATTAGCATATGATAGAGGAACTGAAAGAAAAGTGTAAAACTAGTACCAGACAAGAAAAGATACAAATTCTAACACTCCTTCCAATTGGTAAAACCTGGTCCAGAGAAAGAATTATGAAAGAATTTGAAATGTCAGCCAGAATGGTTAATGCTGTGAGGGCCTTAAAGAGAAAAGAAGGTATCCTTCCTATAATGAGAAATAGAAAGAGTAGCAAGGGTATAAGCGATGAAATAAAGGTGTGTGATAGAATTTTTCCAAAACAATGAATATACTAGAGAATGCCCTGATAAAAAAGACTACAAATCAATAAAAACACCACAAGGGAAGGTTCACAAGCAGAAAATACTGTTGTTGACAAATATCAGAGAATTATATACGCTTTACAAAAATAAATATCTAAACGACAAAATCTCCAAATCAAAGTTTTTTGAACTGAGACCAAAATGGTGTATGGGTGTGGGGAGTAAAGGATCACACAATGTATGCATTTGTGAAATACACCAGAACTTTAAACTTTTATGTGAATCACTCCCCATCAAAGTAGAATTAAGAGAGTTACTAGGGAGAATAGTCTGCAACACTGAAACTGCATGATTAATAACTGCAAAACATGTCCTGGTTTAAATGAATTACGGGATTAGCTTCTTACCATTTTTGAAAACAATAATTATGACATGGATGACGAGGTTTCCTTTAAGCAGTGGCTTCATACAGACCATACCCAACTGGTCACAATGACAAAAAGTGTTTCGAATGTAGTAGAAGACATGTGAAAGTGCAAAAAAGTTGTTGAAAGTACACCATTTCATAGCAAAAGCCCAATCAAAATATTTGTCCGACTGTAAAGAAAACCTCAATGATTCTACAGTATTAGTGCTTGTTGACTTCTCTGAAAACTATAGTTTTATAATTCAGGATGCCGTACAAGGGCATCACTGGGACAATACCCAGGCTACCTTGCATCTGGTAATCTGCTATCAAAAAGTTGATGGTGAACTAAAAGTTACAAATTTTTGTGTAATATCAGATTCACTTACACACAACACAACTGCAGTTCATTCTTTTTTATGTGAAGCCTTGAAATTACTTAAAAGTCAGAATCCTAAACTAAAACATATTTGTTACTTTAGCGATGGCACAGCAAGTCAATATAAAAACTATAAAAACATCAATAATTCAGTGTTACATGAAAAAGATTTCCAACTAACATGTGAATGGAACTTTTTTGCCACCTCTCACGGAAAGAGCCCCTGTGATGGTGTTGGTGGCACCGTCAAAAGGTTAGTTGCCTGGGCAAGTCTACAAGTAACAAGTAAAGGTCACATCACCAATCCAAAAGATATGTTCGATTGGTACAAATCTAATATTAATGGTATACAATTTCTGTACATTGATTCAGCTAAACTTGAGGAAAATGCTAATTTATTTGAGTTAGAAAAAAGGTATTCCTTAATTAAGACAATCCCAGGAACACGTTCATATAACTGCTTTAGACCTTCATCAACAGGCATTAAACTGTACAAAATTTCTAGTGATGAAAATTTCTTTAACGTACAACTTTCCTTCCTCAATGCTACACAAGAAAATGTGGCTTACCAATATAAACTTGGTACATATGTGGCCTGTTTCTATGAAGGTGACTAGTTTGTTGGAAACATAGTTGAAGTGTGTGATACTGAGAAGGATTTATTAGTAAATTTCATGAAAAAGAATAGTTTTAAATGCTGTTTTACGTGCTGTCCTTGGGCGTCCTCTTCCCACCTCGTCGTGTACGGATCCAGTTCTTTTAAGTTTGTTCACAAGTTCACGAATCGCTTTGTCTGTAGGACCGGTTCTGTGGAATCTTCTCGTAAATTTTTCTCTGATTTCATTACATTGCATTCCTTTGATACAGGATGTTACAACAAAGATGCGTTCTTGTGTATTCATTATTAATAGGGTTCTGAAAGAGAATGAAAATAAAACTATGAAAAAATTATGAAAATAAAATTATGAAAAAAATTTAGAAATTTATACATTTTTAACACATAGCTATTAAACATGATAAACATAAATAAAAGTGTGTTTTTAAAAAATTTGTCAGATTTCATTGAAATAGATAGTTAATTCTGGGACACCCTGTATTATGTCTTTTTTATGAGTAAAACTTATTTAGATAATTTAACATTTGTGAATTAACTTACCAAGTAATAAAATGGAAGTAAAATTACAATTCAATATTGTAAAAAGAAATTTAAACATTTCAAAATTTTGAAAAAATTCAGAATTTTTCACGAAAAGTACTTTTCTTTGAAGGAGTTGAGATCTTTTCCTTAATATATGTTTTTGTACACATAAGTATCTTTCTTTACTAGAAGTATCAACTCCCTGACTAATTTTGGACACCTTTATATTAAGCCCCAAAGTTGATGTTAATTTTGCAAATTTTGTGAAAATATCAACTTTTGCAAATTTTTAAAAATAAAAATAAATCCTTTTTTGGTTATTTTTTTATTTCACTCATAAATTTACAACCCATAGAGACTATTAGGAGTATTAAAACAGCTGTGATTGGTGTAGAACTAAAACTTTTGAAAATGGTAGAGTCGTAAAAGTGGGAGGAATTGATGCAAGCTTCAAAATGGAGCCATGTTTAAGCCCTTGTAACTCGGAAACTATTTGTTCCACAGCCTTTTAGCTTGCAAAATTGAAAAGCCCACCAGAAGTTGTATTGGCATGACAAATTTGAAGCTTGTACTCCTATTAGAAGACACTTTTCAAGGCCTCTCAAAATGAAGGCATTGGCCAATCAAGCCCAACATGAGCATTTTTTTGTCAAAGGTGGGGGCCATTTGAGCGACCATAAAATTAAACATTTTTGACTGAGGAAGCTAAAATTTTAAATTTAAGCTATTGAATGGTGTACGAATCAACCCTGAAAATTTGAAGAAAATCGGAGATGGTCACCCAACCAACTTTCTGAAATCTGTACCAGTTGAGGTGGAATGACTCTTATGCTAAGGGGAAGGTTGCACCCATTAAACCCAGTAAAACAATACCACAATTGGAACTTTTGTCAGCTTCACTGGCAGTTAAGATCATATCTTTCTTAAAAGATACCTATTATGATGTAAATATCACTGACACATGTGTTTGGCTAGATAGTCAGATATGTTTGTCATGGATACAACATGATAGCTTAAGCTGCAAAAATATCTGTCAGAAACAGAGTTAAAGAAATAGCTGAAGCTAATAAAACTCAACATAAATTTCAAATATATTCCAACAAAACAAAATCCAGCAGATTTCATCACTAAAGGTTTATCCTATAAATTGTTGAAGACCAGCAAAGCATGGTTCAGTGGACCAAAATGGATATCTCATCCAAAGCAGTGGCCTACTGAACCAGCTAATCTAACATCAAACCAGGGCTGTGGAGTCGGCACATAAAAAACCGACTCCGACTCCTCAATTTTTTTGTCTATCCAACTCCGAAGGTATATTAATTCTAAATCTGCTGATGATGATAATTACACAAGAGGCATTTCATCACCACCACGTGAAGCATCATCATCTGTGGTCATTGTTACAGTAACTTTGTCTGTAGTAAAGAATCTTGTAAGTGGTGCTTGTCGTTCAGTAGATTTCTGATCTTTTGTTAACTTTGAAGTAGTTGGAAGGTTTTTATTACTATCTTTCTCAATGAGAACTTCTAAAATTTTGGGATGGAAACACTACAAATGTCTTTTCAAATTTGATACTCTGGTTGGTGCATTTTTATCAGAGCCAGTAAAACCACTGATTTTTGCTTCATATAATTTTTCATCATCATCATCTTCTATCATACACTGACACGAAATGTTTCCCATCTGTGGTTATTGTAAAATATTAAAAAACTGCAGACTTTGTTGGAAGTGTCTTTGCCATTGTGAAAGGGGTTGGTTTTAGACTTGAAAGTTAAAAACTTATGAAATTTAGAAAGAACTCGAAATTAAATAAGCATTAAAAATAAAAAATATTATCTGAAAAGAAAAAATGAATTAATGGCATTAGTGTCTGAAATGGAAAACATTGTGTTTATTATTTAAGTGGTTTAACCACCATAGCTGCCAGTGATATCACACACAAAAACATATTTTATTAAAATTTATATTGAGGTCGGAGTCGGAGTCGGTACATTTTTACCGACTCCGACTCCAGCACCACCAAAATTGCTTCCAACTCCGACTCCACAACTCCGACTCCACAGCCCTGCATCAAACAACACAATGTCAGCTGACACCACAGAGCCATTTCTTAATTATGAAAAGTACTCAGACTTCAACAAACTCATTAAGGTTACATCTTACCTGCTTGAAGTTTATACATAACTGTTTGACAAAGATAAACAAATATTTAAAGAAATATGAAACCCCATTCACAGAAGTTGCTACCAATTACTGGATCACTCATGTTCAACATTTAGAATATAACAATTTTTAACTTTTGGTAAACAATACAAAGAATCTTTACCTTCAGCAGTCATAGATCTGAACTTGTTCAGGGATGAAGATGGTCTTCTTAGGTGTAGGGGAAGACTAGTCAAAATTAGCTTATCCAGCTAAATGTCCAATTTTGCTTCCCAGATACAATCACTTTACCACCCTAATTATTAGACATGTACATAATGAAATCCATCACATTGGGGTACCTCAAACATTAGCAACCTGAAGGAAAACTTATTGGGTACCAAAAGGCAGAGTAACAGTAAAAACAGTTCTCAATAACTGTATAACATGTAAAAGGATTCACTCTAGACCCTACAAAAAACCAGATCCACCTGATTTGCCAAAAGAGCAAGTTACTCTCAACAGACCATTTGAAGTTGTAGGCATAGATTATACAGGGGCTGTAACTGTGGGGTAGGGTGCATCAAACGCCCTTAGGTTTCTTGGATTTTAATGTCTATTCTCTCAAATGTCACTTGTTGCTAGAAGTGTGTATGCCCAAACATTAATTAAATCGGAGGTGGTCCTGGGTGGCCACTGGTCACTTTTATATTTCGCCGGAATTTTTGGGGGCCGCGCTATGTAAAAATATCTATTTTTTTTTTTTTACCAACCAGTTGACTACTTACATTGTTTCTTTTAATATAGAGTGCTAAGGGGTGATTTACATAACATTTGAGAGAATAGACATTAAATCCAGACCTAAGGGCGTTTGATGCACCCTAAAGGGGGTTTACATCAAAACATGTACCATAAACAAAACTTCACTTATAGTCTAATATTACCTTTATTGTCTTTCAGAAACAATGGAAGCTGTAACAATGGAAGCTAGAAGACCAGAATTAGCAAGTGCCATTTTTGTCTTGGCAATGCTCTTACAGAAGGAGATGGTACATGACAGGAGTCCGCCTCCCAACTTGCTGGCAGTTCTTCGATTGCTTGATGTGGCACATCCAGAAAGAAATATGTGAAGGCAACAAACAGCCACTCAAATGGAAATCTGCCAGCATAGTCCTTATCCAGCTGAAAACATTCTACACTAAAGCAAATATCCTATGCTTTCAGACCACAATGCTGCAACTAATACTTGACCTTCTTATGACAATAACAATTGCGTCAAATACCTGTCTCGCAGAGAATCTCCAAACACTTTGGCTAAGTTGCAATCCATGAATGACGTCTTGATAAGACCTTTGGTGTATGGACAAAAGATGCAATAACAAACATTAAGATGAGAAGATAGAGCATTTTAGAGTCAATGAAATCTGACAGAGTAGCCTCATTTGGTAGTGTTGACAAGAAGAAAGCTGATAAAGATTCGTAGAAAAGAAAACGCATCTTAGAGCGGAAGCTTCAAGACGAGAACATCATGAATCATCCAGTGTACAGAGATGAAAAGTTCTATGCTCTGATGATAGTGCCTCTGCAGATAGCTTGGAAGAAACTGAAGAAGATCGATTCCAGAGCTTCAAAGGAAGCGTAGTCCCACAGATCAACATATGCAGGTACGTCTGCCTTTATTCCTCATGATATTCTGAAAGGCCTTCAGTCGTGTCTGTTGCTACTCGACTAAACATAACTCCTGTTCACAGGCTGTGCTCACCGAAGCTGTAATTCAAGAGGCAGAAGTGATCCACGTCGTGTGGCCAAGTCGTATTCAACTGCTGATAAGGCTCGACGATCAATAACAAGTGCTATCGCCAAAGATATTCGAGAAATTGATCGCCCCAACAGCTGCAAACACTTCACTGGGATGGCAAGCAGATGCATACGCTCACAAACAAGAAGGCAAGGAAGAAAGATTGCCAGTGTTGGTTGGAATGCCTGATGTAAAGCTACTGGGAGTGGCTAGTATATCCTCGTGGAAGTGATATGTCATCAGGTGACATCATTGCCGAGCACACTTACACATTTCTACATTCATGGAAGTGCAAACAGTCAGTTGTCAACTTATGTTTTGACAAAACAACAGCATCAAACACTGGACACGTTACAGCTGCCTGTGTTACCATTCAATCAAAACTGGACCGTGCTCTTCTGTGGTGTGCATGTCGCCATCATGTTGGAGAGGTAATCCTGGATCATGTGTTTGACACTCTCAAAATTGAGACATCAAAGTCTCCAGAAGCATCTTTGTTCCAAAGATTCCAGAAGAATTGGGAACGCATATCGCATGCAAAGGATGAAAGTTTAACCAAATTGACATTTCAATGTACAATGACGATGCACAACAACTGCTTTTATCCTGCAAAAACAAGGTTTTAAGCACAATCTGCACAAGCGCTTCATACTGTAGGGAAGACTACAAGGAAATGGCACAACTCTGCCAGGTAGTCCTCGATGATGATGTCACAAAACAAGGAACACTCCACAGACCTGGGGCCATGCATAAAGCAAGGTGGATGTCAAAGATTCTTTATTCCATCAAAATATGCCTACTTGAAGAGCAAATTTCTGTACTACCTCGAGGAACTGTAACAACACAACATCAACAGGAAAAACTGAAGGAGTTTGTTGTTTTTGTTGTTTATATTTATTGTGATTGGTGGCTCATATGTCAGTCTGCTTCAAATGCCCCATGGTTTGATTTGTGCTTATACAAGACTCTGCTCAACTATAAAGCTGTCAACTCAATCATTTCAGTCAGCACTGTGAAAGCCTTTGATAGACATTTGTGGTATTTAACCCCAGAACTGGTTGTTTTGGCACTGTTCAGCAATGCAGTACCTCAAAAGGAGCGTCGTGCCCTTGCAGATGTGTTACTGGCCATACAACCAGATGAAATGCCAAGCACTCCAAAACACCGCTACGGTTCTGGATATGGCAAACCGTCATTTCCAAAAATTATAGAAGCGACAACCCTGGCTGATCTTGTGAACGAGGACTCGTGGTTTACAGTGAACCTTCTTCACCTGGATATGACCTTCCTAACAGAGGATATTGACAATTGGCTTGGCAGAACAATGACCACTTCAAGGCAGCCAAGTCCATTGTGGATGGGTTAAATGTTGTGAATGACCCTGCGGAGAGAGCAGTAAAGCTCACAACTGATTTTGTCTCAGCTGCAAGAGGAGAAGACCACTTCCAAAATCTTCTTCAAGTGGTTGAATATGACCGCAAAGCGAGGCCAAATTTGCGGAAACGAGCAAAGTTGGAGTAGTGACATTGGCATGGTGTTTTATACATTTTCAACTTTCAATCAATGTAAGTATAGTAATACCAAATATTTGTATATTAGTATTATAAGTAATACCGAATATTTGGTGCATCACTACTAAATATATAAAAGTGGCCGGTGGCCACCCAGGACCACCTCCGATTTGATTTATGTTTTGCATACATACTTCTACCAACAAGTGTAACATTTGAGGGAATAGACATTAAAATCCAACAACATTTTGAAAATCATGGGGTGTTTAATGCACCCTACTGTGGGGGTTAACAACAAAATAAAAATTTACATCATACTATTCATGTGTCCTGCATCATGAGCAGTTTATCTGGATGTTGTTGGAGATCTTACAGTAGAATCATTTGTTGCTGTCTTTAAGAGATTTTGTGCACAACATTCAGTACCTAAAACAATTTGGACAGATAATACCACTTATTTCAAAGCTGGTGAACAAATAATTAGTGAACTTTTACAAACTGAAACTGCTCAACTCTTTTTGAATAACTCAAACATTACATGGAAATATATTCTTGTTGCCTCCCCATGGTATGGTTCTATCTGGGAGAGGAACATTCAAATTGTCAAGAATTGCTTAAAGAAAGCAATTGGCAGGAAACAAATACAATTATTTACACTGCTCACTTTCTTTGCTGAGATTGAAAGTGTGTTAAACAATAGGCCACTCACTTATGTGAGTGACAACCAGGGTTTCGGAGCCGGAGTCGGTGGAGCCAGTGAATTTTGCTTACCTGGAGCCGGAGCCAGAGCCAGAAACCTTGAAAATACGGCTCCATGGTCTGGCTCCGGGCGATATATTGCTACCTAAATTGTTATTTGTTAAATATAGGTTTAGTTGCAAATTATAATTCTTGTAATATATTACGAAAAATGGTACTATAGGATTCTTGGATTTTATGGAGGTGTGGGAGTTGCAGGAATAATCTGCAAATTTCCATTTTTTAACCATTAAATATTTGGGAAGATTTGTCTTAACAACACTTAATTATATAGGCAAAAAAAATTTTATGGCAGTGGAGACCTTAGGTAAGTAGGTACTAACTATTTATCTAAGTAGGTAACTACCTAGATACATACCTAGTAAGGTTGGTCCTTCTGACTTGGATTGAACTATTTTTATTTTTAGGTCAATTATCTTGTATTGCTAAATTTCTTTTTTTTCAGATTCTTTGTAATTTGTACTTGATTCTTTAATTATAATTATCAGTCTATGACCCTTCATAATGGATAGAGATTCAATAAAGAAGTCTGATATATTCAAGTATTTTACTGAAAGTTCAGATAAGAAACACTATGTTTGTATTTGTGAAGTTTCTGATGCTTCGGGAAATATTTCAACGTGTAGAACTAAAATTACCAAGCCTCAAAGCAAAAAGCCTGATGTCTCCTCAAGAGCATATAATTTGAAAAGACACTTGAGTCGATTACATCCTGAAATATCAAAAATGATGGAAGAAAAGAAGCAAATGCTTGAGCTTTCAAGACCCAGTACTTCTGCCAGTTCAAAAACTAAAGCAAACCAGCAAAACATTACTAAATTGGACAATTAGTTATATAAATCTAGATATTTATTTTATAATTAACAGAATTTACTATAAAAGAGCCGGAGCCAGAGCCGGAGCCAGACTGTAAAAAATTTCTGCTCCGGAGCTGGAGTCGGAGCCAGAAGTTTTTTTACCGGCTCCGAAACCCTGGTGACAACATAAATGACTTAGAACATGGGTCGGGGAACTTTTTTGGGTATTACCCAAAAATCTATTTGAGTAAAATGAAATTACCCCCAGAATTCAAAGTAAACAAAAACAAGCCAATTGCTCTTAAAATTGTTGCATATGGTGTCTCTCATACCGCACACATTACCCCCAAAATGTTTAAATGTACCCCATTTGGGGTAATTTACCCCTGTTTGCCGACCACTGACTTAGAAGCATTAACACCCAATCATTTGATGAAAGGTGAACAAACTCGCTTGTTGCCTGACAAATCAATTTCATTGGATGATCCTGATTGGTCTCAAGAACACAGTGAACTTCAGACAAAATTCAGACATTTGACTGACATTAAGACTCATTTTGTTAAACGATGGACTGATGAGTACCTTACAAGTCTTAGAGAAAGAGACAATCACTTGACAAACAAAACCTGGACAAACACTATTAAAGTAGGTGACATTGTGTTGATTCATGACAATACTGGTCTCTTGGTAGAGTTTTGGAACTCAAACCAGGAGGACAGGGTGACAAGGGTAGTTAGACTCAAGACTGCTACTGGGGAGATTGCCTACTAGGGACATTTCTTTATTATACCCACTTGAGTCTGGGCCTACTATCTGTTTAACAGAACCTAAGATAGAAACTAGTTATCCAGTTTCTCAAACAAAAGCTTATGATTCTGTACAAACTCTCTCTCAACCTTTAACAACTTGCGTGATAATGCACACAAGTTTAACTTATACAAGGCTTCAGCGCCATACAGCCTTAAAAGCCAGGAGCTTTTTACAACAAGAAATTAATGCTGGGGAATTGTAAATATTTCATTTTCAAAGGATAGCTACTTTTACACGATTGTACTTATAACTAATTTAGTTAGACCTATATTCCTTCTCTTTACTTAATGTTCATAGTGAGAACTATATTTATTTTCATTCTGTGGATGAAACCTCTTATTCTTCTTCTTGATGAGGATTTATAAATGCTACATTTCTTTTATAAAGGAATGAGGATATAACATAGGCAATTGGTGGTTTCAATGCCATTAACATTACAACAATTACCTTTATGTAGAAGAAAAATTGATACTTAGCATTCAAATTTTTCTTTCTGGGCCCCCCTGTATATGAAATTTAGGATATTGGGAGGGTGGTTGAGAGAGAACAGAAGTGGTTCTCAGAGGAAATAGATTTGGTAGTCTCTTTAATATACAATAATTTATGGTTAACAAAGGTATGTGAATAATTGTTCATCATACTGGGTCATATCCACATTAGTGATTTATTACTATGTGGTGAAGGGTGTGCTCAGTGAGATTATCTCCCATTGACAACAACAAGCCAACAAAACTGAAGTCAGACACCAGAACCTTGGCTTCAGTTCCTTCTTCCTTTTGATCATATCAAGAGAAAAAAAATTACACAGTTGGCTTGCGAACTACTCTACAGAAATAGTTACTGAAACAAAAGTCAAAGTTAAAAAACAATACAGGCTAGTGTACCCAGAATAGGCCTACTTAAATTAGCTTAAGTGAAGACTACAATATTAAGATTAACTCTACAAGACACTACATCATCCCACTGACCAACTGAGGTGAGTCAATTCTTTCACTTTACCTTTTGGTTAACAATTAACAAATATCCCCAATTTATTACATGAACCGTAGTAAATTTCTATGGTTTTATTTGTGGGAATTGTATCTATGATTTTAAGCATCCTATTTGCTCCAGACCATTTCTGGATTCTTGAGTCCTTATTCAATAGGTTGGATTAATTTAACCTGCATTAGGGGTAGGTTTAATTGAGGTCAATCTCCAATAGTGCAATTTTTTCACATCTTCCATACCATTTTTTCATTCTACTCCAGCCAAGAAAACACAAGGTCAAATAATGCTATATGTGGTTAGAACAACTATAGATAAAAAAAAAAAAGATTTGCAAATGACCAGATTTTTCTTTTCAGCAAATATTCCATTTGTAGTTGTAGAGAATAAAGAATTTATTAAATGGGTCCAAAATTTAAGACCAGGCTATTGTACTCCAAGCAGTAAAAAATTATCTGATGACTTGTTAATCAAAGTGAATAATGAAGTGCTAGAGTGAATAATGAAGTGCTAGAGTGAATAATGAAGTGCTAGAGTCAATAAAAAAAAGTGTCAATTCTACTGTAACTTCAATTCAAGATGGTTCAAGCAATGTGTCAAATGATCCAATAATTGCCCATAGGTGTTCACAATGGGTGCAAATCCTTTTTAATAACTTTTCAATTTTTCATAATCTTTATTTACACATTACATAATTTAAGAGTTGTTTCATAAGTCAGCTTACTTGAAATAATCAATATGCCAAAACATTCTAATTAGCTACAATGAAGAATATAACAATCAGAAAAATTTCAATTATTTTAAAATAAACATCCGAAACCAAAAACCCAAAACCTACTGAAAATTCCAGTAGGTTTTGGGTTGGGTTTTCGGGTGCCAACCCTGGTTTCAGCCTGGTTAGGGCATACAACCAACCTAACCAGGCCTTCAATGTTATTCCAATGTCCACTACTGAAGGCCTAGTTAGGTCGATTATATGTATTTTTTTTTTTTTTTTTTAAATGTGCATTATTCCAATATCCACCTTTAAAACCTCTATATTGAAAATTTCATAAAAATCTGACCATGAATAAAGAAATTACAGTAAATATTTACAAGTGTACATTACATGCTTTGTAAATCAAAACTAGGGGGCCTATGTTTTCTGATGGTTTTTGATGTGGTTTGAACGAAGGTTAATTTCATTCAAACATCAAAAACAGTTTTAATATATAACCTAACCTAAAATTCCCAAATTCCTGAAAAGCCTGTAATGTACCGTACTCTTGTAAAAAAGTACCAAAATTACACAAGGGGTACTTTTGCTTTAGGTATGCCTTTATACATATTTATTTTGGTTAGTATGCAGCAAATAGCCTCACCTCAAGTTCATAATTTTTCAGGCACGTGCACGGGGGGGGCTTGAGCCCCTGCCCTTTTTCTTCTTCATATCAAAAGTGCCCTTTTAGTCAAAATTCATAAATATATTGATTCGACAAATTTGAATTAATTAGTTATATTTTTATTTAGTTACTGCTACTTCAACAGATTTTCAAAACTGGAATTACTTTGATCTATGATTTTTTTTATTAGAATAATAAACTTAACATACCGTTACTATTATTTTGTCAATCAGGGAGGGCGTCCCTAGTGGTAACACTGACTGCAGCTGTTCACTATTGATTGCGTCTCTCGGGTATATGGGTGTATTGTTTACTGTTTGTTTATTTTACGTTAACCTAAGCTAACTAGTGATTTCTCACTGATAATTATGGTAAGTTGGAATCCAAAGCAGTGTGACATTACTCCAAAAAATATTGTATGACATTACTCGTAAAGTTGGTAAAAACGTCCACGTCCCCTACTTAGTCTTAGGCCTACTAGGCTAGGCCCATCAGTACACCAGTGTGTCAAGCGATGGATTTTGGGTTTTAGTACTGGCATGAATTTCATTAAATTAATAAATGATTTATTAAACAACATATCATAACCTTTTCATTTTTAATATGAAATTGATTTTTAAAAACAATACAATTTTCATTAAAAGTGAATAAAAATACCTAGATTATTTATTATAAAATGATGCAATTTTTCCGCAAGGACGACAATTACAGTAGATCCTTCTGCCCTTTATCCTGCTGATTGATACTTATAAAAGTTATAAGTAAAGTAACTATTTAGAAATTGTATGCTATTAAATATTGTGAATTTGGTTAACAAAAGCTTAATTAGGTCTACTGCCTAGATTAGATTAGATTAGGCCTAAGATAATAAAAGTGAAGGGAAATATATTTAAATGTATATACAGCAGAATACTGTAATTTATATGATGAGCAAGCTAAAAGTCAATATAAGTAAAATTGAATAATAATTGTAAATACACTCTAATATTTCAATATCTTCATATCTTTTGAAAATCTTGCAATAAAAACATGCCTTTTTACAACAAATTTTAATTTATTTTCTTTAATCAGCTTTATATACAAAAATAATGCATTGAATTTAATGGAATTTAAGAATATTTACCACGTACAATTTTAAAATTTTTCTTTGTGTGTATACATATATATATAGCCTATATGGCATTGCGGATTTCATTTTTAAAAATGTTAGGGGAGTGCCCTTTTTTCAACTGAGCCCCTGCCCTTCTGAAAGTCTGTGCACGTCACTGTAATTTTTGATGTTAGCATTCGGTAATATACAGCAATAGAATAAATTTATTGAAAGCCAGACCCCCAAAGAATTCAAAATTAACAAAGTTATTAATTTTTCAAGTTTTAACTATTTTTTTGGTTTCATGACCTGCCAGCAAGCATAAGACATCCTCACTCTCAAACAATTTTCTGGAAATATATGGATGACCAATCACAGTGCACCTTTTTTAACCAATAGTAGGCTGTTAATCACTCAAAAACAACCAATTACAGACATGCCTTAATGAACCATTGACAGTTAATTAGGAATTTTAAAGAACCAATCAAGTAGTTTCCCAACCGTGACATCACAGAAACTCCTCAGCCTTTGACACGGCTAAGATTGTTCTTTCGGTTTTAATTTTTGCCGCGTGAACATGCTATGTTGAAGTGTTGCAAATTTTAAGAGATGATTCATGAGCAAGTTAGGTTAGGTTACATTAGGTTACATGGTACTTACGTATTATCAGGACTACCAAACCGTTATGTATTTTTGCTCTCATCATTTTCATTTAAACTAACAAAAATATCACAACTTAACCTAACCAATCATCAAGGGCGTACAGTTGACTTAACCAAGCATTCAGTTGACCTAACCAGTTAGGTCAACTGAATGCCCAATTAGGTCAACTGTAGACCCTTGATGATTGGTTAGGTTAAGTTGTGATATTTTTGTTAGTTTAAATGAAAGTGACGAGAGGAAAAATACATAATAAACAATTTGGTAATCCCAATTATATGCAAGTACCAGTTAGGTTAGGTTAGCAATAACACATTTTACAGGTGCAAAATTGGTAATAGTTCAGAATACAGGCGCCACTTAATTAAGTAAACTTTTGAAAAATACCATAAAGTTATTTCTCACAAAGTTAGAAAATTATGAAAAACATTTTTGGGTATGAATCTTGGAAATTTTGAGTTGGCAACCCTACTATCGTATCGTTCATTCACTTCAGTTTGAAAATGGCTTCAGTCTCTGACGGATGTGCGATGATGCTAGTAAAGCTTGCATGGTGTTCTCCTTTTAAATGTAGTGTCCAATTTGTATAATTTAGGTCTCTGGGGTACGGGGGCTCCCCATAAAGATCACAAATTGATCGGTAGAGGGTTTTATATTTTTTAGGTTAGTTAGCTTAGGTTTTCCATGAAACCTAGGCTTTTCGCATGGTTTTTGATGTGTTTCGTGACATGTTTTTTCCTTCAAAACACGCTAAAACCATTGGTTTCCTGTTGTTTAGGATAAATCTGACCATCGCTATTACAGTAAATTATTGCTTATGCCGTGTTTCCCCACCCAAAACTCCCAGTTCCCACGGTGGTCCCCCCAGATTGTAGTAAGGGTTAGGGTGGTGAAATTACTTAAGCAATAATTTACTGTAATGGCAATGGTCACATTCATCCTAAACATGAAACCAATGGTTTTAGCATATTTTGGTAGAAAAAATACAAAAATTGAGGTGGCACCCCTATTCTGAACCATTACCGCAAAATTTAGTTACTAGGGTGTATTTTCATGTGCTTTATTCAGAAATGCTACTCATTTGCCCCGTGTTTACTTTAAAAAAAAAGAAAAAAAAATTTTTGTACTTTTAATTAAACACGTAGCAAATGAGTGGCATTTCTGAGGAAAGCACATGAGAACATACCCTAATAACTAACTTTTGGACCAAAAGTCGAGGTGGGGCTATTTGCTATATACTAACCAGAATTTGTTATAGTTATTATTCGTTTTTTGACCCAGTCACACCCAGCTATAACAACAATATATATTGAATAACCAATCAAAACTGAATAAGAATATATATATATATATATATATTATCGGATCTTTTCCGTTTGACTACCGCCATTGAAACATAAGAGGTGAGTGCCCCCCGCCTTCTTTACTAAGCCTTATAAGGCTAACTAACGAAAATATCACGACCTAACCTAACCAACCGTTAGGTCAGGTCATGATATTTTTGTTAGTTAGCCTTATAAAGCTAACTAAAGAAGGCTGGAGTTTAATTATGTTTCAATGGCGGCAGTCAAATGGAAAAGATCCATATTATCTTGTGCAAATTTGTATAAAATATGTTTTTTTATTAAAATATATTTCCTATTTTTAGTGTTTTTTCAATATATATATATATATACTGGTCAAAAAAAGAAACGCAATTAGCTTGCATATGGTGTAAAATTTAAGTTGTTAGTGGTATTATCACAGTTTCAAGATTATGGTTAAATATTTGTTCAAATCTTTTAAAGCCACTTAGTGCATGTTTTTAAACCTGACTAATCCCGGCTAAGACGCCATTTTGTTACAAACAATAAACAGAGATTAAATTGAACGTATTCTTTATGAAGGCATGCATTTTTTCTTTGACTTCACAGAATACACACTGCCCATTGAGAAAACCAAACTTTTTCCCGTGATTGAGGCATGCCACGACTCTCAGAGGTCAACAGAGGTCGTGCCTTGGGCATGTTGGATGCAGGCATGTCTGCTGTCCAAGTTGCACAACGAATGCATGTGCATCCCAGCACAATCTCTAGGCTTGTTAGATGGTACAATGCCACAGGAAGTGTTCAGGACCTGCCAAGACGTGGGCGACCTCGTGTGATGACCCAACGCCAGGATCGCCACATTGTACTGCAGCACCTGCGTCATCGGCAGTGGAATGCTCGTCAGACAGCCAGAGAGACACCTGGTATCCACAACAACAGAATTAGTGACCAGACCATCAGAAACCGACTCCATAATGCAGGACTCCGATCCCGCAGGCCTTACAGAGGTCCTTTTCTCACTGATGCAAGAAGGCAACAACGCCTGCAATGGGCCTATCAGCACCATGACTGGACACAAAGAATGTGGAACCAAGTCCTCTTTTCTGACGAGTCTCGCTTCAGACTGTCCAATTCTGATGGCCGTGTCAGGGTATACAGACGACCAGGGGAGCGATACTCAGATGCTGCAGTAGTGGAGCATGACAGATGGGGAGGACCAAGTGTCATGGTTTGGGCAGGAATTGCCTTTGCTTCAAGAACTGAGCTGGTGGTTGTTGATGGCGCTCTGACTGCCCAGCGCTACAGGGATGAGATTCTTCACCCACATGTTCTTCCATTCATGAGGCAACATCCAGAATTGGTGCTCCTGCAACAGGACAATGCCAGACCTCATGCAGCCAGGATAGTGCAGGCGTACCTGCAGGGACAACAGGTGCAGACCTTACCATGGCCAGCCTTCAGCCCAGACATGTCACCGATAGAGCACGCATGGGATGAACTTGAACGGCGAGTTCGCAGACGTCAGCATCAGCCGCAGAACATCAGGGAACTGACCAATGCAATTATTGAAGAGTGGAGGGCCATCCCTGTTGCTTTCCTGCAGAGACTGTTGAGGTCAATGAGGGCCAGACTCCAGCCTGCATTGTGGCTAGGGGTGGCCATACGCGTTATTGACTGTTTGTTATGTTAAAGAATCATTTACTATATACAGGTGTCCCCCGTTATACAATTGGGATGCGTCCCTAAAAACCCCATCGTATATCGAATGATCGTATATCGAACTGAAGGCCTTATGGGAAAAATAGGGATACGTTCCCAAACATTCTGGAAGACCCCCAAAATTTGCAGATTCCACTATTATTTTGCTATATATTTTACTGTTATGTACAAAAAGTGTCTGAAAGTAAGAAATTGTGTTTAATAAAAGACAATTTATACATGAACACTCACCTAATCGTATTCAAATCCGGTCCAAGTCGTCAACGATGCATCAGTCCAAGGTAACGATGCCTACTCATCGCCACCGGGTGGTGGTGATGGGGGAGGAGGGCCAGCTCCCGCATCGGTCAGCGATGGAGGAGGATCGATGGGCGATGCTGGATGATCGATGGAGGAGGATCGATGGGGGATGGAGGAGGATCGATGACTTTGGGAGAGTCCCTCGGAGATGGAGGAGTTTCTGAAGTTGCAGGAGAATCCATCCCCGAAGATGTTGGAGTTGGAGATCTAGCCTGCTGCCGACGTGCAGGAGTTGTTGCTGCACTTGCTGACGACGCACTTCTCTCCTGCCTCGGCAGCTGTTGCAGGCTTGAAAAATCGGGAGATCGTAGTTTGCTTGGCGTTCCTCCTTTTCTGCAGGTAGATCTCCCGATAAATGCTCAGACCCTTTTCAATATGATTGACAGCAGCAGCACTATGTTCGTAGTTAGGGTCCTTGTCCTTCACCAACTCGATGTACGTGTCAAAACCAGTCAGAATCTCTCTCAAGGTTTTGAGATCAAGCATTCTGACTGGGTCCTCATCGTCCTCCTCATTTGGGCTGGACTCAACGTAGGCACGGTTTTGTTCCTTTCTGAGACATGCTTTCAAGTTGGAGATCGTTAACGCGAAATAAGGCAATCGTAAATCGAAAGATGGGGGTACTTTTTTAAAATCATTAACGCGGGAAATCGTAAACTGAACGATCGTATAATGGGGGATGCCTGTACTGAGTCCTCATATTTATTAATAAATCTCAAAAATTGCGTTTCTTTTTTTGACCAGTATATATATATGATACACACAGACAGTGCATGGAACAAGGAACTCTTCTGGGATAATTAAATCCACTATAGTCCAAATAAGTAATGGTAAATGACAAATACCAGTTTTTCTTTTTCATGATGCTAGCCCGACGCGGGCAACGGGTCACTCGCAAAGAGGTCCCATAAATATAGCTTCTCTCACCTCAGGGGACCATTCTGAGTTCATTCCCATCTTGAAACGGACATGTTATGTGCCTTGAAAAGTGGACGCTCAATTCTACCAGTTGAGGTTTAAGTTTTGGTTTTTGACTAAAAATATAATAGTTACCCCTTTTTCTTTTATGTATTCAATCTGACGTGAAGGCAGCGAGTCTTTTACTTATATTGATGTTCTAAATGTAGCAGGGCTAGGCTGCTTTAAACCCTAGATCCATGTCCCAAAGCTGGATCCTGTCTGCTTTGCAGATAGCTGGTGAGGGAAGCTATATTTACGGGACCTCTTTGCGAGTGACCCGTTGCCCGCGTCGGGCTAGCATCATGAAAAAGAAAAACTATGGTATTTGTCATTTACCATTACTTATTCGGACTATAGTGGATTTAATTATCCCAGAAGAGTTCCTTGTTCCATGCACTGTCTGTGTGTATCATAAAAAACTCAGGGGACCATTCTGAGTTCATTCATATATATATATATATATATATATATATATATATATATATATATATATATATATATATATATATATATATATATATATATATATATATAAACTATTTGGTGAATATTTCTTATTTTTGGTGATTCTAGCTACTTCTGCGTAATTCAATTTGTCCTGTTTTACAAATAAATCATTTTTAGCAATTGTTCATCTGTTGAACTCTGTTCAGTTTGTTTTTTTTGTGACTAGAAGTATGACGTGTCAGTTATGCATATTTGATTTTGAAGACGTGATCTGCCATATTGCCCTCAATGAAGACAACAGTTTAGACCTTTTTTTCAATCACGAAATAATTAAGACATCCATGACCTGCCCTAAATGCAAGAGTGCTTGTATTTTAAGAAAAGACTAAGGTCTTTAAGTGCCGTAAAAAAAATCCTAAAAATAAACATATTGTTTCAGTTTAAGGGCAGGTGAAATTTAGCGGACTACCCATGCAAGGTTGGCACATATTATTACATTATCATTTGTATAATTTAGGTCTCAGGGTCCACCCCCGTAAAGATCACGCATCACAAATTGATCAGTCCTAATGTTTTGTGGACAGTTCAGTACATGACACTGGTTCGGTCAAATGTACGCCCTTGATGATTAGTTAGGTTAAGTCATGATATTTTCGTTTAAATGAAAATGATGAGTGCAAACTTCTCTGGTTAATTTTGAGGTGTTTTGTACGAATCTGCCATCCGTTTCCTGTGCAAATACGTAGTAACCAAGATGATGATATCTCGAAAACTACGCATTTGCACAGGAAACAGATGGTAGATTCGTGCAGAACACCTCAAAATTGACCAGAAAAGTTTGCTCTCATTATAAAAAGAGTGGGTCAAAAAACGAATAATTACCTGTATTACTTTTCCAGTTTCCTATCCAAATAAGATTTGCAGTTGCTTCAATCACCTTTCCAAAATCTGCATGGCACTGCTGCCAAACTTTTAATATCCTATTTGAACCAATGTAAAATAAGCCAAACCAATTTGGAAAATTTTTTTTGTTAATATGCAATAAATGCCATGAACCTGCATTTCAAGCAAGAAATTTATTTTTCTAGTGAAATTTGGCATGCTCTAGGTTACGTTAAGTTAGATTACACTTGAAAGATATATTCAGTAGAATCAGTTTAGCGTCAATTTTTTTTTTTTTTTTATGCTAAACTGTGATTCTACCATATATTCCTGCTAGAAATTAAAGTCATGGCATTTACTGCATTTACATTAATCACCTCCACACTCAAATGTATCTTTAAAAGCTGGGGGAGATAGCCATTGCCAACATAGTTGTTACATTTGATGTTGCTGTTGGTTGGTATTCCGATTAACGTTCTTCAACTCAACGAAAGATTACTTACATCTAGTTTGGCCACGGCAGCTCCAGGCTCTCATTTTTAACATGTAAATAATTTTATACAAAGGATTTTTAACAAAATTTATTTTTATATATATTTTATATATTTATTTTTATATATTCAGTAGAATCAGTTTAGCGTCAATTTTTTTTTTTTTTTTTTACGCTAAACTGTGATTCTACCATATATTCTTGCTAGAAATTAAAGTCATGGCATTTACTGCATAATTACTGACTTTTCCTTTAAGTTAATATACTTAGTAGTCGACAATAACCCGACTTCCTGAGCCCGAACCCAATTTTTCTGACCGATTTACTTAGCCTTGGTAGTCAAAAATCAAAACCATAATACCTAGGTAGACTACACAAGGCCTAATTGAACTTAATCATGGAATACCGTACTTGACTTTCATAATGCTTCTAGCAAGAAAAATACAAAGTATCACAGTGTGTACTGTAAATGCCTAAGATACTACACTTTTCAAAATACTTAACCAAAATCTAAATCATTTACATTAATCACCTCGACACTCAAATGTATTTTTAAAAGCTGGGGGAGATAGCCATTGCCGATAGAGTGGTTACATTTGATGTTGTTGTTGGTTGGTATTCCGATTAACGTCCTTCAACTCCACGAAAGATTACTTACATCTAGTTCGTCCACGGCGGCTCCAGACTCTCATTTTTAACATGTAAATAATTTTATACAGATGATTTTTAACAAAATTTTTAAGCCAGTCAGACCTCAACATTTACTTTAAATCCACAAGCCACTAACGTTTTCAGTGAAACTTAGGCTGACCATATTTCCTTGAGACAAAAACGGGACATTGGGATGGCAAAAAAGGGACGGGGTTATGTAATATTCTGTATTCATGAAAAAGTAAGTACATAAACCGGGACCAAATTGACATTTTTATTAAAACGACGGGACGGCCAGGAAATATAAAACAAACGGTACTGTCCCGTTCAAAACGGTACGTATGGTCAGCCTAGACTGAAACTTGACATTATATTACATTATATTCATAGCCCATTATTATATTAGGTTATGCAGGGTCATATCCAGAGTGGGTATTGGGTGTCTGTAAACCCTCCTCCTGATTGTCCCCCCAAAAAATTATATATAGATTATGTATCTGATTTCTAAATCGTAAACCCTGTGACCAGGTTGGGGGCCTTTGATTATGCCATTAAAACAGTACAATAGCCTCCGCTTCATGGTCATGTAATGTCATATCAAACAAAAAACATCTTTATTGCGGATCATTCACAATCCATAGCCACTTAACCTAACATACAAATACAATCTTACGTATATACTGAACTTCATAAAAAAATAAGGCCAACATAGTCACTTAACCTAGCATACTGGCAAACTGTTTGATTAATTATCTGACAATTTTATGTATATTGTTTTTACATGAGACATCTTATAACACTTATTATAACATAGCCACTTATTATAACATAGCCACTTATTATAACATAACCACTTATTGTAACACTTATTATAACACAACTTAATATGCATATATAATCTTTGCTACATTACAAAAATAAAGTATTGTAAACCAGCAGTTGTCTGAACCAAGACGGCCATATAGGCAGGGCCGGATTTACTTGCTTGTGGGCCCTAGGCCAAACCTTATCAGTGCCCCCCAAAAAAAATATTATGTGTATATATATATATATCGTAATATTGTAATGTAAAAAAAAAAAGAATTACAACATAATGTAACACATCAATAATTTTATTAAAATTAGTTTTATATCATGTACAACTTATTCTTACACAAAGGAATAATGGAAAAAAATACAATCAAATTGAAGCATAATAAATTTTGCAATAAGAATTACAACATAATGTAATACATTACACATTAATAATTTTTAATCAAATTAGTTCCATATCAAGTACATCAAAGTAAATCAAGTTCCATATCATGTACATCTTACACATAGGAATAATGGAAAAATACAATGAAACTGAAGCATAATAAATTTTGCAAGCACAACTATGTGAAGTTCAAAATGACTTTTTCCTGCTTTTTTCTATGGCAAATTTGTCAATGATACTGTTTGTGTCAAGGGATTGTAGGAGGTCCCCAGTGGGCCCCCAGTTACTGGTGGGCCCTAGGCCAATGGCCTATGTTGCCTATTGGAAAATCTGGCCCTGCATATAGGTGAGGGGTACACAGTATCTGAAGGCAGGACATTGTACAATAACACATTAGAGCTGTTTTGGACCCTAGTAATGAAATTATATATATTCTTCTGGATTAACATTTGGCTGGTAGGTAGGTTACACGTAGTAAACATAAAACTGGCACTGCACCAATTTGGTTCCCTACATAGCATACGAAAAATATTATTATAAGCAACAAAGAGTTTATTCATAGCAGTTTTTGTATAGTTCCACCACAGATGGGATGTATACAATGCAGTACAGTAAGTTCTAAAACGATAAGTTTTAACTGATTCTGAACACATACCAAATTTTCTTACTAGCATGTTACCCTGTACATATAGCTTTTTACGTTGCCTCTCAATATCGAGTTCATTTCGCAGCTCGTGAGTAATTACATGACCTAAGTATTTACATGTGTCTTTGACGGGTATAGTCTGACCATTCATTTCAAAAGACCCACATGATACATGTTTCAGTAGATTACACCTAAAAATCAAAATACAACTCTCTGCCCCATTATAGGTGATGTCATTTTCCATACCATATTGTTCACCAGTGGCGAAGCATCCATTAAAGCACTAAGGCTCAGCCTACCCAAAAATTTGGAACAAATTTTGATAATAAATACCAAATAATAAAAATGGATTTTACATTATTTATTTTTGTCTATGAGATGTTAGCGATATTTTTAATTAATTGCATTTTTATGATTCTGTAATTATCATCAAACGCAAGCGCAACACGAGGGCAATAATTGTTTTAAATCTGTGTCGTTAAACACTGACCAGCAGCAGTTTCAAGGCTGGGTCGGAATCGCCTGCCCGGCACATGCGCACACGGCAGTTATTACAGATGCAAGAGGCGGAGTAAGGGGGACTTGGGTACGGGAAGGTGGGGATTTCCAGTGGCTACGAAGGCGCGCCTACAGACTTCGACAGGCGAGCATTGCAGTTTGATTTACACTGTGGTCGCGGGTGCTTAACGCTGTTCTGTGTATTTATGTGTGTTGTCACGATGGAGCTGGATCAATTAGAGGATTTAGTGGACTTTTTAATTAATAATGAAACTTTTTTCCTCAACTAAGCTTAGAAGAAAAACTTAAAATTAAAGAAAAAACCTACTCCTCATTTACTCTTACAACAAAAAGATGGTAAATGTATGAGACGTTTTCAAACGAGGTGGTATACAACAACACCATGGTTGACGGGCAGTTTGAGAAGGAATAAACTTTTTTGTTTTTATTGTTTACTTTTTTATAGGTGTAGTCAAGAATGGTGTAAACTAAGTGTTGGAGAGAAAAGTTTAAAAAATTTTATTGCTAAAGCGAATAAACACGAAGCTCCTTCCAAACACATTGCAGCAGCTGTGAAATTTAATGAACTTGGTAATGATAGACTAGAACATGCTTTGTCTGAGGCAGCACGCATCGCTGCTATAAGGCACAACGAAAAAGTTAATCAAAACAGGCTTATAATGAAAAGGTTAATTTCGACTGTATGTTTCTTATCGCGCCAAGAACTTCAAGTGACGTGCACAACGCCTTATAGAATGTATTACTGATGTTGTAAATGAACAGATTTTGAATGAAATAGAAAATAGCCCTTTTGTATCTGTCCAGGCTGACGAAACAACTAATGGGTCGACTAAAAGTCAAATGAGTGTCATTTTTCGGCTTGCTTATACTTCAACTGGAGAAATCGAAGAAAGGTTTGCTGGATTTTCTGATGCCTCAAAAGACAAAACTGCTCGTGGATTAGCTAATATCTTGTTAGGAGTTTTAAATACCTGGAAAATAGGCAAAGACAAATTAATAGCACAAACATATGATGGTTGTAGTGTAATGGCAGGGAAATCCGGAGGCGTCCACACCATTGTGAAACTGAAGGAGTCATATCTTTATGCCATGTTTATCCACTGTTATGCACATCAATTAAATTTAGTCTTGTTGCATGCATGCAAGCAGATTACCCAAGTTAAGCTATTCATAGCTGGTCTTACTGGTTTTCATACATTTTTAGTCGTTCGAGTAAAAGAACAGAACTGCTCAGGGAAAGAGGGTTTAAACTCCCCACTCCAAGTGAAACCAGATGGAATTATCACTCAAGGGGTGGAGTGACAATTATTGAACACTATTCTGAACTCAAGCTGCATTTAAAGACGTGCTGGATAATGATGGTTGGGACAGTAATTCAATTCAAATTGCAATGGGAAATTACCGAACACTGAACAACAGTACATTTATATATTTACTACATTTGTACGGTAAAATCTTCATGCATTCTAGTATTTTATTTGACACTTTGCTGAATGGCAAGACGAAGCCATAAACAACCAACGGGCTGTTCGTATTGCTTCGGTCTGGCCTAGACATGTTTTTTCCTATCTGACCTAATCTTTGGTGCTGAGTAAAATTAGGTGATGAATCTAAGGTAACAAATCGGGTAGGAAGTTGTTCGCACTTAAGTATAGTTAGGGGTAATGTCTATAGCTTCTAAATTGGTAATGTAAGAGAGAGTTAGGTAGGCTGTTGTGGGACACAGGAATAAAACGGTAGGCTTCAAGGAATACCAAATTCAACGCACCGGTAAGTGCTTTTGAGTGTTTGCTAGAACCTAAGTAACCTAACTGGGGTGTCTACCCCACGCTATCACATTTGGCGACGAGGATGGGATTTGGCTCATTTGGTTAAATTTTGTTCATTGGGTTAAATTTGGCTCATTGGGTTAATTTGGCTTATTGGGTTAATTTGGCTTATTGGGTTCAAGTGGTTGTTTGGAAAATTGGATGCAGACTAGTGGGTCGTCCGATTTGGTTTGTTTGTGTGGGGAAGCTACCGTACTATAGCGTAGGTCCCGCCGCCCTAATTCTAAAACTAATTCCTACTCAGCCCTAACTCTAAAACTAATTCCTACTCAGCCCTAACTCTAAAACTAATTCTTACTCAGCCCTAACTCTAATACAATTCACTATTCAGCCCTAACTCTAATAAAATTCACTATTCAGTAACTAGACCAAATTTAAACCTAACCTAACCTACTTCACGTGAGTTGGTCTAATTCGGTTTTGCTCTAGCATGTCGGTGATTGGCCATATAAGCCACTACGAAGACAATGGGGAGGACTTCGAAGCTTATGCCACTAGGGTGAGGTTGTTTTTCGAGGCAAATTCCATTCCGGATGCTAAGAAAGTACCTACCTTTTTAACTATAATAGGCCCTAAAACGTTTGGTTTAGTTATGGACCTAGTTTCTCCTAAAGCACCGGAAACTTGCACCTATAATGAATTGGTACAGGCCCTAACCGATCACTACAAACCCCGAGTAGTTCTCATCTATGAACGTTTCAAATTTTATTCAAGGCATCAGATGGGAAATGAAAGCATTGCAGAGTTTGTTGCAGGAATAAAAAGCCATAGCCGTACGTGTAAATTTGGGGACAAATTAGATGAAATGCTAAGAGATAGGTTTGTAATGGGTCTCAAAGAGGAGTCTACCCAGAGAGCCCTATTAGCCATACAGGACCTAACTTTTAGTCAGGCTGTAGAAATAGCTACGGCTAGAGAAGCAGCTGCTAAAGATGTTAGAGCTTTTGGAAATCATAGTAGTAAAGCCCAACACGTAAATAGCTTTAAATCTTCTAGGCCTGGCAGACCTAACGAGCCTACTAGACAGGCAAATAAAAGGTATGAGGCGAATACGACTAAGCCTACTAATTCTACTAAGCCTTCCAAGCCATGTACAGGGTGTGGAAAACACCATTGGAAGAAAGATTGCCCTTTTAAAGAAGCAGTTTGCCGAAACTGTAGTAAAATAGGCCACATAGCTAAAGTGTGTTTTTCAAAGAAAACAAAGGGTGAAAATTCTAATTTTAACATTTCTAGTATAAATCCTCAAAAGGGAAATACTTCGAACATTGGAGTGGAGTACCTATTCTATGAGCAGCAAAGTGGGGAAAATACAGGCCCATATATTGTAGAGGTAGGCCTAGATGGAATTACAGTTCCTCTAGAATTGGATACGGGTGCTGCCCGGACGGTCATGTCCAAGGTAGTTTTTGATAAGATTTTCAAAAATACACCTAAACTACATGCATCTAAAACGATTTTGAAGAAGTACGGTGACATACAAATACCTATTTGTGGAGAAGCATACGTCACAGTTACACTTAACCAGAAAACTTTGTCTCATCCCTTAACCCTTTTAGTGGTGGATGAGCAAGGGCCTACTCTACTAGGCCGTGATTGGATTGATGCTTTGGAAATGCCAATTGACAAAATCTTGCCAAGGGGTCAGGCAGATGTGCATACACTTTCATATCCATCTGACATAGACTCATTGTTAAGGGAGTTTTCTTCTATTTTTGGGCCTGAAGTAGGCAACCTAAAAGGCCATCAGGTCTGCATAGAAGTAGATCCTAATGTAACTCCGAAATTTTGTAAGGCTCGTTCAATTGCGCATGCACTGCGGGAGAAGGTAGATTTAGAAATTGACAGGCTGCTAAAAGATAAAATTATTGAACCAGTCACACATGCTAAGTGGGCTGCCCCAGTAGTTCCTGTACTAAAACCGGACAAGTCCGTGCGGTTATGCGGGGATTACCGTTTAACAGCAAATAGAGCCGTCCTTCTAGATTGCTATCCTATACCCAAGCCTGATGAATTATTTAGCTCTCTTGCTGGGGGAAAATATTTCACAAAACTCGATATGTCCCAAGCCTATGCTCAACTAAGTTTAGATGAAAACTCTAAAGAATTAACTATCATAAATACGCACCGAGGCCTATATAAGTACAATAGGCTATGCTATGGAATAGCATCGGCTCCAGGTATTTTTCAGAGGACAATGGACCAAGTTCTAGGTCACATTCCAGGGGTACTTTGCTTTCTAGATGATGTCCTCATTTCAGGTTCGACTAAAAAAGAACACCTAACTAGATTAACCACGGTTCTAAAAAGACTCCGGGATGCTGGACTTAAGCTAAAGAGAGAAAAGTGTTCATGGGTCACTAACGAGGTTTCATATTTAGGGTTCCGCATAGATGCCTCAGGCATTCATCCAACGGTGGATAAACTAGAAGCAATAGAAAAGGCACCACCTCCACAAAACATCACACAGTTACAAGCTTATTTAGGTCTCCTAAATTTTTATAGGAAATTTTTGCCTAATGCATCGACTTTCCTTGAACCCCTAAATAAGCTATTACGATCTGGGGAACAGTGGAGATGGGAGAAAACTCAAAAGGAAGCATTTAGGCTTCCAAGGACGTACTACTAAAGTCCACTCTCCTAGTGCATTATGATCCTAAACTTCCTCTCGTAGTTTCAGCAGACAGCAGTTCTTATGGAATTGGGGCAGTGTTATCTCACCACATTGATGGTGTAGATAGGCCTATCTGTTTTGCTTCTAGAACACTAACTGAGACGGAAAGACGATATGCACAAGTGGAACGTGAAGCATTAGCCTTAGTATTTGCAGTAAAAAAATTTCATTTCTATCTATGGGGTCATGAATTTAAACTAATTACTGACCATAAGCCTCTTTTAGGTTTATTTTCACCTAATAAAAATATTCCAGTTATGGCCTCAGGTAGGATTCAACGATGGGCACTGATTCTACAAGCCTATAAATTTGACTTAGTACATCGGTCAGGTAAACTTCTAGGTACGGCTGATGCGCTAAGTAGGTTGCCCTTAGAAAATCCAAATGATTGTGTACCTATACCTACAGAATGGGTTCACTTGGTGGAGTTTTTGGAATCCACTCCAGTATCTGCAGTACAAATAGAGCAGTGGACAAAATCAGACCCTATTCTGTCTAGGGTCATCCATTTCTGCTCAGTTGGTTGGCCTACTAAGGTTGAGAGTGAATTACAGCCTTTTATTCAGCGTCAGTCTGGCCTCTCTATTCAAAATGGCTGTCTCTTATGGGGCCACAGAGTGATTATTCCAAATAAAGGCAGGTCGAATTTAGTGAAGGAACTTCACGCTGAACACATGGGCGCAACAAAAATGAAAGAGCTGGCGAGAGCTTATTTCTGGTGGCCTGGTTTAGATGGAGAACTCGAATCATTGGTTCGTTCCTGTCAAAGCTGCCTAGAGAACAGAGATCTCCCAAGGAAAAGTCCACTTCATCCTTGGGAATGGCCTACTATACCGTGGCATAGGATCCATGTTGACTATGCAGGTCCTATAAATAATATTTATTTCCTAGTCATGGTGGACGCCTACTCTAAGTGGGTGGAAATTTTTCCAACCACTTCCACGACTTCGGGTGTTACTATTCGCTTACTCCGTTCAGTTTTCGCTCGATGGGGTTTACCCGTAGTCCTGGTTTCCGACAATGGTACTTGTTTTACCAGTGAGGAATTTCGTTCCTTCGTCCACCTAAATGGCATTAGACATGTCCGGTCTAGTGTTTTCCACCCATCTACTAACGGTCTCGCGGAAAACATGGTCCGTACTTTCAAGTCGGCCTTGCGTCATTCTCGTGGGGAGGAAATGCAAGTGGTGTTGGATAAATTTTTGTTTAAATATCGAATAACACCACACACCACGACAGGGGTGTCTCCCTCTAAACTTCTGATTGGCCGGGGAATTCGTTCAGTTTTTGATTTGTTACGTCCAAACGAAATGTTACAACAACGAGTTTTACGCCATCAGGAAAAACAGAAGTTGTACCACGACACTAAAAGAGGGAGAGTTCTAGAAGCGAAACCTAATGATCCAGTTGTGATTCGCAACTATGGGGCTGGACCAAAATGGGTTCCTGCAACTGTGCAGGAGAGAACGGGCCCTGTTTCCTTCAAGTGCCAACTAGAAGATGGTCGTTCTATTAAACGCCATCAGGACCAGATATGGGAACGGGAAGTGCAGAAGGACCAGAGTCTTCCGGAAGAGAGAACTGATCCTCCGGAAAATGGTTCAACTTGCCCGCCTATACAGGTTGCACCTGATCCTACTACATCAACCCCGCTCCGCAGGTCGTCTAGGGTCCCTCATCCCCCTGACAGACTAAACTTGTAGGGGAGGAGTGAGGTGACGTGTATGTATATATATGTATATAGTCTAAAAGTCACTAAAGAGTAAATATCACTAAATCTAAGCTGAATGGCAAGACGGAGCCATAAACAACCAACGGGCTGTTCGTATTGCTTCGGTCTGGCCTAGACATGTTTTTTCCTATCTGACCTAATCTTTGGTGCTGAGTAAAATTAGGTGATGAATCTAAGGTAACAAATCGGGTAGGAAGTTGTTCGCACTTAAGTATAGTTAGGGGTAATGTCTATAGCTTCTAAATTGGTAATGTAAGAGAGAGTTAGGTAGGCTGTTGTGGGACACAGGAATAAAACGGTAGGCTTCAAGGAATACCAAATTCAACGCACCGGTAAGTGCTTTTGAGTGTTTGCTAGAACCTAAGTAACCTAACTGGGGTGTCTACCCCACGCTATCACAGTCTATTTCAAAGTTGAGATGTGAAGAAGTTTACGAATGTATTGAAAAATCTAAGAACGTTTTAAATTGTGAAAACAGAGACGGAGACGCTTCTCAGTTACAGTTCAGTGAAACGCTCACAAACCAGCTAAGACGGCTTACGTATGAAATTCTTGATTGTATCATAATTCAATTAGAAGTTAGTTTTAAGGATTTTTCAGAATCTGACTTCATCGAATTTGTCAATGAAAAAAATTGAATTTTATAGCCATCCAGGAACTTTTCTGGAAACTGTTTTCCACAACTTTTTGAGAAAGTACCCCTGTTTTCAAAAAGAAAAACTGAGAGGGGAGCTTACGTTTATATATAGTAGTGAAGATAAATGACTACCACCTAAAGATCTTTCCAAATTTTTAATAATCAATGGATTAAAAGACGTTTTACCTGAGACCGTACGTTTATTGTCACTCATATTAAGCATTCCGGCAACAACTGCGTCTTGTGAAAGGAGTATGAGCACATTAAAACGTGTAAAAACATATCTCCGCAACACTATGACAAATTCACGATTGTCATATTTGTCAACACTAGCCAGGGAGAAAGCAACTGTGAAAACATCGGCTAAGCGTCAAGAATTCATTGGAAGAGTCATTGACGTATTTGCGGAAAAGAAGAATCGGAGAATCGACCTTATCTACAAAAAAATTTAAAGGTACGTCAACAATGACTTTATTAAATTTTTATGAATCACATTGTTTATGTGTTTTCATAAAAAAGTAATGATTGTATTTGCCATGTTGGCTAAACACGTTATTTAATAGTATAAAAACGGCCTGTTATGAATTTTGTACCGGTAATATATGCCAACCGGCTCCCCGCTACCCTCATCGTGAGTCAGACGAAACCAAAGTTACTCTCCTACTTTTTCAGCCTACCCATTCACAAATGTCACGCTTCGCTACTGTTGTTCATATATCTTTAATAGTACTCTCAGCCCATGGGGAGAGGGTGACAGAAGAACAAGGTCATCAGCATACATTAAATGATTAATTTTTTCCTTTCTAATGACACAGCCAGTACATGCAGTTTTTAGTTCATTGGTAAGGTCATCCATGTATATACAGAAAAGATAAGGTGATAATATACCTCCTTGCCTAACACCATTAGTTACCTTAAAACCTGGTGATATAGTGCTTTTCCATCTTACAAACATGGTCTGCTCTGCATTGTATACCAAAATGCAAGTATCCCAAGTATGTATTTAGGTACCCCTCGACACAAGAGTTTCTTTAAAAGTTTGTGATAGTTAACTCTATCAAATGCTTTTGCTACTTGACATCTTGTACTTTAGGACGGCTTCCTTTAGCATATAAATACACATGTAAGTACCATGTTTCACTCTAAAGCCAAACTGATTGTCATAAGTCTGCAAGTAAGTACTTATCCTATTATAAATCTCATATTCTAACACTTTAGAAAGTATACGGGCAAGTGCTATTGGCCTATAATTATTCTTATCACAGATACTAGCACCCTTATTTTTAACAACTGGCAACAATACAACTGACAAAATGGACTGTGGCAAGTACCCATGTATCATACAACTTGTGAAACACATTGCAAGCATAGGTATTACTATTATACGAGGGCTACATTTTAAATGTTCTGCTTGTATGCCATCTAGGCCACAACGTTTATCATCTAACTTATGAATAGCCTGCCAGATTTCTGAGTCATTAATTAGTAGCTCCTAAGAGCGTTCTACATTTAGGCATATATTTAGCCTACCCCCCCCCCCCTCCCCCCTCGAGACAATTAAATAGGGTTTCATAATTATTTTTCCACAGTTCTGCAATGTTTTTTGCACTATGTACACCCTCTATTACATTTAGCAAGGTAAGATTACTATTGTTAATTTTATTATCAGTCTTATAGTCTTATATCAGTCTTATTGTGACAGAAAATGCTAATCCTGTCCTGAGCTTAATACAGAAGAATGAGTAATAGTCAGGATTCAGTCATCCAACACGTTGACCATGGTCATTCGTCTTCGGTGGCGTCTTGCAAACATGGTGATAATGGTCTCCGCATCATTACATTACATTTCATTTGGAAAACATGAAGCCACTGGGGCCCATCGAGGTAATCCAAAAATGGCGATGTCACGGTGGATGTGCATTAGAGCCAACCCAGTCAGTCGTTCCGTGGCCATGTTGCAGCGAAGATAGGTCTTCAGGCGCTTCAGTCCACTGAATGCTCGCTCTGCAGTGCAGCTGGTGACTGGTAGGCTGCAAAGGATACGGAGCAGCATCTTCATGTTAGGATACATGGTAGTATCGGGTAAGGTGTCTGTGATGTGTATCATTAGTCTAGGCTAGTAACCATATCTAGCTGACTTATTGTATTTCAATGAAAGAAGACGCGTGTAAAAGACAACCTGACAGCTACCTACCTTTATTGGTGTAGTATAATAAATTTGGAAAATCTTTTGATGCATGATGTATGTAACGCCTCAGATCACCTTCACTCAGCTGACCTACTCACCTCTACTGCTTCACAGCCAGGGCCGTAACTAGGGTTTAGAAATTAGTGAGGTCCAGATTTTTTTCGAGCGCGGCGGGACGAGCAAAATTCAAACCAAAATGACATCTACAAACACAACCCAAGCTATACACTAAACACAAAACACAAAACGCTCGACGCTCCCTCTTTTCAAAAGAAAAGCGGTAATATGCGTTTCATACACGGAGAACGGTTCAGTCTCTTTTTTTTTTTTTAGGAAATAATTACCGAGGTCCGGACCTCGGTGACCTCATAGGTAGTTACGGCCATGCTTCACACTGTTGTGATAATCATTTACAGGGTAGCAAAACAGTATTGTTGGACGGGAGTGAATAAATATTTGGTAAACATTTAGACCACTAATTAAAAACAGCTCTTTTGGACAATAAGATTAAAAAAATTTCGGGGGATGGCATGCCTCTTGACCTCCCCTAGCAGGGCGCACAACTTTGCTGTGCGCATTTTGTCGAACACTGTAACCACCCCTTTCTCATGCTTTGCATACGGCCCTGATATGGTTACAATGCTTGAAACTAAAGCCGTTTTGTATTGGTCCGAAATATGACTTGACATCAAGACTCATCAAAGCCTGTCTACATTTAGTGATTCTAGCCAGACCACGCTTGCACAAAATTCCATATTCTTTGGTGGGCTGATGTGTAGTTTCGTGGCCACCTCATTTTGGCAAATTTGAATTCAATCAAAATCCCTCCCATTTCAATGACGTCATACTAATACATGGGCAGATCCAGACCGATGCATATACATGTGTCAGAAAAATATGTGCTCCGTTTGCATTGGTCAAATAATTGTTTCATACAGTCTCAATGTGTTTTGTTTGTGAAAAATTATATATATATATATATATATATATATATATCAGTCTTTCCACAGTTCGTGATCAGTCTTTCCTCAGTTCGTGATCAGTCTTTCCTCAGTTCGTGATCAGTCTTTCCTTGTGAACAGACGTGTTTTACCGAGTGTCCTGTTATCAATTGAATACGTGGTTTTCGTTGAAGTGTTTTAAAAAAAAAATATTGTTCGGTGCATTCATAACTAAATTACTTCGTGCTACTAATCATTCATTAACGAATATATTTCATTTATTGACGTTATTCAATACTATATTATTTGATCAAACGTGGCTTGCCGTGTTGTTTTCAAATCTATCAAAAAACGTGCTGACATAAGGTTCATTTTTCCTTCCTTCGAGAGGTCAGGTAGAGTGTTGTCCCGCACCGTGTGAAGAAAAGGGAAAAAAGTCGGGTCAAATCGCGGGCAGATAAGTGTTATAAATACTCTTCTTTTACAGATCCTTTGTCGGTAGCTGAATTCTATATGCATTTAGTATAAATTTGTGTTACAAGCACCTGTTTCTGCGTTTCAAAAACGCGGTAGACCTACATTGCAATTTATTAATTTCCAAACGCTCGTATTTTTATTTTTTTATTTTATTTTTTTTGTTGTTGTTTAACTAATTAAAAGCATGGCACCCCCGTCAAGTACTTGCAGTCGCTGTGAAGGGAAATTTGCCGCTTACGCGTTTACAATGGCTAATAATAATGAGCAGTTAGTTTGCAGGTGGTGCTCAAACTTAGAAGTGCTGAGGAACGAGTTAGAACGTGAGAAGGAGGCCAGAGTAAGCCTTGAAGAAAGGCAAAATTAGAATCCCTTGAGACTCCAGTTGCGACCCCTCCTGCCTCAGTTTCTATTAATAATATAAATAGTATTAATAGCCCTCTCTCTTCTCCTAGTTCCCAACCCTTCGTTCGAGTGCGTAATGGAGCCCCATTGAGAAAACCTAAGACATGTCTACCAGTAATAACAAACAATAAGTTTTCTGTTTTAGGTTTTGAAGATGATGATGAACCGGAAATACGACTCGTTGGCGATTCCATTGTTCGAGGACAGCTCGAGGAATTCTGTGGGAGAAACCCTCGTCGTAGGCGCCGTTACTGCTACCTTGGTGCAAGGGTGGAGGATATGACTAATAGTGTTGACCAATTTACAGATGGTACCTCCGAGGACACAACGTATGTTATTCATGTCGGTACTAATAACGTTTTAAATTCTAGATCGGAAGAACTGCTGGCTAGGTACAGGGACTTACTAGAGCGATTAAAGGAAAAAACTAATAAGATTGTTTTAACAGGTATACTTCCTCGAATTATCCATCGTAACGATTTCTACAGCAAGGCGACCTATATTAACAATAACCTAAAGTCTCTTTGCCAACAGGAAGGAGTGCATTTTGAGAATTTTTGGAACAGTTTCTGCGGCAGGAGGGACTTGTTCCTCGGAGATGGACTTCATCTTAATGACGTAGGAGCTGCGCGTTTAGGAAGACTATTTCATAATACTGTCTCTTCTTTTCAGGCTGCCGTAACTCGAACGGTCCCAGCGTAAATTCCATAAATTTCCACTGCGCTCGCGAAGTTGTCGCAATTACAAACAATTTGAAGGTTTTATCCTTAAATACTCGTAGCCTACGAAATAAAATAAATGAATTTTTTTCTTTAATTGCTTGTAAAGACTATGATTTAATTGCGATAAACGAATCGTGGCTTAGCACTGAAACACGTGACTTTGTAGGGGAGTATCAAATTAAAGGTTATAGACTTTTTGTTAAAAACAGAGTAGGTAGGCGAGGAGGCGGTGTTATGTTATATATCAAAGATAATATTGCGAACGTTATAGAAGTAAAGCACTCAATTCCAGAACCGATAGATGCGACTATAGCAGAACTTAAATTAAAAGATTTCAAACTTCTTGTTGCGGTTATATATAGGCCCCCTAATCAAACAGCTGATACGGACGAAGCGTTATATCGTGAACTAAAGAGAATAATCGGTAGTGAGCAGGCTTTAGTTATGGGTGACTTTAATTGCGCCAACGTGAATTACGATACAATGCAGGGAGACGCGGAAGGTAATCGTTTAGTTAATTTTCGCGAGGATAGCTTTCTTAGTCAAAAGGTTGGGGAACCTACGAGGTTGGACAGTATTTTAGATTTAGTAATAACTACGGATGATAGGCTAATTACTGATCTTCAAGTAATAGAACAGTTAAGCAATAGCGATCACAATATGGTAGAGTTTGTCCTCTCAGTAAGTCACTCGAAACCAACTAACTCGACTAAAATTCCTAACTTCCAGCACGCAGACTTTTGTAAATTTCGAGATAAATTTTCACACGTCAATTGGGAAAACGTGATGGGGAACTCCAACGCAAAACTAATGTGGGAATCGTTCGAAACAGTATTTAGGACTATAAATGAGGAATGTGTACCGTACAAAATTAAGCGTGCGAAAGTAAACAACAAGCCCTTGTGGTTTACTTCTAGAGTAGAGATAGGGCTTATAGGCAACATAAGTGCGATAAAAACAATTTGTTGTTACGAAACAACTACATATCTCTGAGGCGTGAAGCGAAAAGTGTAATAAAAAAGTCGAAGCGCGAATTTGAAATCTCCATAGCTCGTGACGGTAAAGAAAACCCCAAGCGATTCTTTCAATACGTCAATAATAGAAATCCAGTAAAAAGTGTCTTGGGTCCATTGAAAAATCTAAACGGAGATCTAGTTTCTGAAAACAAGGAAATGGCTACCTTGCTAAACGAATTTTTTACGTCAGTTTTTACTATAGAAGATGTAACGAATATCCCTACGGTCATAGACATAATACCTTTTGATAATGGTAATATTTTGGATAATATTGTCGTTAGTGAAGGGGAGGTAATGCGCTATATTGATAAAATGAAAACGCGTAAATCACCGGGTCCGGATTCCATATATCCCATACAACTAAAAGAATTAAAAGATAGCATTGTTGTGCCGCTAACAAAGATTTTTAATGCGTCTATTTCTGAGGGGTGCGTACCAGATAATTTCAAGTTAGCAAACGTAACACCTATCTTTAAGAAAGGCGATAAAGATGCGGCGGGAAATTATAGGCCAATCAGTTTAACGTCTGTTGTAGGTAAGCTACTGGAATCAATAATTAGGGATCGTATAGTCGAACACTTAGAATTCCATAAGCTAGTTAGAAATACGCAGCACGGATTTAGGCGAAACAAATCTTGCTTAACTAATCTTTTAGAATTTTTCCAAAGCGTGGTTGACGTTTACGATAGACATCGGGCGGTTGATGTAGTGTATTTAGATTTTCAAAAAGCGTTTGACACCGTGCCGCACAAAAGACTCATTGAAAAAACTAAGGCTCATGGAATCAGGGGTGTAGTAATAAATTGGCTAGAAGAGTGGTTGCGAGGTAGGAAACAGAGGGTGGTCGTTGATGGAGCGGAGTCGTGTTGGGCTAATGTAGCGAGTGGCGTTCCTCAGGGTTCTGTATTGGGCCCCTTGCTTTTTCTTATATATATTAACGACTTAGATGTCGGCCTAGTCAGTACAGTTTCAAAGTTTGCGGATGACACGAAGCTGGGTGGTAGGGCGATTAATGACGAAGATAGAGGTAAAATTCAGGAAGATCTGAATAAAATCGTTAATTGGTCAGTCACATGGCAAATGAGATTTAACGTTGATAAGTGCAAAATTTTGCATATAGGTTCGCGTAACGATAATTTTGCGTATAGTATGTCAGGGAAAGATTTAACAAGCGTAGAGCAGGAAAAAGATTTAGGAGTTATAGTCACTGGTGATTTAAAAGTAGCGAAACAAAGTACAGCAGCGGTCAATAAGGCGAACAAAGTGTTAGGTTTTATAGCTCGAAATTTTGAGTACAAATCGCGCGATATTATAGTTCCACTTTATAAATCATTAGTTAGACCCCATTTGGAGTACGCGGTCCAATTTTGGAATCCGCATATGCGCAAAGATATAGACAAAATCGAAAAAGTTCGAAGACGAGCAACTAAGATGATTCCGTCGCTTAGGTCAAAGTCGTACGAGGATAGGCTTAAAGAGTTAAAATTGACAACACTCGAGACTAGGAGGTTAAGGGGTGATCTAATCCAGGTTTTCAAAATTATGAATGGGTTCGATAACGTAGATAGAGATAGCTTTTTCGAAATATCTCAATATAATAGGACTAGAAATAACGGGTGTAAGTTGACAAGTAGAAGGTTCGAGACAGCAGTTGCGAAAAACTTTTTTACGCATAGAATAGTAAATAGCTGGAATAGTTTGCCGGTAGAAGTAATTAGTAGCACGTCTATAAACATGTTTAAAAATCGATTAGACGCATATGTTGATAGAAAGGGTATAGCTTAAGGTAGTAAAATTAAGGCTTTCTGGGGATAGATCCCACAGCTCAACACAAGTGTTGTGGGATATAGGGAGGCAGCGTCTTGGGTTAGGGGATACTCTCTGTCCTTACACACCCCACTTAAAGAGATTCCTCTGCCGAGCGGTGCCCCCCATAGTACTGTGAGGTATTGAAAAACTCATGATCTTCACTTGCCCCACAAACACCTTTAAATGGGAGACCCAAAATGGGTGCACACACATTTCTACATTACTTACTGTACAGTCTTTACAGCCACACCTACACTTTTTCTCGTAAGTGTATATATTGTAATGTATATGATTGTAAATTTTGACTTGGTCCGCAATCGATATGGACCGTGACTTGATGAATACCGTAATGAAATTGACTGGATTCTTTGGATCTGATATATTTGCATGTCCGTTATAAATAGATATAGAGTGTAACATATTTGTGGATAGTAGTTATTATGACTTGATCCTCTGGATCCAGAGATTCTATCTTTAGTTTTAAATCGATAATTAATTAGTTTTAAATTGATAATTATTTAGTTTCGTAAAAATTGGTCGTTGCCAATTTACCGGCAGTTTTTACATAAATTTCTTATGTTCTTGTGGTTCGGAACCCACGTAAAATTGTAGGTCCCCTCCGCCACCACGGAGGACATGCACAATACACGATTACGAACACAGTTAGGTAGACCAGCCATGAGTGGATCCTAGGGTCTTTGTTGGTCTGAAACATTATAACATTACATTATAACATATATATATATATATATATATATATTACATTTCCATGAAGAAGATATACTGAAATAAAAAACTTGTAAGTTGAAAAATTGCATCGGTCAGATTTGTGGTCTGGATCCGCCCCTGCAGTAATACATACCAATAGTGGCCATTCTTTAGTAGAATTAATGCAAAATTAGAGTAAACTGACAACATATTTATAGTTTAAGCGAGTGATAAAAGATCCAGTGAAATGGAAAACGAGGGACATTTTGTATAAAAAACGCTAAAAATTTGTGGTTAGGTGTTATACGAAAAATGTTCATTTCAACTACCCTATCGGAATTTACATAGGCCCCTACATGGTTTGATAAGTCTCATTTGAATTATATTAAACTCTAATTATTCAGGCATTTGTTCATAATATGACTGATCCTTAATGTATTTCATAAGTCTGAGTAGGAAGGGGGGGGGGGGTGTTACTTTTGGAATCATACGGGGCAGGGCCGTTTCTAGCCATTAGGGGGCCTAATATACCCATTTGAGGCCCCACCCCTCCATCCACCAACTCACGCCTTACTACATCACCTCAGCACACACATACAAAAAATGGTTGTGCTAATCAAAAACAATTATGAAACAATTTTAATGAAACATTTATGTCCAAAACAACAAATAATAAATATGTACTTTCAGAAGACAAACAGAAAAAATACTCCATGAAATTCCTGAAAATTAGCTTATACATTATTTAGAATAAATGACACAGAACTATGTATAAAAAAATAATGCAATTATCAACTACCAAACAATTACTAACTCTACGATACAATCGTGTAATAGCTAACAGTTATACAGAACAGTTTGTATCTTCAAAATTTTTGCCTCCTAGATTTTTTCTGGGCGAAATCATCAATAACATCATCATCATCGCCAATGAGGCGATCCTGCCCCATTGATGATCTGAGGTAGTTCTTGATTAGCTTCATCTTAGAGAAGCTCCTTTCGGCTGACGCTACTGTCACAGGTAGAGTGCAGGCAATTCTTAGTGCAACCCAGAGATTGGGGTATAGTTCCTCCAGTTGCTTCTGATGAATGAAGGAGAGAAGCTCCAATGCAGTCATGTTGTGTGAAAGTAAAGTCGGCAAGTTCTTAATTTCGAGGGCCAGTTCTCTTCCATCAATGTCAGAATCAGCTCCAGAGCTCAATATCTTAGAGAGCTTTTCAAACTTGCAGGACAAGTCTTCCTTGTTCATTGTGGTGAAGTTTAGGAGAACCCCAAATATGTTCCTCACATCATCTAATGTTTTGAATCTCTCATTTATTGACCCGATGGCAAATCCACCACCACATTGAAAAATTTGACTTCCAGCCTCTTTAAGGCTTCTGTAAATGGTTCGTCAGGAGTTTCGTAAGCAAGTGCTTTTTTGTGGATCTGAGCCTCTTCTCCTTCAGCACAGCCTCCACATTCATTTCCTCACATATGTCCCTAGCTACGACCTGTGCTGCAACAAAACCTGTTTCTGTGGCTGATAATAATAATCATGATAATAATAATAATAATAATAATAATAATTGTTATAATTGTAACGTTAATCAAATACATTCAGATAATCAGACCATTTAGGTTTTAACCAACAAAATTCACATTATCTGAAAAAGATGAGAAAAGAATTAATAAACTTGAAAACATAACGAAAATAATCCTAGGTTTTAAAGTGTTACAAAATCTCTTAATAATTAGTAAATTAGTGAAATAATGTTTTACAATACTAGAAAAATTAAGCATTTAGGAAAGTATAAGCATATAATAAGAATAAAGTTAAATAATATAGAAATAAGACCTCACAATAGTTATTTACACATAACGACCAAAACGTTTCGTTTGTCGCCATTTTATCACATTTGTCTCATACAAAAACTTTAATTAATACGACAATAATAATAATAATAATAATAATAATAATAATAATAATAATAATAATATTAATAATAACTTCAGCTATATTCCTATTCTTGCCCACAGTGCCGGTTCCTTATATGGGCAATATGGGCAGCCGCACAGGGCGGCATTTGTGGAGGGGCGGCATGAGCGCCTGCAAAAAAAATAAAAATAAAAATAAGAATAAATAAATAAATAAATAAATAAAAATAAAAAATAAAATAAAATAAATAATAAAAGATCAATAAATATATTTTTATTAATAAAAAACCATCTATTGCATTTTCCATAAACCTTCCAATAAAAAACCTAAACAATGCAAAATGCTTCCAGATTAATATTATTGGGAATAAAGGCCCATACTTTAACATATTTAATGTTATTTTTCTGGGTTTGGTTAAATAGTGAAATGTATATTATGAAGCATCTGATGAGCCCTTGATTGATGCTTTGAAGAAGCTGGAGGTGACATTTTTCAATGCAGTGGTTGATGCTGCAACATCAGCCATTCAGGAAAGATTTTCCACGTTGGAAATTGTGGGAGAGAAGTTTGGAGTGCTGACACATTTCCAAAATCTCACATTTGAGGAGCTGACAGAACAATGTGTGAACCTTAGTACTACACTACACTTTAAGGGACAATCTGACTTGGATGGCAGAGAGCTTGCACAGGAGCTGAAGAACTTGCCTGACTTGCCATCAAAGACCATATCCTTGCTTGAACTGCTGACATTTATCCATGAAAGGGAGCTCTCTGAAATATATCCAAATTTGTGGACTGCTCTCAGAATTGGTCTTACTCTTCCAGTCACTGTTGCTGAAGCAGAGAGGAGCTTTTCAAAGCTGAAGCTCATCAAATCCTACCTGAGGTCAACTATGTCACAGGAACGCCTTACCGGTCTGGCCATCATCAGTATAAATCATACAATTGCTGAGCAGATTTCATATGATGATTTAATTCATGACTTTGCATCAAGGAAGGTAAGAAGAGTCAGGCTTTAGATGGCAGTTGTGCTGTGGTGCAATTTATTTTGTTTCTTGTTCAAAGTGTAGCATAATAATTACCCTCTCTTAAGTGTCTTATTCTATTTATGTGATAGAGCATTTGTACAATTTAGAAATTTGATTCTCTAGTTTATTTATGGCAGTTGTGCAATTTAATTTGTATTTTTCCTGTTCATAGTATCATAATTACATTCTCTTAAGTGAGTTATTCTAGTATTTACGTGATGAAGGATTTGTAAAATTCAGAAATTTGAGTCTTTGTTTTGGTTCTGAAGTTCCAACAATTAGTCCAATAAAAAGTTATTTTGTGAAAGAGTTATGTCTGTCCTTTATTTTGGGGGGATTCGAATGTGTGTGTGTTGGCGAACAGGGGGGTGGGGGGCGCTGAAGGTGAGGTTCGCCCAGGGCGTCATGTAAGCTAGGACCGCCACTGCTTGCCCACTGAGCTATGACCTGGAAGCCTGTCTAGGGGTCTCCTAGTAGCAGCTGGGCCCTAAGCGGCCGCTTAGTCTGCTTATGCCAGGAAACGGCCCTGATACGGGGCCCCCTCAAAAGTTGTAGTAATCATATTTCATTAAAGAAATATGAAAAATTTGGTTATCAAATAAGTACAATCCTCCTGTACATACCCCTTGAATTTGGGTACCCCAAAATTAGCGTTTTTTTCATAATAATAAAAGCAACACCGCATTTTTTATCATAATATTTTATCAAAATGATTTGTTAAAAAACTCGGACATAATTTTCGCTGATAATTAATTAGCATTTGATCAATATTCAGAATGTGTTCTAGACCTTGAAATTAGGAAATAAGGCAAATAAAGCATGTATGAATATGAAATAACAGTGTATTACATTTGTACGCAATATATGTATTTCTAGTGATCTAAGATAACATGACATCAATGGCAGTGTTGAAGTCCTCGAAGGTTGCATATGCCTTTGAGGAAACATTCAAAGGATAAGTTTTAAGATTCACAGCATATGAGGTGGCTGGAAACTTTTTGTCATTTCTCATAAGCCTGAAGATGTCACTGCCTTTGGGTACAGAGAGGGATGTATCATGCGCATACCGGATTTTCAAATACATTCTTTGTTCCTTTGTTTTACCATCTGCATCACTTTCCATGTACTCATCAACCTCCCTTGAAGAGGTGAAAGGTTCTCCCATACCCTTCAACGCGACAACCCAGCAAACACACTACGTAAATACAACGTTGTATTCTGGTTAAATCTTGTTCATGTCAGAAATTGACGTTGTACTGACATAGTCACAACGTAAAACTTAAACGTTATAGTGCAACGTTGATACAACGTTGCATAATGACGTTGTATACATGTGAAGTACAAGTAAACTTCTGACGTAATTTTTTGTACATAGCATAGACGTTGTCTGCATCTAAGGTTTTACATTCATAGCATATAGTTTCGTATTACATTATTCTTTGTCACAAAATTGTAATGGAGTTACATACGGCATACTTCTATTTCAAATAGGGCGCCTTTGTTGAACTGAATTCTATCCTTGAGAGGTTAAGACAACGTTGTATCTACGTAAAGTTTACGTAATATTACAACGTTGTGAAGACGTAACTGAGACCACACAAATGTATTGTATCTACGTCACAGTGCTAAAGTGCAACTTTGTGACAACGTCATATCTATGTAAAATTCTTAGCTGGGAAGGTTCTTGTTTCGCCGCTTGTCTACAGCAAGGTTGGCAATCTCCTTGTCCTGTAGTTCCTACATTTGTAGCTCCTGCTGCTTGGCCTTCCATGCAATCATTATCCCTGAGATTCTGACACCTTTCCTGACTAGAGAACCATAGGCTCTAAAAGGCCTCTTCTCTATCAGATCCCATGGACTTGGACTTCACCTGTGATGATGAAGCAGCAGCTAACTGTGAGGCACCTCTCCTCGACAGTTCATTATTTATAAAGCTATTTATAAAGCAGATTGTGTATAAGAGCATTATCCAGCTTGTCACTTGGGACCTAAGAGAGAGAGTGTGGTGTATCTTCATTATATTCTCCGAATCTGAAGATATCCCCCGTTTGTTTTTGAAAACCATCAGCAAGCACTGGGAGAAGCATGCGTAGTAATTTCATGACTTGTGATTTGAAAAGGTGACAAATTTCAGATATAACACTGCAGATACCTTCTTCACACTTTGTGTTGCTGAACCTCTCGGCTAACCCAAAATCAAAAGCTGGCTCTGTTACATTTGGTAGTTTCTCAGGGTCGATCGTGGTCAGATCCACATACAGCTGTTGGAATACAGGTATAAGCTTAGAATAGTTAGTGCTAACTGAGGTTGTCATCATAGCAGAACACATCAAATGGAGTACTTGCATGTTTATTGAAGTCATTGACTTTTTTATTGTAACTGTCATTTTGTCTCTGCTTCCTCGTCTGTACTAACGCTGTGAACTCCTTATACAAACAAACAAACAAACACTTTATTTTAGACTCAACAGGTACAAAAATTATACAAGAGGTCCATAGAGATTAAGAGGTAGTTGTCTGGAGCACTGACTAAGTAGGCCAGTGACTCACTGTGCATAATGAACATACAGTTGCCTACGCCAATGCTTCCAGATTTGAGATTTATAAACTATGTCGGAGACCAGTCCACTAACTATGGCTTCTATTATCTTACTGACTGATTCATCAAGCCTAGTGATAAATTTAAATACAAAATTGCGAATGACACTGGCACAGTTAGGTACCTTATTGACTACAGATAGCATACTGGCACTAGAAGAAGCACCATTTATAAATCTTGGAGTTCTTAATAAACTCCTCAAAATATTATTATATGGAACATATAATTTTCTCAAATTATACATTCTGTAGTTCCACCACAAATGAGCTGTATACATTGGAGTACAAAAAGTTTTGAACAAAATTATAAAGTTCAAGAATGTTTTTCTTCACATACTTTGTTGTCACTGTATATACTGTAGATTGCAGAATATCCAGTGCTCTTTTAGAACCTCAGCTAGAAGTAGAGCTGCATCATCCTTAGAACGCCGAGCCTGGCCCAGGGCTACTTCTAAGACAATTTTAGTGAGTGGGTTAAAATAGTTGAGTGGGCCCACGTACAGAAAGATTTCATCCACCTACTAAAATAAAATAAGAGCATATATATGAGTATATATGAGCATATGAGTATATATGCATCAACATATACTGTACATTTGATTTGTGTTATTTGTGATCAAATACAAATACAAACAAAAACTATTTTAACCCACCCACTAAAATTGTTTTAGAAGTAACCTTGGCCTGGCCTGCTCGTTTTGGTCTGAGGAGGTAGAGCATATTTTGAATAATGTCTTTCTGGGTTGGGAGTCTGCCATGTAGAAACTCTACCTCCTCAACATAGTCAGTGGTTCTCAGTATCATTTTGCTTCTGGACCGTGTCACAAACTGTGGTCTATCCAGTGCTTGAGCCATGTTCATGACTAGTTAATTACCTGAAACAGAAAAGAGGATTTACCACCACCAAAGCTTTATGTGCTGCACTCTGTGCTAAGAAAAAACAGGCTATTATATAAATAAGAATAATACTAATGCCATAATGACAAAGCTAATAAGACATCAACTATCAATTTCTATGACATAAATCTATCTGAATCTCTACAATAGCCTACTTATTGCATCATTACACTGTCAGATTTTTCCTAATTCTAATCCTTCTTTACATACTAAAGAGAAAAATGGTATAACTGTATAAAACATAACCACCTCCAACACAAATCAAGTCTACAAGAAACATTAGTGGTTCCTTATTGTAATAGGCCCATATCTGGGCTCCATTTACCTCATGAGTTCATAATATCTTCCAAATATAATATATTTTATGTACAATACATGAGATAAATATGTATTTAACAATTAATTTCATGCACATTCACAGATTAGGTGTTGTGACGGCAAATTCATATGCCTAAATCTCTTAATATCTGGGCTCCGTTTGCCTCATCAGTTCATAGTATCCTCCAAGTATAATATATTTTATATACAATACATGAGATAAATATGTATTTAACAATTAATTTCATGCACATTCAGAGGATTAATTGTTGTGACAGTAAATTCGTATGCCTAAATCTCTTATTAAAATAGGAAATTAATATACACAAGAATGATTAAATGGTATCAGCTAGACTGGTTATTTACAGTTAACTATCAAATTATTAAGTTAAGCAATAAATCATGAAATTTATATCACCTATTGTAGTAGATGATATCTTCTAGACTTCATTTTTGCAAAACCATCAACCAAAACATCAAAATTAAGGTTTTTAACCAGTTCCTTTTCAGAGACCATCAGAAGCAAGTTATTCAGTCGATCATCGCTCATTGTAGTTCGTAAATAGTGTTTCACCAAACTCAACACAGAAAACAATCGCTCATTACTAGCAATGGTTATAGTCCGGTAGCACAGACCCTGATTTTACTGGAACCTTGCATTGTTTGTTATAAAGCAAATTTTTACATATTTTGAAAGCTTATACCACCCCATTCAAGAATCCATCGGGTGTACACCTGACCCCCGCTTGGCTTTTTCAATATGGCCGGCGAAACTGAAAAATCCCATATCCTGGTCAATACTTGATGGATTTTGATGATCTTGGTGTCATTTCTAGGGTTTTTCAGGTATGATGAGTCGATCTGGAGGGGTTGCAGATACTTTGGGAGTCGTTTTGACAGAGCTTGCGGCATACCCACCCGCACTGTTCCAACCAGATGGCTTAATGAGAACTGCAGCTAAGTCCTCATTGAAGCAGAACTTGGGAGTGGAAACATCCTCTCGAACATGGGGTCGACCAACAGTTATTATCTTGGATGTGTCAGCTGTTTTGTAGACAGTCGACTGGCCTGCTAGTGGCACAGTTGCTACATTTCTCCAAACCTTCAAAGTTGTTATTTTATTTATTTGTTGGGTTCAAAATCCCAGCTGAGCCGTGAACGGCCAAATTCTAAAGGGCCAGTTCTACCTGAAGCCCAAGTTAAGCTAAATTAAAACTTACGGATTTGAGATCCTATTAGGTCCTACCTCACTGTAACCTCAGGGTTGCTGACTCGATGCGGGCCTACCTTAGACCTTTGTTACATGAATTTAATATAAACAAAAGGGGTACTATTTATGGTCTTCTTTCTCAACCTTGCAACAACAACGCAACCTGGACTATTGCACGATGCAACAATCTTGTATCTAAACAACCAAACTGAATTGCAAGAGAGCTCTCTATAAGACCACACCCTGTACGTACGACCCACAAACGAGTAGAAAAAACGCGCAGCGCCCCAAAATGATGCCAACAGTGTGACCAAACAATGATGCCACAAGAGCTCAAAAATGCTAGCTCTAAATTAAGTTAATTTTTCACTAACCTTACAATTATGAGATGGATATATATATACACCTTAACTTAATATATACAAGCAATGCTGCATCAATCAGCTTAGTCATCATATCGCCTTGGGACACAATGGTTCTTCCTCTTCTAGATTTTCTAACACTCCCCACCGAAGAGGCATTGTTGTCATTACCTTCTGCAAGGTTAGCCAAGCCTTCTCCATGAGGCTGTAACTCAAATGTTTCATCTTGACTATCTGTGTTTTTGCTGATTTCTAAAGCATAGAGTTTTTGTATAGGTCTCTTTAACTTTCCTTCTGAAGTCTTTACCAGTGCAGACCTAACTAAATTGTCTTTGCCAACAAACAACTCTTCAATTATGCCAAGCTTCCAGCATTGCCTTGATCTTTCATCCCCAATCATTACCCTCTCCCACCTTGATACAATTTGCATTGGAGCCCTTTACCTTGCCTGATGGGTAATAATTGAGTTCTAGCAAGTATTCCATCTGCCACCTCTTCCATAACTGATCTTGTAGCTCTTCAAGGTACCTGAACCGTCTGGTTAACTCTCCTTGAGTGCTCTGGATAGGCTGCAAGTCTTCTGGCACACTGGGGTTTGATGTTAATCGTTTACCACAAGAAAATGATTTGGTGTCAATGGCTCTGCATCCTGCATACTGTTGTAAACAAAGGTGATAGGCCTACTGTTCACCATTGCTTCTACTTCACATAAAACAGTGCAGAATTCTTCTTTGCTCAAATGAGCATTAGCTAAAAGTTTCTTAATGGACACTTTACACTTCTCACTAGCCTTTCCCAAAATCCTCCCCACCATGGTGCTCTCTCAACAATAAACTCCCACTGTACCCCTTGGTGTGAAAAGTAGGATTGGAATCCTTCCTCTTTTAGCAAGGACCAAATTTCTTGGAGTTCCTTCGCAGCCTTTTTGAAGGTTTTTGCATTCCGATATGATTTTATTTGGGAAACCCCTTCTGTTCACAAACCTTTTAAAGGCCAAAAGAAATACATCACTACTTAAGTTGCTTACCAACTCCAAATGGACTGCTCTGGTGGTAGCACAGGTGAAAAGACATATATAGCCTTTGTTAGACTCCCCTCGCTTATACACATAGACTGGCCCTGCAAAGTCTACTCCCACTACATCAAATGGGGCAGTATAGACACACCGTTCTCTTGGAAGTGGAGCCACCTTTTCATAATAAGGCTTTGCACTCCAACGCTTGCAAACCACACATTTATGCACGACCTTTTTACTACTTGTCTAATTTTGGGAATCCAAAACTGTTGTCTGATCTCTATTATCACTTCTCTAACTCCAGCATGTAACAGCTTATGATGAGTATCCAGGATCAAAAGGTCCACAAAGTGCCCCCCAGAAGGTAGCAAAATTGGATGTCTTTTCTCCTCTGGAAGCCCAGAAAACTGTAGTCTACCTCCTACTCTCAATAAATCCTGATCCAAAAACACATCCAAACCCTTGAGCGCAGAATGTGTTGGTAGAACCTGTAATGGATGGCTGGTGAGCAATTCTCTCTCTTCACCAAATTTTTCCTTCTGCATATATACCACCCAGTATTTCCTGGCTTGCTGAATCTCATTACTGTTCAGAATTCCTTCCCTTCTTGTTTCTCCCTTAATGTTGTTGGTAAATCTATATACCCATGCTGTCACTCTTAACAATCTTTTCAGACTGCTAATGTCCTCAAGCCTCAATATGGGGTCCTGCTGCATAACTTGACAACTGTTCACAGCGCATTTTCTCACCTCACTCACCCATGCTTCTTCAGCCTGGCATTCTCCTACAATAGGCTGATTAGAAGGCCAGTTTTCACTTCCAAGTTTTAGCCACTCTGGCCCATTCCACCACAAACTTGACTGTGCAAGATCTTTCACTGAAATTCCTCGTGTTGGTAAATCAGCGGGGTTTTGGGTGCCTGGACAATGCTTCCATTGCTTGTGATCTGTGTGCGCTTGAATTTCCTCCACCCTATTGGCAACAAATGGTTTCCATTTCCTTGCCTGGCTTCTTAACCAGTGCCAAACTATAGTGGAGTCTGTCCAATAATAGCTTGGAATTTCAGAGAGGGCCAAAGACTTTTGCACTATAACTGCAAGCCGACTAGCAATAACTGCACCCATCAATTCCAACCTTGGAACAGAAAGCCTTTTCAAAGGTGCTACTCTGCTCTTTGCAGCAACCAACCTGCAACTTACTTCCTCTTGCAATGTGCCTCTTATATAAATACAAGTTGCATAGGCTTCCTCACTTGCATCACAAAAGATGTGCAGCTCCAAATTGTCTGGACTATTGTTCAACTCTCCAAAGTACCATCTTGGGATATCAATGTCTCCAAGATGTGCCAATTCTTTGAACCAATATTTCCACCTTACCACCATATGATCAGGTAACTCTTGGTCCCAACCAAGTCCAATTTCCCAGAGGCTCTGAAACCAAATTTTTGACTTTATCACAAATGGAGCCAGGAATCCAAGCGGATCAAAGACCTTTGAAGCCAAACTAAGCTGTACGTTTTGTCCACCTTGTCTCATTCTCAGCCAGCTCTACTAAAGATTTCCCATTGAAGGTAAACAAATCATCATCTTGCTGCCAAACAATGCCTAGCACCTTTACGTCTATTGCCCACAACTCCTTAATACCAGAATCCTCAATACTTTCTGCTGCATCAGGTACTACACAGGAATGACTCAAACTCTTGTAATTGCGAATGATTGGTCTGCCATTTTCTAAGCTCCATGCCAGCCTCCCTCATTATAGCTCTAGCCTCCATGAATATCTGTTTAGGCATTTCTGTATTATCCACGGAACACAGCAAATCATCAACATAAAAATTTTTCCTTATGTGTTCAATAGTGTTAGGATAGACTTCAGAATATTTCTTAAAATGGTACTGCATAGTAGCTGCCAACAGAAATGGACTAGAGCTGAGGCCAAACAACACTGACTTCATTCTATATGCTTGAACCTTAGGTTCATTTTCCAACAAGTCTTTCGTATCCACCCACAGATACCTTACTGCATCTCTGTCCTCTGGTTTTAACTTTATCCGCAAAAAGGCTTGCTTCACATCTGCAGTCAATGCTACTCTACCAAACCTGAATCTCAGTAACAAGGAAAATAAATCTGCATTTAAATTTGGTCCAGCATCCAAACAGTCATTCAAGGACACACCACCTTTGTCCTTGGCTGAGCCATCAAAAACTACCCTCAGTTTGGTGGTAGTTTTGTCTCGCCGTACCACTGCATGGTGTGGCAGATAATGTGCCTCCTGGCTCACCAGCTCACCTTGCACCCTTTTAGCATAGCCCTCCCTTACATAACTTAGGATGGCTTCATTGTATTCAATTAACAACTCATTTTTTCTTAGCCTGTACAATGAAGTCTCCAACCTCCGATTAGCTAGCTGAAGGTTTGAACCGGGTTTGCAAGAATCCTTCCATGGTAGGCCAACTTCATAGCAACCATCTCTAAACCCAATCCCTTTTTCAAATTGCTCTAAAACATCATTGTTCACTGTACTTGACTGTTTGTCCTTTATGCCAATGGATTCAAGTTCCCAAAACGCTTTCAAATGCCTTTCCAAACCATGGCTGTTCTCCTCAATCTTAACAAAAAGAGCCTTAATTTCCATTTCATTGCAATAGCTACCATGTAGCATCCAGCCTAGCTTACTTTCAATAGCTACTGGGCCTTGAGAAGTACGGACAATATTACCAGTGATGAAGTTCCAATAATAGTCAGCTCCAATCAAAAGACTAATATCTTCTGTTCCTTCAAACGTATTATTGCCCAAATTAATTCCTTTAACTTGCAATTCTTGGATACATGCCATATCTAAACAAGTAGTGACTGGAGCACAAAGTTCCTCAATCTCTACAGCTTGGACCTTGATAGTGGGACTTTGCGGTAACAACCCCTTAACCAAAACTTCTACCTTCTTAAATTTGGTTCGGTTTTGAACGGAACCCCCAAACCCAGAAATTCTTAAATTTTCCCTCTTAAGTTCTTTAAACTTCAATTTTCTGGAAATTCTGGTCTTAATAAAACTACACTGGCTACCACTATCAAACAACACTCTTACAGTAGCTTCTCCCTCATTCCCAATTAATAAGGCTGCAGTTGTTTGCAATAATCCCCCTTTACTTTTACTCCCTTGCATAGTAGTGGCATGTGCCACTGATGTCTCTACTTCTGGGGTAGGCATACTAGGAGTGTTTTCACACAATAATGGCTGATGCTTACCATGACATTTTTTGCACAAAATTTTAAACTTACAAAACCTTGCTCTATGACCTTTCAAAAAACATTTAAAACATGCTGTGGACTTAGTTACCCTGTCCTTTCTCTCCTCAAGGGGTAAAGCCTCAGCCACCTCACATTTATATGACTTGTGGTTGCCTTCGCAAAATATGCATTCCTTGATTCCCTTTAATTTATTCTCAGAGGATGCATGTAGAGCTGACACTGTACCTAGGCTATTCCTTTTTGTGGAAACTTTGGTGCTGTGCCTGCCTTTGTCCCCTTGTTTACCATCCCACTGTGCAAACTCAACTCCCTCTCGTCTTGCTAATTCTGTGCCTAAAAGACTTAACATCTGCTGAAGGGGGATGTACACATGTTCTGCAGAGTGTCCCCTACTTAATTCAAGCAAAATTGAGCTAGGCAACTTAGACTCCAGTGTAGGAACCAACATTATACCATACCTTTCCATTCCTACACCCAAGTTGTCCAGGGACCTAGTTCTAATTTCAAATTCATCATATAACTGCCGTAACTCCTTGACACTATTAGGATTATTAATAGGAGGTATAGCTAAAAGTGCACGGAGGTGGCTTTTAATTAAGATCTCTGGCTTACCAAACCGTTTCTTTAATATATCCCAAGCCACATTATAATTAGCCTCTGTTAATGCTAATCCTGCTATAGTCTTTGCTGCCTCCCCTTCCAAGAGAGACCGCAAATAATTAAACTTCTCCACGGCACTTAACACTTGAGTAGAATGAACTGCTGATTGAAAACTGTCTGCCCATCCTTGCCATTCCTGAATACTACCAGAAAATGTTTTGAGTACAAGCCTCGGTAATTGAACTACAGATCTGTTAACCTTAACTTCACAAACATCATTTGTTGAGTGTTGTGTTTCATTATTAGACCTGGTCTCTAACTGTACTGAGCTGCTAAACTCTTTTGCTCGGAGGCCTACTTTAATTATTTCATCAATAATCTCTTCAAAGTAAATTATGTTATTTTCTATTTCATCCTCTTCTATAAGAGCCTCAATTTTAACATTTACCTCACTTAGAGCAACCTTTTTAGTTTCTAATATGGAAAGCTGCGCAGTCACTAAGCGTAAATCCTCTTGCTCTATGGCAGAATCTATAGTGGCAATGACCTTTGTAATTAGACCTTTGTAGGCGCTTCTCCTTTTTATAAATTTGTTCAATTCAGATGCACTCATCTTCAATGCAAACAACAATTCGGCTCAATGCCAAATAAGCTGAATTGGCAGAAATACTTAACCGAACTGATCAAACGCAAATTTTACTTTCAAATAAATTGAATTGCTAGGTGGGGTACTAACCAACACCAGTATGGAATACCAAATTTTCCACCCAAGTAACTGGCGCACTGGTCTGCAACCTTCGCCTACGAATAATAAACCAAATTAACCAAACTGGTAAATGTAGGCCAAAAACAACGACAGACAAGTGGCCAAGTTTCGCAATTGGGCAACCAAACTTTCTACCCTGGGACCTTAATTCAATAATAACCCAAAATTAACCAAACCGGTAAAATGTAGGCCAAAACAACGACAGACGACTGGCCAAGTTTAGCAATTGGGCGCCCAAACTTTTTACCCTGGGACCTTAATTCAATAATACTCAACCCGTCTAGGCCTAACTTGGGCTACAATTTGCACAATCAGAACTTTGCCGAAAAATAGTCACTGACTCAGTCTTGGGGTAGAATCCGGTTCTGAAGGACCATGTTATTTTATTTATTTGTTGGGTTCAAAATCCCAGCTGAGCCGTGAACGGCCAAATTCTAAAGGGCCAGTTCTACCTGAAGCCCAAGTTAAGCTAAATTAAAACTTACGGATTTGAGATCCTATTAGGTCCTACCTCACTGTAACCTCAGGGTTGCTGACTCGATGCGGGCCTACCTTAGACCTTTGTTACATGAATTTAATATAAACAAAAGGGGTACTATTTATGGTCTTCTTTCTCAACCTTGCAACAACAACGCAACCTGGACTATTGCACGATGCAACAATCTTGTATCTAAACAACCAAACTGAATTGCAAGAGAGCTCTCTATAAGACCACACCCTGTACGTACGACATCCCACAAACGAGTAGAAAAAACGCGCAGCGCCCCAAAATGATGCCAACAGTGTGACCAAACAATGATGCCACAAGAGCTCAAAAATGCTAGCTCTAAATTAAGTTAATTTTTCACTAACCTTACAATTATGAGATGGATATATATACACCTTAACTTAATATATACAAGCAATGCTGCATCAATCAGCTTAGTCATCATATCGCCTTGGGACAACAATGGTTCTTCCTCTTCTAGATTTTCTAACAAAAGTATGGCACCCGAAACATCTTTCTCATGCATCTGTAATACTAGCTTTTGATCGCTACTATGATTTCTCTCCGAAATCAAGCACTCGGGCAATGAGAAGCAAGAGCAGCAGAGTTCACAAGCTGGACCTCAACACCCCATTGCCTACAAGAGACGCTGTTCTCACGTGCACCTCGAACAAGGAACAACTAAACAGGCTGCTCTGTGAGCAAATCCTTGCTGACAGTGAGTATCTCGCAACTGTAACCCAAGACCATGAGCTAGTGCTTGCAGGATGGCAGACCATACCGACTTCCACTGTGCGAGGCAGGAGTCGAGCAGCATTGGAGCTTTCACCATCTCATGAAGAGGCTGACGTGATAATAACACGACACGCTATCGCACAAGCTGAGAAAGATTCTGATGCCCACATCTCCATCATTTGTGATGACACAGACGTGTTTGCCATGCTGACTCACTTCTATGAATTTAAGAAACTAGGCTGTCCCATGATTATGGAGTCTCCAGTGCGTGACAGAAAATCAGTGGACATCCGAGCAACTGTAACCCAGCACAAAGACATCATCCCACAAATCCTCAAACTACACGCTTTGAGTGGTTGTGACACAGTTGCAGCAATATATGGCATCGGCAAAGCCACTGCCATTGCCACAGCCAAGAAAGGTCGGAAGCTAGACAAGATGGGGTTCCTTGATGTATGTTTTGACCATATCGAGAAAGAGGCAACAGCGTTCATTGTTGCATGCTATGGGGATAAGAAATCCTCATCTCTTACTGAGTGTCGTCAGCGAGTATGGACTCAGAAGACAGGGAAGTCGGGAACTGTTGTACCCAAACTATGTTCTCTACCACCAACAACTGAAGCTTTCCATCAAAATGTGCTCAGAGCCCACTACACTGTGGCGAACTGGCTCGATGCACTAAAGTGTGACCCACCACCACTTGATCCTGTGCATTATGGGTGGGTGAGAGACGAAACAAACAGAGTTCTCATCCCAAAAACAGTTGGTGAAGGAGTGTGCTTAGCACCAGATTAAGTTCTGAAGCTAACCAGATGTGGGTGTGAATCACAATCAGCATGCAGGGGGAGTCGCTGCGGCTGCATGGGACGCGGAATCCCTTGCACAATGTTCTGTGCATGTGGCAACGGCTTGGATTGCAGCAATCCATTGACCCAAAACGCAAACGAAGAGCAGACTGATGATCCTGACGATCTTGACACAACCATGTCTTTTGATATTTTCCCCCAATAAATGGTTACCTAATGTGAATAACTGCATCAAAGTTGTCAATGCCAATTCCCCAGCTAGGTGTAAGCTTTGTTTTGCTTACGAGGTCATATCTTGTAGCTTTGCAACCTTCCATTTAATTAAGCATTATGATCTGGTTTTATCTGCAGAAAGGATGTTAAGTGCTCAGCAGTTAGCTAGATTGTAGAAATTGTCACTGAAATAAAGCAAATACAGTGATGTCAACTGTGGCATTATCATATTTCAAGGCCAAACTTTAACCTCAAATGACCTTGACTTGACCCATGAAGTTGCAAAATGATATCCTACTGTTATCATGTGCCTATAGAACTACTCAGTCTCGCCCAAAACCATAAAAGCGACAGTAAGATCACCAAAATATCTCCACGACTGCCCGGGATATGGGATATTCCTTATTTCGGGGGCGTTTGACCTCCAATGACCTTGATTATTGACGAATGTGGGTCAAAACGACTCCCAAAGTATCTGCAACCCCTCCAGATCGACTCATCATCCTAAAAACCCCTAGAAAATCTATCAAGTATTGACCAGGATATGGGATTTTTCAGTTTCGCCGGCCATCTTGGAAAATGACTGCCATATTGAAAAAGCAAAGCGGGGGTCAGGTGTACATCCGATGGATTCTTGAATGGGGTGGTATAAGCTTTCAAAATATGTCAAGATTTGCTTTATAACAAACAATGCAGGGTTCCCACCCCGTGCAACCGGACTATTACTGGAAGAGTGATGATTATTTTCAAAATTTTCAAAATTTCAGAATAAGCTAATTGTAAAGGTCTTAGCTCTTCATACAACCAGGGCCGCCAAGAGGGCAGGGAAACCGGGTTATATCCCCGGGGCCCGGACCTCTATGGGGCCCGGAAAAAGGGGGGATAAAATCTAAAAATATTAATAAAGCAATTGATTAAATAACAGAGAGGAAATATAATTAATGAACATACATTTTATAGAGATTATCATACTGTATGTTTTGAATAGTGACTTGGACATATAATCAGTTTGCTTGTTATGTACACAAAAAACATTCATAATGAAATACTGAGTAAGCAGGGGACGCATATACCAATCCTTCCCCGGGGCCCGGGGCAGCTCTCGCCGGCCCTGCATACAACTGAATCAGATTCTTTGACTTTTCACTTTTGTTAGAAAAGTGTCTTTTGGCAACAGAAATTTGAGATTGCAAAATGATTTCATCCACACCAATGTTCTGATACGAATGTGCAACAGAATTAAGTTTCCCTAATTCTAAAATGTCTCCTGAATAAGCAGTTCATTATATTGGTAATCCACAAAATATTAGGTGCCCTCTTTTTAAGAAACTATCATTTGGAGGGCCTTGGAGGCCCCCCTAGTGAGTTTGGGGGGGCGATCTCCCCTCACGCCCCCCCCCCAAATGACGCCTCTGTTATTTTATTTATTTTGTTTGGGTTCAGAATCCCAGCTGAAGCTTCAACGGCCAAGCTCTGAAGGGCCACTTTAACTTATAGCCTAAGTTAAGCTAGACTTAAACAAACTTACGGACTTGGAGGTCCTATTAGGCCCTACCTCAGGGTTACTGACTCGATGTGGGCCTACCTTAGGCCTCAGTTGCATAAAAAAAAAAAAAAAAAAGGGGCACTATTTATGGTCTTCTTTCTAAACCTTGCAACAACAACATAACCTGCACCATTGCACGATACAACAATCTTGTATCTAAACAACGAAACTGAATTGCAATATAACTCTTTATAAGACCATGCCCTGTAAAAGCCACATTCAACAAACGAATAGAAAGGACGCGCCACTGCCCAAACAAAAATGATGCTACAAGAGCCCCAAAATGCTAGTTCTAAATTAAAGTGAATTTTTCACTATCCTTACAACTATGAGATGGATATATATATATATATATATATATATATATATATATATATATACACCTTAACTTAATATATACAAGCAATGCTGCATCAATCAGCTTAGTCATCATATCGCTTTGGGACAGCAATGGCTCTTCCTCTTCTAGATTTTCTAGTACTCCCCACTGAAGAGGCATTGTTGTCATTACCTTCTGCAAGTTTAGCCAAGCCTTCTCCATGAAGCTGTAACCCAAGTGCTTCATCCTGACCATCCATGTTTTTGCTGATTTCTAAAGCATAGAGTTTTTGTATAGGTCTCTTTAATTTTCCTCTTGAAGTCTTTACCAGTGCAGACCTAACTAAAATGTCTTTGCCAACAAATAACTCTTCAATTATGCCAAGCTTCCAGCATTGCCTTGGTCTTTCATCCCCAATCATTACCACTTCTCCCACCTTGATACAATTTGCATTGGAGCCCTTTATATTGCCTGATGGGTAATAATTGAGTTTTGGCAAGTATTCCATCTGCCACCTCTTTCATAACTGATCTTGTAGCTCTTCAAGGTACTTGAACCTTCTGGTTAACTCTTCTTGACTGCTCTGGATAGGCTGTAAGTCTTCTGGCAAACTGGAGCTTGATGTTAATCGTTTACCACAAAGAAAATTATTTGGTGTCAATGGCTCTGCATCCTGCATACTGTTACAAACAAAGGTGATTGGCCTGCTGTTCACCATTGCTTCTACAGTACTTCACACAAAACAGCGCAGAATTCTTCTTTGCTCAAATGAGCATTAGCCAAGAGTTTCTTTAATGGACACTTTACACTTCTCACTAGCCTTTCCCAAAATCCTCCCCACCATGGTGCTCTTTCAACAATAAATTTCCACTGTACCCCATGGTGTGAAAAGTAGGATTGGAATCCCTCCTCTTTTAGCAAGAACCAAAATTCTTGGAGTTTATTTGCACCTTTTAGAAGGTTTTTGCATTATCCGATATGATTTTATTTGGGAAACCCCTTCTGTTCACAAACCTTTTAAAGGCCAAAAGAAATACATCACTACTTAAATTGCATACCAACTCCAAATGGATTGCTCTGGTGGTAGCACATGTGAAAAGACATATATAACCTTTGTTAGACCCCATTTGCTCATACACATAGACTGGACCTGCAAAGTCCACTCCCACTACATCAAATGGGCAGCTTGTCTCATTCTCAGCTAGCTCTACTAAAGATTTCCCACTGAAGGTAAACAAATCCTCTCCTTGCTGTCAAACAATGCCTAGCACCTTTGTGTCTATTGCCCACAACTCCTTAATACCTGTTATTTATTTATTTGTTGGGTTCAAAATCCCAGCTGAGCCGTGAACGGACAAGTTCTAAAGGGCCAGTTCAACCTACAGCCCAAGTTAGGCTAAAATTAAAAACTTACGGACTTGAGATCCTATTAGGTCCTACCTCAGGGTTGCTGACTCGATGTGGGCCTACCTTAGGCCTCAGTTGTATGAATTTAAGATAAAAACAAAAGGGGCACTATTTATGGTCTTCTTTCTCAACCTTGCAACAACAACACAACCTGGACTATTGCACGATGCAACAATCTTGTATCTAAACAACCAAACTGAATTGCAAGAGAGCTCTCTATAAGACCACACCCTGTAAGTACGACGTTCCACAAACGAGTAGAAAGGACGCGCAGCGCCCCAAAATGATGCCACCAGAGTGGCCAAACAATGATGCCACAAGAGCCCAAAAATGCTAGCTCTAAATTAAGTTAATTTTTCGCTAACCTTACAATTATGAGATGGATATATATACACCTTAATTTAATATATACAAGCAATGCTGCATCAATCAGCTTAGTCATCATATCGCCTTGGGACAACAATGGTTCTTCCTCTTCTAGATTTTCTAACACTCCCCACCGAAGAGGCATTGTTGTCATTACCTTCTGCAAGGTTAGCCAAGCCTTCTCCATGAGGCTGTAACTCAAATGTTTCATCTTGACTATCTGTGTTTTTGTTGATTTCTAAAGCAGAGTTTTTGTATAGGTCTCTTTAACTTTCCTCCTGAAGTCTTTACCAGTGCAGACCTAACTAAATTGTCTTTGCCAACAAACAACTCTTCAATTATGCCAAGCTTCCAGCATTGCCTTGGTCTTTCATCCCCAATCATTACCACTTCTCCCACCTTGATACAATTTGCATTGGAGCCCTTTACCTTGCCTGATGGGTAATAATTGAGTTCTGGCAAGTATTCCATCTGCCACCTCTTCCATAACTGATCTTGTAACTCTTCAAGGTACCTGAACCGTCTGGTTAACTCTCCTTGAGTGCTCTGGATAGGCTGCAAGTCTTCTGGCACACTGGGGCTTGATGTTAATCGTTTACCACAAAGAAAATGATTTGGTGTCAATGGCTCCGCATCCTGCATACTGTTATAAACAAAAGTGATTGGCCTACTGTTCACCATTGCTTCTACTTCACATAAAACAGTGCAGAATTCTTCTTTGCTCAAATGAGCATTAGCTAAAAGTTTCTTTAATGGACACTTTACACTTCTCACTAGCCTTTCCCAAAATCCTCCCCACCATGGTGCTCTCTCAACAATAAACTCCCACTGTACCCCTTGGTGTGAAAAGTAGGATTGGAATCCTTCCTCTTTTAGCAAGGACCAAATTTCTTGGAGTTCCTTTGCAGCCTTTTTGAAGGTTTTTGCATTATCCGATATGATTTTATTTGGGAAACCCCTTCTGTTCACAAACATTTTAAAGGCCAAAAGAAATACATCACTACTTAAGTTGCTTACCAACTCCAAATGGATTGCTCTGGTGGTAGCACATGTGAAAAGACATATATAACCTTTGTTAGACTCCCCTCGCTCATACACATAGACTGGACCTGCAAAGTCTACTCCCACTACATCAAATGGGGCAGTATGGACACACCGTTCTCTTGGAAGTGGAGCTACCTTTTCATAATAAGGCTTTGCACTCCAACGCTTGCAAACCACACATTTATGCACGACCTTTTTTACTACTTGTCTAATTTTGGGAATCCAAAACTGTTGTCTGATCTCTATTATCACTTCTCTAACTCCAGCATGTAACAGCTTATGATGAGTATCCAGGATCAAAAGGTCCACAAAGTGCCCCCCAGAAGGTAGCAAAATTGGATGTCTTTTCTCCTCTGGAAGCCCAGAAAACTGTAGTCTACCTCCTACTCTCAATAAATCCTGATCCAAAAACACATCCAAACCCTTGGGAGCAGAATGTGTTGGTAGAACCTGTAATGGATGGGTGGTGAGCAATTCCCTCTCTTCACCAAATTTTTCCTTCTGCACATATACCACCCAGTATTTCCTGGCTTGCTGAATCTCCTTACTATTCAGAATTCCTTCCCTTCTTGTTTCTCCCTTAATATTGTTGGTAAATCTATATACCCATGCTGTCACTCTTAACAACCTTTTCAGACTGCTAATGTCCTCAAGCCTCAATATGGGGTCCTGCTGCATAACTTGACAACTGTTCACAGCGCATTTTCTCACCTCACTCACCCATGCTTCTTCAGCCTGGCATTCTCCTACAATAGGCTGATTAGAAGGCCAGTTTTCACTTCCAAGTTTTAGCCACTCTGGCCCATTCCACCACAAACTTGACTGTGCAAGATCTTTCACTGAAATTCCTCGTGTTGGTAAACCAGCGGGGTTTTGGGTGCCTGGACAATGCTTCCATTGCTTGGGATCTGTGTGCGCTTGAATTTCCTCCACCCTATTGGCAACAAATAGTTTCCATTTCCTTGCCTGACTTCTTAACCAGTGCCAAACTATAGTGGAGTCTGTCCAATAATAGCTTGGAATTTCATAGAGGGCCAAAGACTTTTGCACTGTAACTGCAAGCCGACTAGCAATAACGGCACCCATCAATTCCAACCTTGGAACAGAAAGCCTTTTCAAAGGTGCTACTCTGCTCTTTGCAGCAACCAACCTGCAACTTACTTCCTCTTGCAATGCGCCTCTTATATAAATACAAGTTGCATAGGCTTCCTCACTTGCATCACAAAAGATGTGCAGCTCCAAATTGTCTGGAGTATTGTTCAACTCCCCAAAGTACCATCTTGGGATTTCAATGTCTCCAAGATGTGCCAATTCTTTGAACCAATATTTCCACCTTACCACCATATGATCAGGTAACTCTTGGTCCCAACCAAGTCCAATTTCTCAGAGGCTCTGAAACCAAATTTTTGACTTTACAGTATTACAAATGGAGCCAGGAATCCAAGAGGATCAAAGACCTTTGAAGCCAAACTAAGAGCTGTACGTTTTGTCCACCTTGTCTCATTCTCAGCCAGCTCTACTAAAGATTTCTCATTGAAGGTAAACAAATCATCTCCTTGCTGCCAAACAATGCCTAGCACCTTTGCGTCTATTGCCCACAACTCCTTAATACCAGAATCCTCAATACTTTCTGCTGCATCAGGTACTACACAGGACTGACTCATAAACTCTTGTAATTGAGAATGATTGGTCTGCCATTTTCTAAGCTCCATGCCAGCCTCCCTCATTACAGCTCTAGCCTCCATGAATATCTGTTTAGCCATTTCTGTATTATCCACGGAACACAGCAAATCATCAACATGAAAATTTTTCCTTATGTGTTCAATAGTGTTAGGATAGACTTCAGAATATTTCTTAAAATGGTACTGCATAGTAGCTGCCAACAGAAATGGACTAGAGCTGAGGCCAAACAACACTGACTTCATTCTATATGCTTGAACCTTAGGTTCATTTTCCAACAAGTCTTTCGTATCCACCCACAGATACCTTACTGCCCTCCCTTACATAGCTTAGGATGGCCTCATTGTATTCAATTAACAACTCCTCATTCTTTCTTAGCCTGTAGAATGAAATCTCCAACCTCCGATTAGCTAGCTGAAGGTTTGAACCGGGTTTGCAAGAATCCTTCCAAGGGAGGCCAACTTCATAGCAACCATCTCTAAACCCAATCCCTTTTTCAAATTGCTCTAAAACATCATTGTTCACTGTACTTGCCTGTTTATCCTTTATGCCAATGGATTCAAGTTCCCAAAACGCTTTCAAATGCCTTTCCAAACCATGGCTGTTCCCCTCAATCTTAACAAAAAGAGCCTTAATTTCCATTTCATTGCAATAGCTACCATGTAGCATCCAGCCTAGCTTACTTTCAATAGCTACCGGGCCTTGAGATGTACGGACAATATTACCAGTGATGAAGTCCCAATAATAGTCAGCTCCAATCAAAAGACTAATATCTTCTGTTCCTTCAAACTTATTATCGCCCAAATTAATTCCTTTAACTTGCAATTCTTGGATACATGCCATATCTAAACAAGTAGTGACTGGAGCACAAAGTTCCTCAATCTCTACAGCTTGGACCTTGATAGTGAGACTTTGCGGTAACAACCCCTTAACCAGAACTTCTACCTTCTTAAATTTGGTTCGGTTTTGAACGGAACCCCCAAACCCAGAAATTCTTAAATTTTCCCTCTTAAGTTCTTTAAACTTCAATTTTCTGGAAATTCTGGTCTTAATAAAGCTACACTGGCTACCACTATCAAACAACACTCTTACAGTAGCTTCACCATTCCCAATTAATAAGGCTGCAGTTGTTTGCAATAATCCCCCTTTACTTTTACTCCCTTGCATAGCAGTGGCATGTGCCACTGATGTCTCTACTTCTGGGGTAGGCCTACTAGGAGTGTTTTCACACAATAATGGCTGATGCCTACCATGACATTTTTTGCACAAAATTTTAAACTTACAAAACCTTGCTCTGTGACCTTTCAAAAAACATTTAAAACATGCTGTAGACTTAGTTACCCTGTCCTTTCTCTCCTCAACAGGTAAAGCCTCAGCCACCTCACATTTATATGACTTGTGGCTGCCTTCGCAAAATATGCATTCCTTGATTCCCTTTAATTTATTCTCAGAGGACGCATGTAGAGCTGACACTGTACCTGGGCTATTCCTTTTTGTAGAAACTTTGGTGCTGTGCCTGCCCTTGTCCCCTTGTTTAACATCCCACTGTGCAAACTCAATTCCCTCTCGTCTTGCTAATTCTGTGCCTAAAAGACTTAACATCTGCTGAAGGGGGATGTACACATGTTCAAGCAAAATTGAGCTAGGCAAATTAGACTCTAGTATAGTAACCAACATTATACCATACCTTTCCATTCCTACACCCAAGTTGTCCAGGGACCTAGTTCTAACTTCAAATTCATCATATAACTGCCGTAACTCCTTGACACTATTAGGATTATTAACAGGAGGTATAGCTAAAAGTTCACGGAGGTGGCTTTTAGTTAAGATCTCTGGCTTACCAACCGTTTCTTTAATATATCCCAAGCCACATTATAATTAGCCTCTGTTAATGCTAATCCTGCTATGTCTTTGCTGCCTCCCCTTCCAAGAGGGACTGCAAATAATTAAACTTCTCCACCGCACTTAACACTTGACTAGAATGAACTATTGAAAACTGTCTGCCCATCCTTGCCATTCCTGAATACTCCAGAAAATGTTTTGAGTACAAGCCTCGGTAATTGAACTGCAGATCTGTTAACCTTAACTTCACAAACATCATTTGTTGAGTGTGTGTTTCATTATTAGACCTGGTCTCTAACTGTAATGAGCTGCTAAACTCTTTTGCTCGGTGGCCTACTTTAATTATATCATCAATAATCTCTTCAAAGTAAATTATGTTATTTTCTATTTCATCCTCTTCTATAAGAGCCTCAATTTTAACATTTACTTCACTTAGAGCAACCTTTTTAGTTTCTAATATGGAAAGCTGCGCAGTCACTAATCTTAAATCCTTTTGCTCTATGGCAGAATCTATAGTGGCAATGACCTTTGTAATTAGACCTTTGTAGGCGCTTCTCCTTTTTTTAAACTTGTTCAATTCAGATGCACTCATCTTCAATGCAAACAACAATTGGGCTCAATGCCAAATGAGCTGAATTGGCAGAAATACTTAACCAAACTGATCAAACGTAAATTTGCTTTTTCAAATAAACTGAATTGCTGGGTGGGGTACCAACCAACCACCAGTATGGAATACCAATTTTTCCACCCAAGTAACTGGCGCACCGAAGTCTGCAACCTTCGCCTACGAATAATAAACCAAAATTAACCAAACCGGTAAAAATGTAGGCCAAAAACAACGACAGACGAGTGGCCAAGTTTCGCAATTGGGCGACCAAACTTTCTACCCTGGGACCTTAACTCAATAATGCTCAACCCGTCTAGGCCTAACTTGGGCTACAATTTGCACAATCAGAACTTGCCGAAAAAATAGTCACTGACTCAGTCTTGGGCTAGAATCCGGTTCTGAAGGACCATGTTATTTATTTATTTGTTGGGTTCAAAATCCCAGCTGAGCCGTGAACGGCCAAGTTCTAAAGGGCCAGTTCAACCTACAGCCCAAGTTAGGCTAAAATTAAAAACTTACGGACTTGAGATCCTATTAGGTCCTACCTCAGGGTTGCTGACTCGATGTGGGCCTACCTTAGGCCTCAGTTGTATGAATTTAAGATAAAAACAAAAGGGGCACTATTTATGGTCTTCTTTCTCAACCTTGCAACAACAACACAACCTGGACTATTGCACGATGCAACAATCTTGTATCTAAACAACCAAACTGAATTGCAAGAGAGCTCTCTATAAGACCACACCCTGTAAGTACGACGTTCCACAAACGAGTAGAAAGGACGCGCAGCGCCCCAAAATGATGCCACCAGAGTGGCCAAACAATGATGCCACAAGAGCCCAAAAATGCTAGCTCTAAATTAAGTTAATTTTTCACTAACCTTACAATTATGAGATGGATATATATACACCTTAACTTAATATATACAAGCAATGCTGCATCAATCAGCTTAGTCATCATATCGCCTTGGGACAACAATCGTTCTTCCTCTTCTAGATTTTCTAACAATACCAGAATCCTCAATACTTTCTGCTGCATCAGGTCCTACACAGGACTGACCAGGGCTGTGGAGCTGGCACCAAAATCTTAAGCTCCGGCTCCGGCTCCGGCTACAGCATTTTCAAATTTCTGGCTCCAACTCCGGCTCCGGCTCAAGCATTTTTTTATGCCCAGCTCCGGCTCCAGCTCCTCTCACCATATATTAATGATTGATAAATCTCTTGACATTGTACCTTGCTACTCATAGGCCATAGCAGGCAGCCACACAAAACATTTCATCACCATCACATGATTCATCAGGCTACTTTTTAAAATTTAGACCAAAGCCTGTTGCAGCTATTAATCTAAATTCTAATGACTATAGCTATGCCTTTGTGGCTTTTTTTAATCATTTATTAATAATAATATTACCTACACCTTTCATGACAAAAAAAAATGTTTTACAAAAAGACAAAAAAAAAACCTTATTCGTTTGTATTATAGAATGTTTATTTGGAAAATGTAGCCTTTTAAAAAAATTAAAATAATTTTTATTACTTTTTATACATCTTCATTACATGCCTGTCCTCAGAAATAAAATGGCTTCTGCTAAGTCATCCTTCATTGATGCTCTTAAATCAGATTTCACTATTCTCAGTGCTGAAAAGAGGCGTTCTACACTGACTTGTGTGGGGGGGTAGAGCTGATACAATACTAGCTACATTCCTTATAATCTTTGGATATAAGGGTATGACATCGTCAACTGTCAGTTTAGAGGAGCGGTTGTATTTTTCTACTTCCTTTAATTCAGCATAGAATTCTTGCTTGAATATGGTTATTTTCATCTGTGAAGGATTCTTTAATTCTACTTTGAGACGTTTTGCATTTGATCTATCTATTCTGTCCAAATATTTTGTGAAATCTTCCTCATCATTTGAAGAGGATGATTGGTTGGTAATGCTGCTATCTTCTTCATTCTGGGCGTCTGGTTTTTCAGATACCAGCTTTTCCATGCGCAATGCAATGTCATAGAGGGCCTCTTTTCCTTTAGTGTTTTGATCTTCATTTAATAGAACTCTGTTCATTGGGTCTATGTAAACAGCAGCTAATACAATTGCATTTTCTAATAGTAATACCTCTCTTTTCTTCATCGAAGAAACAATTCCCTCAGAAAGTAGTCCTCCTGTTTGATTGAGACGAAATATTAATTCTTTCCATGCCAACAAGAATTCACCAGAAGTTAATTCTTCTGTTTGAAACTTTTTAGTGACAGCAAAAGGGTAACGAAGCAGAACTTCTAATTGGGTCAATTGTATCCATTCATTTTCAGTTAATGAGACATTTTGATTTGCCAGGTCTTCAAGATGTGGTTTCAGATCAAGCAAACGCTTAATCATCAAATAGGTGCTGCCCCACCGAGTATCTTGATCTAAAATAGCTCCCATACCTGAATGTTTCTTCACAATGGAGTCTATTTTTGGTGTTCTGGCTGCAGTGGCTACCTGTCTGAACTTGCTGATCATAGTTGCTACATGTCGTTCTTTTAATCCATCCCTTATCGCTAACTGCAATGTATGCACAACACAGCGCATGTGTTGAATATGAGATAGCATAGTGGCTTCTTCAGCAATATCATCTAGAACTTCATCATCTTGTTCTGTCACTATCATTTCATTTGCAGAATCAATTTCAGAAATGTCATCTTCATTTTCCATTATTTCCTTAGTAACTGTCCCTCTATTTAGTTTTTCAATAGTGCTTAGCATATTCGAAGCATTGTCAGTGACAATACATAGAACTTGTTCTTTTTTTATTTTAAAATCTTGTAAGACAGTTTCGACTAACTTAGAAAGATATTCACTGGTGTGATGTGCATGTGTATTCCTTACTGCCAGTGTCCGAGTCACCTTTTTATTGTTGTCATCTATATATCTCACATTAATGGCAAAATAATTAACTCTATGGCGAGTGCATCCATCCATTTTGAGGAACACAAAGCGCTCCTTAAGAGATCTTTGAAGTTTCTCCTTTTTGTGTGTGGCATCTTCAATCACAATCTTTCTAATGCTATTTCTATCCAAAGAAACTTGGAGTTTACTGGCCATTTCTCCATTAAGACTTAAAAAAGCTGGTGTTGAGAAAAAGATAAAGGTATACTATTTTTTACCACCATTTCTATGATGTACTTCTTGAATTTATCTGAGGTCATATTTACAGTAACTTTATTACTAGGAAAGAAACTTGTTAATGGTGACATTTGCAATTGTCCCCCAGGACAAATTTTACTTTTAGTTGAGGTGGATGCTTGACTTGCTTCACTGTCTTTCTTATTAACAATTTCTAAAATTTTTGGATGAAATCGTTGTAGATGTCTTTTTAAATTTGATGTCTTGCCAGTCTGGGTTGGTACTTTTGTATCATAGCTTGTACAAGAACTAATTTTAGTTTCACATAATTGTTCATCATTATTTTCTTTCTTCCAGTGACAAATGAAATATTTTCCATCTGTAGAAACTGTGAAGTATTCAAATAATGCGGACTTTGTTTGACTTTGAGATCTAGTTGTCATTATGAAAGGGCTCAAAAAAAGAAGAATGAAACTTTATATTTTCAATTTTTAAAAATTAAGCTTACTAGTTTAAGTTTCTAAAAATTAACACATTTCCTGAAAAAAATTAAGTCCAATTAGAAATCATTCAAAATAAAAAAAAATAGCATAAAAAAGTTTGTATCTAAATATGAACTCTTTGTATTGGGCTGGAGCCGGAGCTGACACATTTTTTATCAGCTCCAGCTCCAGCTCCAGCTTCCCAAAAATAACTGGCTCCAGCTCCAACTCCAGCTCCACTCACCAAAATTGCTTCAAGCTCCAGCTCCTGGCTCCGGCTCCAGCTCTAGCTCCACAGCCCTGGTTTAGAGTTAAAATTTTTCGTGAATACCTCTAAATATGCCATTCTCACATGAAGATAAAATAATTATAAAGCATTATAGAGTTGAAAAAGGTTATAGTGCAAGGAAATTACTTTCTGAATTCGATTATAAAGGATGGACTAGATCGGGTTTAGATTACTTATTGAGAACTATCGATGAAACAGGAAGCATTGAAAGGAAGGTTGGTAGTGGGCGACCAAAATCAGTTAGAGTAGATGAAAATATTCAGAAAGTGGAGGAACGTATCCTTAGTGAAGAGGATCGACCTGGTAGCCACATGACACCTGCTCAAATATCAAAAGAACTAGAAATATCAGAATCAAGCATAATAAGGATTATTAAATCTGATCTGCAATTTAAACCATTTAAAAGAGTGCATGGACAAAGATTGTCAGAAGTAAACTGTCAGAAAGGAGTTGAGAAATCCAAACGTATTTTACGTATAATAACTGAAGATAAACTTTCCAAGACATTTTTTACGGATGAAAAACGTTTTACGGTAGAGCCACCAAGAAACTTACAGAATGACCGGGTTTATTCTGATGTTGCGAAGAAAATGAAATCCAAGATGAAAGACTGTACGCAACAAGGAGTCACTTTTCTTCTAGCGTCATGGTTTCTGTTGGAGTGTCCAAGTTGGGAAAAACTTTAATATTTTTTATTGAGCCAGGAGTGAAAATTAATGCTCAATATTATTCAAATACCCTGCTTGAGAAAATGCTTCCAGAAATGAGAAACTTGGCTAGTCAAGGTTACTTTATTTTTCAACAAGATGGTGCAACATCACATACTGCCAAAACAACCATCGAATATTTGAAAAAGAATGTGCCTGAATTTCTGGAACCGAATAATTGGCCACCTATCAGCCCTGACCTAAACCCTGTAGACTACGGAATATGGGAAAACTTGGCAGAGAGAGTGTATAGGAACAGAATAAGGGATGTCAATCATTTGCGTGAGTTAATTATCGCAAAATGGGCAGAGCTCTTTTAAGAGCAAATAAATCGAGCAATAGACGAATTCAGACCAAGATTAAAAAAAGTGATTAGAAATGCAAGGGAATCATATTGAACAGTTCTTTTAATTTTATTAAACTAAAAATTATCTACAGTATATCGTAAAAATTTTTTTTCCATGTTAAGTAGGAGAATCTCACTTTTTAGTTAATTATTAATAAAATTAACAATTCTGAAGATATCGTCATAAAAATTTAAAGGATAATAGGTGATTACCTATACTTTATTGTGTAAAAAATTCAACTTAATTAGATAAATGGTTTTGTTTTAATAAAGGTTTGAATTTGGCTTAGTTTTTTTTGACAGACTGTGTGTGTGTATATATATATATATATATATATATATATATATATATATATATATATATATATAATGCAGAAAAAAGCTTATCGCGCTGCCTCATGGATGGAAAAAGTTAAGGACTTTGTGGATGGCACGTGCGCGGAATCTTCTTCTATACAAGCGTCGTTCTTTACGTAATTATACTGTGTGTTGTTTGCAGTTTGAAATGTGTATATATATATATATATACAGGGTGCAAAAAATGTATACACACTTTAAATACTTATAAGGCAGTGTTATTAAAAACATTTCATTTTCAAAATGTAATAGAATCTACAGACATTATTTAATTGTTTTGTAAACGCCTGTTTTCAAACTGACGTCCGTTCTGGTCCAGGCACTGCTGATAACGCGAAGCAATGGAATCGCAAAACATCACGAAACATTTCGTTTGGTATTTGTGTGCATTCTCGTTCAATGGCTGCTCTCAATTCAGCGACTGTTGCAGGTTTTTATAGCGTAGACTTTGTCTTTTAAGTATCCCCATAAAAAAAGTCTAGTGGTGTGAGGTCTGGTGAACGCGGAGGGTATTCTACGAAACCCTTCGTCCAATCCACATCCACATCGTCACCGTGCCAAGTACCACTCGAAATACTCACTCTTCGGTCCGGATCATCTTCATTAATAGATGGACTAATCTTGGAATGTAACTTTTCCATTGACAGCGCTTCAAAATGCGTTGGACAGACGATTCTGAAATTCCTACTCACGACTCGCTTGCCGCACAGATTTTCTTGGACTTTGGTGATACGTTCCAGTACTCTTTCTTGCTTTGTGGGCTTGTCGATGTCCGTGGTTCCGGAACGCTTCTTGTGGACATTCTGAAACAGTTCCATCGGCTTCAAACTTATCTCTAATTCGAGTGATGTAAGTCGCGTTGGTGGATCTGTTTGAAACTCCCTCCTAAACTGTCTTTGCACTTCAACTGCGTTTTCACACTTCCAGTAGCATTTTAGAATGAATTTCCTTTGTTCAAAGCTTAGTCTGACTGCCATTATTAATTCTAATGGGTTTAACTTGGAAAGAAAGAAACATCAATTGAGCTATCAGCTGTTAAAGTGTGTATACATTTTTTTGGGACGCCCGGTATATATACTGTATATATATCACATTATACGTATATAAGGCAGATGTTTTGATGCATATCTGGCAAATGATCAGCTAATGGGGTTGGGGGCCCCCAAAAAAACATCTTGCCTAGGGCCCCAAAAATGCTAGAAACGGCCCTGGTTTAAGCAAGCCGAGAAACCTGCGCGTATAAAATTGAAAGGCCATCTGAGTGGATAGGCAGAGTCATCCTGAACAAACGAACCCGCGCGCGCAATAAGTGCAACCGAAAAAGAAGTTGCACCACATAGGACTTGTTTTAAAGTTAAATAAACATATATATATTCAAGTACATGAAGAACTGTCAAATATACCAAAAATGCCGCAAAAACGTTCAGAGACGACAATTTTCAGGGGGTATGTACAAAGGGTTTAACCCTTACAATCATACAAAAATTGTCATTTTCCTTAGTAGAACAACCAACTCCTTGTTTTACGGGGACAGACCAAAAACATCTTAGACTTTTTCAATTAACACCCCTCCCTAGTCTGAGGTGCCACGAAGAACAACCATTCATTAGTATAATTTTTTGGGGGAAATGTGCATAGGAAATAAGTTACGTTAGTACTGGGTGATCCAGATAAATGGGACCCATAAAAAAAAGCCAAATATTCTTAATATTTAATTCCTTTCATAAAAACTATATATCATTCGAAAGAGTAGAGTTACAAGTTTATTATGAAATATTTATTTTTTAAAAATGACTCCTTTCAAATGTGCTCCATTAGTTGCCAAGCATTCCAGTGTTCTCGCTTGTAAGTTCTGCATCACTTTTGCAAGAGTGTGCGGTGGTATGGCCTGTATCTCATTTGTGATGGCGGCCTTCAATTCTTGCAAGGTCGTTGGGTTATTTCTGTAGACCCTACTCTTTAAATCTCCCCAGAGATAATAATCTAAGGGAGAAAAATCCGGAGAACCTTGCGGGCCATTCAACGTCTCCAAAATCTTGAGATAACTCGCCTGGAAACGTTTGACGCAAAACTGCCATGCAGTTCCTCGTGGTATGGCAGGTAGCTCCGTCTTGTTGGAACCAGTGGTTTTCTAGACAAAGATCTCTAAATTTAGAATAAGGAAATCGGTCAACATTTTTCGTAGCGATCACCATTTACAGTGACCGTGTTTCCGGTGGAATCCTCGAAAAAGTACGGCCCTATGATCTGAGATTGCAGTAAGACCACACCAAACAGTTACACGCTGACTATGCAACGGGACTTCGGTAATATTCAATGGATTTTCTGTTGCCCAGAAAACGACAATTTTGTTTGTTTACAGTTCCATTCAAGTGAAATGGGCTTCGTCTGACATAATCAAAGTTGCTAGAAAATTGGTGGTGTTCAGTTACCTTTGTGGATCCATTGACAGAATTGTTGTCTTCGTGCGAAATCTCCATCGTTTAGTTGTTGCACTGTGAATTTATATGGAAAGAGCATTAATTTTGCTTGAATATACGGGGTGTTGTTCCATATCCAACTCCTAACAGCTGAGAAGCAACCTCTGATGCTTATGTTAGGATTATCCTGTACAATTTCATGAGTTCGTTAATGATCTCGTCTATCCTTGCTGTGCGCACTCTTCCAGTTGGTTTTCTTTTTCCAATGCTGCCAGTTAGGGAAAAAATTTCTGACACACCGGGATTACTTTCTTTAGAAGGTGATTTTGACATCTGAAATTTGTCTTGAAAGATCTTTGAGCTGAAACTACACTTCTTCCATGCTCATAATATTGCTCAGTATGAAAGCAGCTGTTCACAGTCCATGCAGTCATCTTGAAGGGTTAGTTTTAACTAACACTTTTATTTTGTTTTGTATCTTATCTTGTCTTGTATTGTCAAAACCTATACAATCCTGTACAAACTTGTAACTATCCTCTTTCGAATGATGCGTATGATTTTATAAAAGGACTTATACTTTAAGAGTTACAGGGGTTTCTTTTGGGTCCCATTTCTCTGGATCACCCTTTACATTGGAGTGAATTTTATGCCCGAGTTAGGCGCACGGTAAGTTAAGTGGTAAGGTTAATAGGGTGGGGTAAATCTTATACCCGGTTAGGCGCACGCTATGTTACGTTAGAAGACCCGATGCACATTTTTAAGATGTTTCAACAATATACTCGTATACTGTAAAAACTTCAGAGCCACCCATCGTCTTCAAGAGCTTCGGAGTCCCCTGGAGAGGGGACCATAAATGTCCCCACTTCCGGCTCCCCTACTGTCCCAGAGCAGCGGAGTTGGTTCTGCTACCGCCCATTCGAGATGTTCTCGGTCTCTGCCTGATTCACTTTTCATAAACTTCTGCAACATTCGTACCTCCCCTCAAAATTTCAATCTGTTGAACACTATCTCTCCTCCTCTAAACCTCACCTTTTCTTCCTCACTGGAACTCAGGTGTCAGAAACGACTGACAGCAACCCCTTTTCTGTACCCTCCTACTTCCTCCATACTCAAATGCACTCCAAAGGTGGATGTTGTGTATATGTACGCAACGACCTAACATACTCTCGTATTCTCGAACTTGAATCGCCCGAATTCTACATTCTCTGACTAAACCTTACGTACCAATCTCAAACTAAATACATCTGTACTGTCTACCTTTCTCCTAATTCTACCGACTATTCAAAATTCTTTGACTACCTCACTCTTCTTTTGCTGAAATTTCCATTTTAGGGAATTTCAATGTTCACTACCACCTTTGGCTTTCCCCCCATTCCACTGACATCCCTGGTGAATAATCTTGAATGACCTAGAGCAGATTGTACAGCACCCTACTCGTATTCACAATTGCCTTGAAGATAGGCCGAACATTCTGGATTTATTTCTCTCTACTCATCTTCTTCCTACTCTGCTAAGCTTTTTTTCCGTTGGACTACTCCGACCACAATCTTATACCTGTTTCGTGTCCTATCACTCCAATTCGGCCTTTGGATCCTTCGAAGAGGAGGCAGCTTTGGCATTTTGGCGCCGATAATTGGGAGGCTCTTAGCTTCAGTAGCGGATCTGGGATTTTCGAAAGTGTGTGGGGGGGGGGGGGGGGGAGACCATTACATATGTAAAAATTGCGCCAAAATGATGTTTAATTATATATAAATATAATTACATACACTGGAATTAAAAGTACATACGTTAATTAATTAACCCTTTAAGCACCAGCAGGCAAATTTTTAGCGTTTACTAAAATGTAGTTAAAGACCAGGTTTCTGGTAGTAAATATTGGAACTAATTTGATTAACGTTATCTAATCCATCTGTTCAAAGTATTACCTGAATCACTCATTTACGTAGAGAGAGGAAGATCATGAATATGAATACTACGCAAAGGGTTTACAAGCATATTAACCTTGTGTCTACAAATGCTTACAACTATTAATAAATGAATATGTAAAGCTGAAAAGCATAATTTAATTAAGTATACGAAGGGAAATATTATTTTTATACATAGTTTCTAAAAATAAAATTGAACGGCAAGTTGCTAGGTATTTATAAGGGTGCGGATGATATTTTTATAATTTAAAAAAGTATGTACTTTTTTGCTTTTAGAAATTAAAAAATGTATAAAAAGTAAAGCATTTGGAAGGGGCGCAAAGATTGACCAAAAGGGTCGCCAAATTGACAAAATGGGGCGCCAAATTGACCAAAAGGGGCGGCCGCCCCCATCGACCCCCCGTAAATCCGCTAGTGCTTAGCTTGCAGTACTTCTCTGACTTCCCATGGAATGATTACTGCTTCCATGGCAGGGGGCCCTCCGAGTGCGCTGATCGCATCATGACGGTAATTTCTCGGGCATGGAGGCATACATTCCATATTTTTTACCTACTACTAACGCAAAAAAAAACAACCTTGGTTTAACTTTTCTTATTCTAACGCTTTTTGCAACAGAGAGGAGGTTTCCAAAAGGTACCGTCGCCATCCAACTCCTGACTCTCACTTAGCTTATATTTCTGGTCAGAATCGTACAAAATCTGTTCTTGGGCTCGCCAAAAATTCCTTCATCACACAAAAATGTGAAAACCTATCCAATTCTACTTCTTCTCGCTCCTTCTGGCATCTAGCCAAGAACCTCTCCAACGGCTCAGTTGATGTCTCTTCTCCCGATAAAGCTGAATTCTTCGCTCAATCTTTCGCCTCCAATTCAACCCTAGACGATTCCGGTGCTGTTACTCCATTTCCTCCTCCCTCTGAATTAATTATGTCTGAAATTAGAATCTCTTCCAAAGATGTTTATTCTGCACTATTTGGGTTCAACTCTAGGAAGGCGTACGGTACTGACAGGTTTCCTTCTGTTGTTCTCAAGAACTGTGCTTCTGTGTTGACACCTTGCCTAGGCAAACTCTTTCGTTTTTGTCTTTCATTTAGTACTTTTCCGTCCTGCTGCAAGTTCGCTTTCATTCAGCCTGTCCCAAAGAAGGGTGACCGCTCTCAACCCTCAAACTATCGTCTAATTGCTTTAATTTCTTGCCTTTCTGAAGTTTCTGAATCTATCCTTAACAGGAAGATTCTCAAACACCCCTCTACTCACAATCTTTTTCAGATCGACAGCATGGGTTCCGCAACGGACGCTCTATTGATGATCTTGCACATATCTCTGACTCTTGGTCATCCTTGATTGCGCATTATATCAATAAGCTAAAAGTTAGCAATGCTCCAGGCCCTGACGCGCTTTATCCTAGACATTTGAAAGATTTGAAAGACGTTATTATCGTAGGCCCCTTAACAAATATTTTTAATAAGTCACTGGAAGCGGGGATTATTCTGAAGACTTCAAATTAGCTAACGTTACGCCCATTTTAAAAAAAAAGGTGACTGGACAGTAGCTAGCAATTATAGGCCTATTAGCTTAACGTCAATTGTCGGTAAACTTTTGGAATCCGAAGTTAGGGATCGTATCGTCGATCACTTAGAAAGTCGCGATTTGATTAATAGGAGTCAGCATGGGTTTCGACGCCATAAATCTTGTTTAACTAATTTGTGTTAGTTTTTATAACGAAATAGTGCGGGAATACGATGGGCGTAGAGCGGCTGACGTTATTTATTTAGACTTTAAAAAAGCGTTTGATACAGTTCCACATAGAAGATTAATTGCGAAGGTTAAAGCGCACGGTATACGCGGCTAGGTAGTTAACTGGTTAGAGGAATGGCTTCGTGCCAGGAAACAGAGGGTCGTTGTTAATCGTAGGGAATAGGGGTGGTTGAATGTAGGTAGCGGTGTCCCTCAGGGTTCAGTGTTAGGCCCATTGCTATTCATAATCTACATTAACGACATAGATGTAGGCTTGACCAGTAACGTGTCAAAATTCGTGGACGATACTAAAATAGGCGGTAAAGTCCTTAACGCGGACGATAGAAATAGGCTCCAAGACGATGTAAGTAGGATTATGGAGTGGACGGATAAGTGACAGATGCAGTTTAACGTAGATAAATGTCAAGTTTTGCATATAGGTTCTCGTAACAATAATTACACGTACACGATGGATGATTGACAGTTGGCGAGCGTTGACGAGGAAGTAGATTTAGGCGTACGCGTATCTAAGGATTTAAAAGTTAGGAACCAGTGCCTGGAGTCTTGCGCAAAAGCTAATAGGATGTTAGGCTTCATAGCGCGTAATTTCGAATTTAAATCGAAGAATATTATAGTGCCCCTTTACAAGTCCCTAGTCAGGCCTCATTTAGAATATGCCGTTCAGGTTTAGTGACCGTATTTGCGTGCGGATATTGATTTAATAGGTTGGAAAAGGTTCAGCAACGCGCCACGAAACTAATTCCGTCACGACACAACAAGTCTTACGAAGATAAGATTAAAGAGTTAGACTTGCATTCACCCGAAACTAGGAGATTAAGGGGGAAGCTTATTGAAGTTTTCAAAATCGTTAATAAATTCGATAACGTAAATTTCGACAAATTGTTAATTTTCGATAATAGCAATACTCGTAATAACGATTTAAATTACATAGCAGACGTTTCATTACTAACATCGCTAAAAACGTTTTTATATTTAAAGTAATTGATAAATGGAATAATCTTCCCGCGCCCGTCGTGAACTCTACCAGCGTTAATATGTTTAAAAACCGTTTAGATAGGCATTTTAAAAATATAACGTCGTTTAAAATAATAAAACAATTAGCAACAGAAACTCTAGAGGTAATGGTCGAGGTTTAAGTCTGTTGACGATTAATGCCAGCTTGTGACATGCCAGCTTGTGATATACCAGCAACAAAATTATATTTAAAAAAAAAATTAGACTAACATGAACTTAGATGTAGCTCGTAGCGTAAACTAACCCACATTTTGTTATACTCTTCATACTTTTTTTTGTTCTTTTCTTATCCTCTCTTTACTTGCATGTCTGTAGTTTGCATGGTATGACAGTATTTGAGTTAAGACTGTGTTTGCTTGGTTTGTAAGCGTTCTTATTTTACTTCTTTTCATCTTTCACCCCTTTTCTCTTCTCATCGACTATTTTTCCGACTTGTCGGCAGTGGCCGGCGGATGATGATGGTAAGTCTTTCTCTCTCTCTTTTTCTGAATGAATGTTAGCCCACGAATGATAGGTGTTGCTACTTACTTAACCCCTTATTCTCTTCTTTTAACCCCCTACTCTCTTCTTTCTTTCGGGCTAACCTTAGAGTGGATCTCAGGGTCTTTGTTAGCCTTAGCTTCTGTAGATCTGTAGATCCTCCTTTCAGGATTTCGGCGAAACCTTTGCTATTGCGCTAGACATATCAAAAACTTTTGATAGAGTCTGGCACAAATTCTCAATTTCCAAACTGCCTTCCTTCTCTTTCTTTCTTTCTATCTGTACTTTCATCTCTGATTTCCTTTCTGGCCAATCTATAACTGCGGTTGTAGATGGCTACTGTTCTTCTCCAAAAAAGCTATTAATAGTGGTGTTCTTAAAGGCTCTGTTCTCTCACCCACCTGCAGTCCTCCTCCTTTAAGGAGAGCACGCAACACCAGACTTTCGATACATTTTCATTCCTTTTCTGCTCAACTCTCTCTAATGCAAGGGTTAATCGGTATTCCCAATCTTTTATCTACTCAACCTGTTAACTCTGGAACAATCTTCCTCAGTTCATCTTTCCCCTTTTCTATGACATCCATTTTTTTAAACGCAGAGAGTGTCCAGGCATTTAAAAATCTTTGGATCTTCCTTTCGGCTCTATTCTTCTATGGGAGGAGAGCATTTTTGTGGGCATTCGCCCTTGGCCCCTCCTTCCTGCATAAAAAAAATGGCCCGCGATTGGCCGAAAGTTGAATTACTAACTAACCAAGAACAAATTCCTAATCTAGTGGTATCTATTGGTATTCCTAATCTGGGTATACGTTTTATCCTGATGGGCTCGACGTACGAAATGGGTAGGATTTCTAATTCTGAAAACCTGTGTTTCTGGAGTTAAAGTTAAAGGTTTCAGATTTACCTCTTTCGATAATTTGTGTTTTGTCGTTCGATAAATAAATAAATATTTAAAAATATTTGTTAAGTTAAGTTTTTATGAACTTCATTCATAATAGCAAAGGTCATGTGACGGAAGGGATCTATATACAGCTTTACTTGGGATCCGAACTGGTCACTACATGATCTGAACGCAGAAGACAGTCACCCATCTAACTATAGATCTGATCCAACGTCGCTTGACCTTGCTAGTGTAGCTGGAAAGAGAGAGAGAGAGAGAGAGAGAGAGAGTGGATTTAGGCACAAGCTAAGTAAGCTACATCTTAGGGCCTCACACAATGAGGGGCTTCTTTGAGTTCGTTGGCCAACTGGCTGGGGATAACCAAGAGCTTCCTCCAAGATAAATAGTATTTTGAATCTAGTGTATGAAGACACTAGCACCGAATATGGGAGACCCTTTGTATCAGTGGTCAGTACATAAAGTGACCCGTTTAAAAGCTTTGCCGAAAAAAAAATTAAGTAAGAAAAAACAATTAACAAAGTCCACCACTGCTTCGGCTCTAGATTTTCTTACGATTTTTGAAAAATGTCTTAGCTCTGGCTTACTGAAATCAATACTTTATTAATTTTTCATTATTGTCGGAAAACATTCCCGAGAGACAACCTCAACATACTGTACTTGAGACAATTCCGCGTTTGGAAGAGATCCTTTTATTCCTTTACCTATATATAGGGGGCGTGGCTACTGATACTAACGGTAGATCTGGCATATCAAACAGTACCTAATTACTGTTGTGTTTGGACTTTGATTGCCGGCAAATCTAGTTGGTCAGTCGCATCAGATCTCTCGCCATTCTTATTTGCCCGCCATAGACCAGCTCGTATCATTCCTTATTTGCCTGTTATTCTTTAATTATATTTGAGTGTGCCTAAGATTAGCCATATTACGGTTCAGTACGAAGGCCCTCCGCTTCCGATATTATTAGAGCGTCTTGAATTTATATTGTCTATTTATTGTATATTCGTTATTTTATACGTATTTATTTCTTATATCTTATTCTTATATCTTATATTATTGCAAACCCCTATATAGAGGGGGGTAGAATTAATCATATTGCCTTCCTAATTTAATGTCAAGCATAAGCTAAATTTGTACCCCTAACATAAGTGGCGAAGTTACATTGTTTCATTTTCCATTTCTATTTATTATTTTATTTTATATAGTGTCTATTTATACTATGTTCCCTATTGCTATTTTTAATTTCAACTTTAATTAATTTCAAAGAAGTTAGTATTTGTTTCTCTTATTATTTTGGAGAGGCCTATCAAAATAAAGAGAACTTGAAAGTGAAAATGAATTTCAGAAAAGAAAAAGCAGCAGCAGCAGCTTCAAAGGCAGCTAAATCAACTATCGAAAGTTGACAGTTATTTCACTGTTATAAAAGAGGGATCTCAAACTCAAGAGAGTCAGACGGATCCACAACAACCACAAGCAGCCACCTCTTTTACTAAAATAGATAATACAGCGTGAATGTGACTACTTCATCTGATCGTGACTGAAGTCCGGGTTGAAGACAATAAATACACAAAGTTCAATGATCTTTGCCTCTGGAGAATTTTAACCGAGGATGATATTGCATTCTGGCCCCTCAGAGCGTCAACATTGGGATGGTTTATTTGAGAAATCGAAGCGATCATTCAAAACTCAAATGAGATATTGTTCAAGGGGTCTTTTTTTATTCAACGAAAGCTAATGGGGAAAAATATAATCGGGAATGGTTAGTATACTCTCCAACAACTGGGTGTGTTTAATGTGTTGTTTGCAAACTTTTTTCCACATCATCAACCGCACTGGCTAGGGTTCGGTTTAATGACTGGCGAAACTCCATTGCAATTCAAAATCATCAGAATTCTGGGGAGCGTAGAATAGCTTTCCTTACATATTTGACGAGGATTCGCGGGTTAATCTTGGATTCACACCTAGCTGAACAGATGAAACAGGAACAAGGGTACTGGAGGCATGAACATATTATTGCAGTTGTGTGCACATTAACAGAACGTAGATTAACACAGGGGAAGCAATGAAAATTTGGGTGGCCCCATAACGGGAACTTTCTTGGTTTGATAGAACTCATTGCTAAGTTTGATCCATTTCTTTCTAACCATATTAAGCATTATGGAAATAGTGGATCTGGAAAGCCTTTGTATTTGTCTAAAACAATATGCGATGAACTCATCCAGCTTATGGCTAAAAAGGTAAGAGAATATATTTTGGAAGACTTCAGAAAAGCAGAATACTTCAGTTCGTCTGTTAACTCTACACCAGATCTTTCACATGTTGATCAACTAACTGTTATTGTCAGATATGTGTCACTCGATGATGGTCTTCCCATTGAACGCTTTCTTTCTATCTTTCCTTGAATTAGAAAAGCACACTGGTGAAAGTATGGCCAATATGATGCTGGATTATCTAGTCAATGATTGCAAAGTTGACTTTGGTAAGTGCAGAGGACAGTCGTATGATAATGCAGCGAACATGTCAGGGAAGTATAATGGCATGCAGCAGAAACTTGTAGAGAAAACTAAGTATGCCATATATATTCCTTGTGTTGGGCATTTACTTAACCTTGTTGGTCGTGCTGCAGTTGATTGCTACCTAAATTCAATAAATTTTTTTTGGTGTTGTGCAACAATTATACACATTCTTTTCTATCTCTGCAAAACGTTGGGCAGCATTTAAATCATATTTGGGTCCTGAGTCCACAGTACCAAAACTCCTCTGACAATAGGTGGGAAGCACAGGCAAAGACCACTTCAGCCATAGCTGAGGGGCATGATCCAATTATTGATTCCCTCACTCATGTCCATACTGATGACAGTGAAAAGGGTGCTACAAGGAGAGAGGCTGGTATTCTGTTGGAGAAAATGGAGGAATTAGAGTTTGTGTTCATGTTAATTCTCTGGAACCGTTTATTGGATCAGTTCCACAAAACTTGCAAGGCCCTACAGGATGCACAAATAACCCTTAGTACATGTGCAAAACTTTACACATTACTTACTCACTTCTTGAAAGACATTGGTAAAAGTTTTGGTGAAATTGAATTAAAAGCAAAAGAGATCCTGCCTTCGGTAGACTAAAGTGTGCGAATAAAAGGAAAAGATTGAGAAGAAAAGAAATCAACGACGGTGATGCACCTAGTGCTGATGAAATCCTTTCTCCAAAAGACAAGTTTTTAGTTAAATTTTTTATTCCTATGATGGATGTTCTTGAAACAAATTTAAATAAAAGAGGAAACATATATGAAAATGTTGCAAGCAATTTTTTCTTTTTGGTTAATTAATGTAGATGCTTCGGAAGAACAGCTGAGTGAAGATTTAAAGCTTCTGGTTAAAGACTATCCTGAAGATGTTGATGTCACTCTTGTTGGAGAATTAAAACATTTTCATGCTTACATCAAACAAAATTACTCAGATAAAAGACATTTATGCCACCAAAATCTGTATCAAATCATCATCCAAGATAATATTCAGTTGGCTTTCTTTAATGCAGAAGCAATACTGCGGCTCTTTTAGTCTAATGATAACAAATTGTTCAGGCGAAAGGTCATTTTCACCACTAAAAAGAATAAAAAATGAACTACAGACGACAATGCTGCAAGAAAAGCTGTCTGCATTAAAGGGCCTCAACATTTCTAACTCCGGCACTGCATCGACACTGTCCACAAAAACATTTTCAACATGTCTTTGAAATAGGCATAAGTGCTAGGCAATCCAAAATATAGACAGAGTGTTGTTGGTAGTTGGCAGCTGTAAACACTCGTACATTACTTCTGCGCCCGCAGTTTCTTTTTCGCTGTTGATACAAGGATAGAATCATAAACAACAGTGGACGGACAGAATGTTTCCTGGTATTCGTTGTTGAAATTAATTATGGAAGTGGCCTATCCCTAATTCCATGGTATCACCTGTGTGTGTTGAGCCATTTACCGTTATTCATCTATCTCGGCCAGTGAAAGAGACAGTGCTGCCGCCAACCGGAGGTTAAGTTGGAAGAAAATTAGTGACGTACCGATTCCATGAAAAACTGCCGATACCGATGCTGAGGCCGATTCTTTGTCTATATTTTAAAAACTCAATTCTCTTCACAAATTTTACTAATCTCACGTCAAAACTTTCAATTTTCATATTTTTACATTTCAAATTTGTTTAAATACTTTTCTTAGCTCACACCACAATATACATTACCAAAATTTGTTACTCATATACTGTGGCTAAAATTATGTTTAGTTTTATTACTCGGTAAAATGATAAAATAATTTTATTTTAGTTTCATAAATTGAATACCAATATTTAACGTAATTGGTTTTCCTAATGTTGAAGATATTTTCTTTCTTCAACAATGTAAACAACAACAAAATTCTTCATTAAAATTCTAAGACCCTGATAACCAATTTAAAAAAAAAAAAAAAGTATAATTTGGGTTTATAAAATTATTAAATACTTAAAATAACGTAAACATAATAAGATGGTTTAATATATAAATTATAAAATACAACTTAATATAGAAATTACAATAGTTTATAATATTTAGAGACTAGCTAGTTAGAGAAAATGTAAATTTATGGTCAACTTAACTTATTAAGCTTTGCCTTTTTCGTGAATATAAAATATTTGTATATGATTACACTGAAATTAGTGTAATTTATCATAAATAGGGTTTTCATATGTTCAATTTTCTATAAATATATATTTTGTTTTGTAATAAAATTTGGTACTTACGTATTATCGGGACTACCAAACTGTTTATTATGTATTTTTGCTCTCGTCATTTTCATTTAAACTAACGAAAATATCACAACTTAACCTAACCAGTCATCAAGGGCGTACAGTTGACCTAACCTGGCATTCAGTTGACCTAACTGGGCCTTCAGTTGACCTAACCGGGCATTCAATTAACCTAACAGGTTAATATTGGTTATTTCACCTAAATATCTTCTGATCTTTTCGTATTAGGCACTCACTGTCACATTTCGGGCAAGTTAAAGATGAGAGAAAATAAAACGGAAAATACCCGGTTAGGTCAACTGAATGCCCGGTTAGGTTAATTGAATGCCCGGTTAGGTCAACTGGATCTTTCCTGTTTCATTAACTGTTTCCGATTTTTATGAAAACAACGTGATATGTACAGTTTTTCACGCTGATTTCAAAATTATAAACCATTTCATCGAGAAATACTTAGGTTAGGTTAGGCTTATTAGCATTTGATGTTTTCTAGGACACTGTTTTTCTTTCGGTATTAAGTTATATTCTTGTAAAAAATTCACTGCATTTTCTTCTGTCTCAGTCTTCCTATATAATTCTATAAAATTAAATTTGTCAGTCATTGCAAAGTAAAAAGATGTTGAACTATAGTCTATGCTTGCAGCGGAAGAACAAAATAGATGCGCAACGCCACCGTTCAAAAAATAGCCTAGCCTATGCTTGCAGTGATTACACCGTTCTAGTACTTTTTGTAGTATTCTATAATTTACTTTCATTTCGAAAAAACTTATGTTTAGAATCAGCGTATTATTTTAAAATTTCTATAGCCTACGCTCTTTCAAACATTTGCTAGTTTCTGCACATTATAACTTTTTGGTTATATATTTCTCGATGAAATGGTTTATAATTTTGAAATCAGCGTGAAAAACTGTACATATCACGTTGTTTTCATAAAAATCGGAAACAGTTAATGAAACAGGAAAGATCCGGTCAACTGTACGTCCTTGATGATTGGTCAGGTTAAGTTGTGATATTTTCGTTAGTTTAATTAAACGAAAATGACGAGAGCAAAAATACATAATAAACAGTTCGGTAGTCCCGATAATACGTAAGTACCTAAAATTTTTAAAATTTCAAATAATCGGTAAGAGAATTGGCGAAATTTGGCCGATGCAAAAAATGGCCGATTCTGCCGATGAAGATGCCGATTAATCGGTACACCGTTAAGGAAAATAAAATAAGAGCAGGGAACTCACCACCGTACCACCTCCCGTTTTTCTGAACTGGAATGAGACTATCCGTGGATGAAGTGATATCTATGTTTGCGATACTTGCGAGCGTGAATGTCTTTTCCAGGTAAGTTCAGTTTGTTTGATTACCTCTTTTAATTTTCGATTAAGACTGAATATAAGTGATATGACGTTAAACAGTAGCGTTAAGAGATTACAAATTAATAATAATAATAATAATAATATTATTATTATTATTATTATTATTATTATTATTATTATTATTATTACTATCATAATTAACAGTAGTAGTATTAATAGCAGTAGTAGTATTTGAAGAGATCATCTGGAAAATTCGAAAGTTCTAAATTTCTTCACCATTTTAATTTTAATATATATTAATAATTACTTACGAAAATGAGTGGACAGTATATTGGCGTTTTGAGCTTTATTTTGTACAACACAAAATGATATCCAAAATATTTTTCAATATAAAAGTCATTGAAATATTGAAAAAGTTACAGACAAAAAAACCCAACTTAAGAACATGGTATCCCGAACACTGAAAGAATGTGTCTGGAAAACAACTTGCATGAAATACAGGGTGTACATAAAGTCAGGATCTATTTTTGTGAAGCACTTGGAAATTATATGGAATTCAATCATAAAATGATAAAGTGGTAACATTTATTAAATAATTAAGAGTAGGATTCGACGTGACGCCCATCAGTATCCCCGCACAGCTCAAATCGTTCCGCAGCATTTCTAAACACATTCTGGAGCATTTGCGGGGTTATGTTATCTGCAGCAGTTCGTATACGTGTACGTAAGTTTTCAAGACTCGTAATCTTCGTCTGATAGACGTGCGACTCGATAAAGCCCCATGCAAAGAAATCTAAAGGGGTTAAATCTGGTCATCTCGCGACACAAGGTCTGTTGCTTCCGCGTCCGATCCAGCGATTTGGAAAACGTCCATTTAGATAATCCTGAACAATTTTGGCATAGTGACAAGGAGCACCATCATGTTGATAGACGACGGGGATAGGATTGTTAGTACCGTCGTCTATCAACATGATGGTGCTCCTTGTCACTATGCCAAAATTGTTCAGGATTATCTAAATGGACGTTTTCCAAATCGCTGGATCGGACGCGGAAGCAACAAAAGACCTTGGCCAGCGAGATCACCAGATTTAACCCCTTTAGATTTCTTTGCATGGGGCTTTATCAAATCGCACGTCTATCAGACGAAGATTACGAGTCTTGTGTACTTACGTACACGTATACGAACTGCTGCAGATAACATAACCCCGCAAATGCTCCAGAATGTGTTTAGAAATGCTGCGGAACGATTTGAGCTGTGCAGAGATACTGATGGGCGTCACGTCGAATCCTACTCTTAATTATTTAATAAATGTTACCACTTTATCATTTTATGATTGAATTCCATATAATTTCCAAGTGCTTCACAAAAATAGATCCTGACTTTATGTACACCCTGTATTTTACTGATTACTGTATACGGCTACAATTGTAAACCAAAATGCAGTGAATGAAACGATATTTAAATATTTATATTTTATAAGAATAACAAATATGTATATAATTTCAATAGAATTTTAAGTACAAAACATAAATTCATTTTCTAACTAATGACAAATTCATTAAGGGTATACAGCTCTATTACAGTCTCCACCTGCCTTTGGTTTAGAGTCAAAACACTTTCTAGGATAAGAAGCGTTTGACATGCGAGGAGAAAATAGCAGAAAATACATATTGCAATAACAGAATGATTTCTCTTTTTATTTCCATTACCAATGGAGAAAACTTGAGGATGTTATGACAGAAATTCTACACAAAATCCATTTACCACAATCAGTGAAGTAGGATGAAATACTGAAAGAACTATTCCCACTTATATAGAAAAATTCAGTGAAAATGATTCGGATCGTATAAGCAAATTTGAATGTATATACAAGGAATAATTACTTTTAAGTGCAAAGAGTCATGTACTGAGGTTGAATTCGCTAAAAATTAAACATTAATAACTGTTGGGACGGAAAGAGGATGACGAAGGTGGCAAATATCAATTTGTAGGAGCTGTAGAAAGTCGAAGAACCACCTGCGAAAAAGGATAAAACAATATAAATTGGGAAAAAGAATCTCCCTTTTAAATAGAAAACTTTAAATTAATTATTCACTTAGTAATTAAGTTTAGTTAATTTGCAGTCAACGAAGCAATTAAAAAGTTCCAATATTTGAGTTATAAGTTTTTGTAGTAAATATTAGGATACATCAATTGACATCTTTCATGTCAAACATTTTATGCTCACTCTTGTTAAAGATTGATGGAGTTGTACTATCCTCTCATTTATTTAATAACACCTTCACTCTGTTTAATGAAATAATACGTTCACTATATTTAAGTGATCGTAGTGAAAGAGTTAACGAATACGCCTTAACCAAAGACTTGTTTTGCTTTTTTATTTAACTTTGTATTTAAAGTCGCTAAATGGATATATTTTAAGAGATTTTAAGCGAATTACATTCACTTTAAATAAAGAAAGTGAGCAGCAATATATATATATATATATATATATATATATATTATATAATATATTTATGATTTGTAGTTAACAATGCGCTCCATTGTGCCAGTTTGCTACTTAATTCTGTATGTAGGTTTTTGTCAGAAACTCAGTTCTAGAATTTAGCTTCAGTGTTAGCAATTCTATATTTATTATCAGGGTATCATAGGCCTAGATTATTAGATAGCTACTGTTAGAGACAGCTGTTCAATGTAGTTATTACTTAAATACATGAGAGCCACATCGTAACCAGTGTCGTAATACCGTTTCCTGTCGATCAGCGAATTTCAGCGACATTGGGTCTCGGTAGCAGTTGGATGGGTGACCGTCCTCTGCGCTCAGATAATGGAGCGGACCGTGGCTCAAATCCCACGTAAAGCTGTAGGTCCCCTCCATTATATGACTTTAGGTGTTGCGAAGATTAAACAACCCCAGTATTATTATTATTATTATTATTATTATTATTATTATTATTAAACATACGGACCAACTGTTTGTTTGTTTGTTTTAGAAACTTACACTTGATTAATCGTTACGGCAAACAATCGTTTTCAGTAACATTTTAACTAGTAAAATATGAACAGAATTATGTCACTTCTTATACTACATGAAACGTTGAACTTAACACTAACAATCTAAAAATTTACTTATTGACGAACATTGTTTTTAAAAAGTGAATGCACACACACTGATGCAGTAAGATCCGCACGACTAATATAATTTTTTTCCTATTTGCAATCCCAAAATAAATTCCAAAGTTGTACTGCAAAATGGGTGGAATTTCATATCTTTGTTCGTTAATATGATACAGAACATAAAACGTGAGCTAACGAAATTTAAATGTAAATTCAACTAAATTATTATACTGGAATCAGTTTTATTTGATTCAAGCAAAATGTGATCAGGTAAATGTTTTGTCGGTTTCAAAAAATAATATTTTCCTTTGATATATAGAGTATTTAGCTAGTGTATTTATTATTTAAAGATATCAGTTATTCCTTATTTAAGAATTTAAAGTTAAAATTTAATTATAAGTTTGTATAATCAAATAAGTCTTGCAATGGTTAAAATACATAACTTACCATCAAATCCACGGTAAGCATAATCTGGCCAGGGAAAAACAAAAACATTATATAACTGGCTAATTGAGCCTGTATATGAATTTTGTTTTATTATTATTATTATTATTATTATTATTATTATTATTATTATTATTATAATATAGCAAACAGACATTTATTTATAAAACAGTTTGTTCGCATAAGATACGTATGATTGTATTTCTTTTACGTCCGAAAGAAAATGGGTGCGTAAAAACATTTACAAAATGAAATTGGACTGAGTAACCATTTCTTAAAATGCACTTCAACATGGTTGAATTCATCAACATTTGAAATTAAATCCATTCGAAATGATAGTCCAAATTTCAAATTAAATTTTTTTCAAGCTTAAACAAACTGTTACTTTGTGATAACGGTTTGGATCTTATTCGGAAACAATAACTGGTTATACGAGTATAAAGACTTTTCATTATTTTTAGGAATTTATATGCGAACCTATACAGATGGCAAAGATTTGGACTAAAACTAGATTTAATCTGTATGAAAAATCTTTGGGATTGACTGGACGTAGCATGAGCAGTTTATTTTGGAAGACAAACACCTATTTTTACCAGTGGACCAACCAAATTATCGAAACGTCGAAAAAATTTTCTCGAATGCAAAATGCTTCGACTCACATCAACAAACATGGCGACAAAGTGCTCTAACTGCACCAAATTGCATGTAACATACTGTAACCAAACTGGGTATAATCTAATCCAATTTAACCTAACCTATAATATAACTTTATCTAATTCAACTTAACTAACTATACCCAGTGATGGGCAGTATCTAGATACATGTATCGCCGATACGTATCGATCGATACTTTTGTATCGGTATCGGTATCGCTTTAGCTAGTTGACAAAAGTATCGATTTATCGGTATCGCTAAGGTCAATTTTCTTAAATGTATCGAAAAAAATCGATACTTCGATACATCGATACATTAATAAGAATTTTTAAATATTTAAATAGATGTTATAATATGACACTACTGAGTTATATTTATGAATATACATAAATAATAATATTATTGAATATTTATTTAATGACAGTACTACTCTACTGGTCACGTCACACAGTACGGCGCAACGTTTAAACACGTTTGTACTTGTGTTATTGAGATTAATTAACCATAATATAGAAACGCTCATAATCCAGGAAACTCTAAAATGTCAGTTGACATTACCATGCGTCACAAGATGGAACTCCTTGTTCGACAGTTTATCAGTTCTGTTGATGCATAAAAGTGTCCTAAATGAAACAATGAAACAACTAGGACTGCCAACATTTCGTGAAAATGAGCTTGATTTTCTCCAGGAATACCTAACCGTACTACAACCCATTGCAACAGCACTTGATAGGTTGCAGTCCGACAAAGAATGTTTTTACGGTTGCCTGCTTCCGACATTGTTAGCTGTAGAGAAGAAGCTAGAGCGTTTGAATTCGGAGGCATTGCGTCATTGTCAGCCACTTCTCAATGCAGTCACAGTAGGGTTCACTAAGCGGTTTGAAAAGTTTCTGTGCCTTGATGCGTCGCATGAGTGTAAAGCAGCAATACTGGCATCGTCTTCAAATCCTCTGTTCAAGTTAAAGTGGATGACAATAAAAGGCAAATTTAATACTAACATTGTCGAAAAGAGGGTTCAAGAAATGTTGGTTAATGCTGTTAAGAGCCTCAGCGAGCAGACCCCCAAGCAACAACTAAGTGATGCTGCATCTGACGGAAGTGCAGATGATTTTTTCTGTTATGAGTCTGCTTCCACTAATGTCTCTGCAACCCAAGATTCCACTGAGATGGAAGTTTTACAGTATCTGGGTGACGGCAGTCATTCTCTCCAATCTCTGAGGCAGTACCCAGGAATTCTACGGGTCTTCCTGAAGTATAACACACCACTACCATCCTCTGCTCCTGTAGAACGGTTGTTTAGTTTGGCTGGTCACATTCACGCTCCAAAAAGGAATAGATTGTCTGACCAGATGTTTAGCCAGCTGGTATTTTTGAAAGGTAATAGTAATTACTTTTAATTGTTAGTGTAATATTTTCAGTCATTCATGTATCCTACAAAATTAAAACATACTTTCATTAAATAAAGCAATTGTTTTTATTAACATCTATAAAACCCATTAAAATGTCGTTGATTTTACTTACAGTGCGTACAAATTACTAGTATAAACAATAATATCTAATACCTACATATTAAATGAATAATTATAAAAATGTACCGGCGATGCATGTATCGGTATCGGTATCGCTTAAGACATCTAGAAAGTATCAGCGTATCGGTATCGCCTAAGACGTTCTTCATGTATCGATGTATCGGTATCGCTTTAGCGATTTTCATGTATCGATGCCCATCACTGACTATACCTAAGTTTCATTTACATGACAAGTATTACAAGTTTCGTAGACGGTAGATTTCAACTAAACTCTAAAAGTTCTATTCTATGATACAGTAGTTATGTTTTGTAGTTAAAGTGTAATATTTCCCTCCGACATTATTTTTCTTTTCTTTAAGTGACACTCTTAATTTTAGCGATCTCTACGCTGGAAATAGGCGCGTTACTAATACAGTGTTTCTCAAATGGTCTTGTTCCGTCTTTCCTACTTTACAGCAATCGAAGTGTCACTTGATAGGTCCAAGCATTCAGCTGTTACCGAATTAGCAAAACAAGCACTGTAATAAATACTGCGGCGCCAAAATTTAAAAAGAAAATGTAATTATTTTTTCAATATGTTTCACAGCACTAGAAAATACCAGTAACAAAATATCTTTAGCTTTTTATTAAGCAGTTCAAAATTTTTTTTACCCAGTAATTAAGAAGGTCATGGTATAAAACATTCCTATATCTGTGTTAGTTATACTTGCATGCTTCACATCACATTAAAATGTGCTTTGCAGAGTTATATGAATATTGGGTTTGCAAATTGGGGATTTAATAATAATATAAAATACTGTTTGTAGAATTTTTTATTTTTTAAATAAATTAAAAACATAAGTTAGGGTTTGAAAGGTATGATCTAAATTCCAGTCAAGGAGTGAAGTTGTCGAGAACAGTTTGTCATAGAGGGTCGCACACAGTCAGTCAGAAGATTGTATTTGCTCTCCCTTGTCATCTTTTTTTAACATCTTGACTCTGAGCCGTGTGAAATGGGACCTACTTTTAAGATGAACTTCGGCCAATAAATACAATTTCATTCTATCCTAGGACATTAAAAGGGGATTTCTTTTCGGTCCTCGGCCTATTGTTTTTCCGTTAGGCCATACTCCCGTGTCGTTAGGCCTATTTCATTTCCGATTAAGGTTTATGCCCCCTTTATCAATTATATAACGTAAGGAGTCTAACAATATGTGAAACAAAATTAAATATTAAAATTTTGTTGTGTTTTATAATAACAGTGGAAGTCATATTTGTCGTTAAAAATTCGTGATAGAGACACGTTCATTAATATAAAGTAAGTGGAGAACGATGAAAAGGTAAAACATTCTTTGGTTACTTAGATGAGGAGTGAAATAAAATATAATAACTGTCACCCTACCACGTAAATTGACTACGCAACTACATCAACGGTGACAGCCTTATTGTTTAAAATGGTCACGCTATCAAACTGTAAAAATAATTTTGATAATTAATTGGCAAATAAAATGACGATGAAGACATTTAAACACCCAAAAACAGAAGGGTCACCCACCAACCACAGACCCCAGGGGTCACCGGGGGAAGGGACGTCACCCCGGAAGAAACCCGCACTCAACCTAAACAATAATTACTGTTTCAGTCAAGTTGTTTGAAAGCAAAAAACAAAGAATTACACAGGTAAATTTAAATTACAGTACTAAAAATACACAGTACAGGGCTATTTAGAATAATTCATCCGATTTCAACTGAGAATACTTCCGTACTTATCAACCGTGCATCAACTGGGCATAGACCACATGAAAGAGGAAATCTCTGAGTTTTACAAGATCACCGCGAGAGGGCTCCAAAGTCACGCCGTGGCCTAGCCTAGCAACAAACAGTCAGTGTGAAAATGGCGTCCGAACAGCAGAAGGCGTTTTGTGTGTTGCAGTTTTCGAGCTGTAAATCGGTAGTCACAGTGCAGCGTGAGTTTCGTCGACGTTACAGAACAGATCCACCGGGTGCTCAGAGCATCCGTCGGTGGTATCGGCAGTTCGAGGAAGCAGGATGTTTGTGTAAAGGCTTGTTACTGCCGTAGAGTCAGTGACAACGGACATGCTGGAGCGAGTATGGGAGGAATTCGACTATCGTGTCGACGTTGCTCGTGTAACTAGGGGAAATCACATAGAGCATTTATGAGGTGAGAGACAAAATTTAGACAGTTTTTCTTTTGGTTGATGTATCACAAATCACTCTGTATTTGTAACATAAAAAAATATTCTCATTTGAAATCAGGTGAATCAGTTTGAATAGCCCTGTATAATGCAATCTCTTTTGTCCACCCAAAAATACAGCGTTTTCGGTGTTCGGGTTGTTTAGCCTTGTTTAGCCTTCTTGGCAACATCTAAGGTCATATAACAGAGGGCACCCACAGTTTTACGTGGGACCAGAACCACAGGTTGCTACATCATCTGAACGCATAGGATTGCCCCCCCCCCCCCCCCGCCCCAAATCCAACTAGTGATCAGACTAAATATTGATTAACTTCGCTGATCTCCGGGAAATGGTGATAAGACACTGGCCACAACATTGCCCATATAAGGGGTTCCAAAAAACCTTAGCCCCCCCATTTGCAGCTTATATGTTTACTTATATCGAAATAGTTTTTAGTGATTATAAAAATATATAAAATTCTTTATTTATTGCAGGTATTAAAATTACTCTAGCTGATAAAGTGATAATATAATGGCTTCTCAATTAATTGGTGATTCGGAGAGGCAACGTGTAATAGATCGCATACGAGTAATAACATTTCGGGAAGCTCGTGATGCTGGAGCCACCTTTATAACACGTTCATGGGTTGCCAAAAAGTTGCGAAGAAGTGAGGACTTCGTCAAAAGAAGTTGGAATAAAACTCTGGATGAATGTTAAATGGATACAACCAAATCTGGGCGCCCAAATTTGCCACTCTCTCAGGAAACAAAGGACATCATTGAAAGCGGTACACGTAAGCGGAAAAACAGCTGTGCTAAACTTTCTAGAGAGATCGAAGTGTTGAGAGGAAAGATCGTTAGTGGTGAGATCATTCGACTGTACCGTCATAGGCAAGGTTTAAAGCCTCGGCATGAACTTCCAAAGCCAAGAAAAACTCAACTTAACATCGATGACAGAATGTGGTTTGCCCATTATCTTGAAGATTGGAATGTGGATGATTTCATGCATTTAGCTGTCTCCGATGAATTTTATGTTTACGTAACATGTCGGCCTAACTACCAAAATGATCGAGTGTGGGCCACAACACCAGATGAAATCGATAACAATGAACATTATCGCGAATTATTAAAAAGTCCAGACTGTGTTGGTGTGTTTGTTTTGTTCACTGCAAAAAAGCTCATGTGGGTGCTGAAGCCAAATGGTCAGAGTTGGGATGGACAGTATTTTCGTGATATTATTCTATCCCAGCATGTCATTCCTTTTCTAAGAAACCCAAACAATGTTATGGATGTCGATGAGGTCACACTTCTGCACGATAAGGCCCCCTGCTTTAAGACATTAGCCACTCAACAGTTGTTGCGGAACCATGAGATCGATTTCTTTGGAAATGAAGAATGGCCAGGAAATTCTCCTGACCTGAATGTCTGTGAACACATTGGATCAGTTATAAAGGATAAGGTTGAATGTCTCTTGTTTCAAGAACCTGCAGCAAATCGATTTTCGGAGGATACAATGACGCAACACATTGAAACTGTTTTAGCAAATTTGCGTAACGATCAAGATCTATTCACGTCACTTTTGGCAAGCTACCCAAAGCGAATTCAGGCTGTCTTGGAAGCCAATGGTGGGAACAGCAAGTTTTAATTGTTTCTCATTAAATGCAGGATTAAATTCTCTTTTGTAAGGTATATTTAGTTTTACTGTACCTCTAATGGTTTAGGCCATCGGCGGTGGGGGAGGGCTAAGGTTTGTTGGGCAAAAAAGAGAGACCTCGAACTTTGGCTGTAAAATTCAAAGTTATGGTCAGATTTCAATATTATTTTCACACCCCACAACTAAGTAAATTTCCTATACGGTGAGCGGATTTCAAAGAAAACTAATGAAAATTATGGATTTATTGAACATTTCTTTAAGCCACTGGAAATTCTCCATTTACACTACTGCTGCATTGTCGGGTCAGCAAAAAAAAAGGGAGACCTTTTAAATCCTTCATATCTCGGCAAATACGGTACATAGAACCATGAAATTTTAGTATGTTAGTACTAAGTAATTTTATGGTCTGTTTGTCATCTTTTAGCATTTTAGCTGAGAAATTGGATTTATGGCGAATATTCCAGAAAAATCTTGCTAATCATAGGTTCAAGTTGATAACACTAGGCAACAAAGATTTTGTTACAGAAGACCAAATAGGTGCTCCTAGCTAATTTCGGTATGCTGATTTCAAATCTATAATTATATTTTTTCTATCACGTCTAGATTTTGTGTAAAATGCAAATCACTTTTAGTAAAATTTTCTACCACGTCCAGATTTTGGTTTTAATCGGCTTAATGCCAGTAATATGAAACTTGCTTTTCAAGGTTAAAGCAATTTTTTTTGCCAACTATATACAAATTCGAACAATTTTGATAAATAAAATTTATCCCGAGTTGGCAACACTGAGTCAAGAGCATAGTAACGGGCAACGGCCCAACGGTCAGTCGCTACGTGACAGTCAAGCAGAACGGTTGTTGAAGCTCTCTGCTGATGAGCAAGTGACAGGTTGTGGTGACTTGTGTGTTTTTATAGCATTTGTTTTGTACTACGGTGTGTATTTCTTTTTATTTTGCACATCGTAATAATTACTTTCTACGTTTTTTCAGATATTGTATGGTAATTCAAAATGGCATCAAATAGACGTGCTTGTGTAAATCACCCAGACAACTTCTGCTTTGTCTGTGGACAATATACACCTAAGCCACAACGTAGAAACATAACAAAAAGATTAAACTTGCCTACAAGTGTTATTTTGACTGTAAGTTAGAAGACCAACAGAGGGACTGGGCACCACATATTTGCTGTGCACAGTGCAATGCAATGTTAATAGCTTGGATGAATGGTAAAAGAAAAGCTATGCCGTTCTCAGTCCCCATGGTTTGGCGTGAGCCGAAAAATCACTTCAATGATTGTTATTTTTGTTTGACAAAGATTGCTGGTTTCACAAAGAAAAACAAATCAAAGATCATGTACCCAAACTGCGAATCAGCAATGAAACCAGTACCACATGATGAAACAAATCCACCACCAGTTCCACCAGCAACGATAACAGACAGCAGTTCATCTGAAGATTCTGCTAGTGATATAGAAACAGGGAAAGATGGCATATATGTTCCAGATGCAAATATTTCCCCACATTTGTTAAGTCAAGCGGAGTTAAATGACTTAGTGCGCGATTTGGAATTACCAAAAGAAAAGGCAGAGTTGCTTGGTTCAAGACTTCAAGAATTTAATCTTCTCCAACCAAACACCAAAGTTTCCCATTTCCGCCATCGCCATTTGCAGTTTTCATCATTTTACTTACAGGAAGAAAACGTTTGTTTCTGCCACGATATCAGTGGTCTGATGCAAGGGATTGGCTGTCGCTATGATCCAAAAGAATGGAGACTGTTCATTGACTCTAGTAAAGCTAGCCTTAAAGCTGTATTACTGCACAACGGCAATGAAAAACCTTCAATACCTGTAGCACATGCCACTGGCCTTAATGAGACTTATGAATCGATGAAACTGCTGCTAAGACTCATCAAATATAAGGACCACACATGGAATATTTGTGGCGACCTTAAAGTTGTATCATTACTTCTTGGGTTACAGTTGGGCTACACAAAGCATATGTGCTTTTTGTGTCTATGGAACAGCAGAGATGACAAGAACCACTACAAAAAACATGATTGGCCATCTAGAACTGAACATGTTGTTGGTAAATACAATGTGAAACACCCAGCACTTATTGACCCTCAGAAAGTACATCTTCCACCACTTCACATTAAACTTGGCCTTATGAAAAATTTCGTGAAGGGTATGGATCATCAAGGTAGTGGTTTCCAATATTTAAAGGATAAATTCAAAGGAATATTGACAGATGCTAAGCTAGAAGCTGGAGTTTTCACTGGACCACAGATCCGCAGTGTCATCCACGACTCATCGTTTCCATCTAACCTAAATGAGAATGAACTAGGAGCATGGACATCTTTCGTTGAAGTTGTCAAAAATTTTCTTGGAAACCACAAAGCTGAAAACCACCGTAAACTCGTAGAAAACATGCTTAAATCTTATGAAATAATGGGATGCAGAATGTCTTTGAAAATTCATTTTTTACATTCTCATCTTGACTTCTTCCCGGCCAACCTTGGGGCTGTAAGTGACGAGCATGGTGAGCGCTTCCACCAACAGATCTCAGTTATGGAAAACAGATACCAAGGTAATTTCAACCCAAATATGATGGGAGATTATTGTTGGTTCCTGCAGAAGGAGAGCTCGTCATCCTACAAGCGACAAAGGAAGAGGACACACCAAAGTTTCACTTAAGAACAGGAATTTGCCTTTCAGTAGTAACAACAAAATACTAACGCGCTTTGGGTGGATGGTTGGGCGCAGGGTGGTAACTCCGCCAGCGGAATTCCGCTGTCTGTCTTAAGCCAGAATAAAGGAGGAAAGACATCCCTGTTCACTAATTATTTAAGTATGCTTAACATAAAACGTGGCACGGAAAAGTAGCTTAGACGGCTTTCGTAATAGAAGCGGGTGAGAAAAAAAATGAAAAATAGGAGTTTTCGGTTACACAAAATCTGGACGTGATAGAGAAATTTTGATATCAGATCTGAAATCAGCATCAGCGCTTTAGTAGGAATCAGTAGTTCACGTGTCTGTAACAAAAAAAAAGTTGAAATTTGTTGCCTAGTGTAATTAAAGCGATTTTAATTAACGTAAGCCAATTGCAGGAGGTTTGGACAAGCTTCTCAAGAAAATCGATAAAACAGGAGATATCAAAAGAATACTAGGTAGCGGTATTAAATTTGGCCACCAAACAGTTCTAATTTAAATCCTGTCGATTACGGCCTTTGGGAAAATTTGTCACAGAGACTTTATCCTGTCAAAGTAAGAAATGTCGCTCATTTACGACAGCTTCTTCTGGAAAAATGTGATGAGCTACCACAAGAACAAATCAATAAAGCCATAGATGAGTCCCATCTTAGACTGAAAAAGGTTGTAGAAGTTCGTGGTAAACATATCGAGCAGTTTTTTTAACATCAAGGTAGCACCATATGTGAGTACTTTGTAACTTTTTATCTGCACATACAATGCAGTAGTAGTGTAAATGGAGAATTTCCAGTGGCATAAAGAAACGTTCAATAAATCCGTAATTTTCATTAGTTTTCTTTGAAATCCGCTCACCATACAGGAAATTTACTTAGTTGTGGGTTGTGAAAAAAATATTGAAATCTGACGATAACTTTGGATTTTACTATATATATATATATATATATATATATATATATATATATATATATATATATATATATATCAAAGCTATTGACTTCTCCTTAGGGAACCGGAGCTTACAGATGAAAAGAAGGATCAACACAACGGCAAACATTTTCATTTATTTGTACATCAGACGTTTCGACAAATCTTTTGTCATCATCAGTGAGTTAAGTCTTAAAACCTTAAAACAAAATTGAGAAGTGAAAGTTACATCAATACAATATTAAAACCATTAAAATTAAAACCTTAAAGCAAAATGAAAATTGCATCAATACAAAATTAAAATCATTTAAATTTCATCACTATAAAAACTAAAATTAAATTAAATTTCATCACTATAAAAACTAAAATTAAATTACCTCAATAGGTAAATACACAATGTTTACATCCACCTCCATACTTGGCAAAGTCTAAGGGAACACTGGATGGTCAGAGGATTAGAAAGGATATGTCTGTGAAAAACGGTTGGTAGTCAAAAGAGTCGTAATTTGTAGGATGAGCTATTATTATTAAGGGAGGGTTTGTTTCTATAGATGTACAAAGATTCTAAAATTCGGAGTTCTGTAAGGTTATTGGATCTAGTTAAAATTTCAAACTGAGTTTTGTGAAGGGGATGGTCGTTTTCATTACTGTGGTTTCTAATTGCGGATTGTGGAGGGCTACTGAGGGGACGGTTGGTACGGACTGACAAGCCCAAATGTTGAGAAAGGCGCACCTCCAGTTGGAGTTGAGTGCTGCCAATATACGCAGCCTTACAGCTGTCGCACGTGTATTTGTAAACAACATTGGGGCATACAGTTTTGGGGAATTCATCTTTGAACTTTAAAAAATTTGATACTTTAAGTGGGTTGACGAAGGCGAATCTAAAATTTATTTGGGGATAACTAGACTTGAGTAGTTTGGACAATTCACCTCGAATACGCAATGATAAATAACCATAAAAAGGTAATTTAATATATCTGGTTTCTTTTTGTACTGTAGTGACGGGGAGTTTAGTATCAAAAGTGTTATTTAAAAATTTCTTTAATTGGTTATCGAATAGATGAGAAGGGTAGTAATTGTTAATAAAGTACTGTTTTAAAAATTTAAATTCTTCGTTTAACGAAAAGTAATCCGAACAAATACGGTAACTTCTTGTTAATAATGTTACTATAGCACTAATCTTATATTTATAAAACATACAGTGTTCCCTTAGACTTTGCCAAGTATGGAGGTGGATGTAAACATTGTGTATTTACCTATTGAGGTAATTTAATTTTAGTTTTTATAGTGATGAAATTTAATTTAATTTTAGTTTTTATAGTGATGAAATTTAAATTATTTTAATTTTGTATTGATGCAATTTTCATTTTGCTTTAAGGTTTTAATTTTAATGGTTTTAATATTGTATTGATGTAACTTTCACTTCTCAATTTTGTTTTAAGGTTTTAAGACTTAACTCACTGATGATGACAAAAGATTTGTCGAAACGTCTGATGTACAAATAAATGAAAATGTTTGCCGTTGTGTTGATCCTTCTTTTCATATATATATATATATATATATATATATATATATATATATATATATATATATGATACACACAGACGTGCATGGAACAAGGAACTCTTCTGGGATAATTAAATCCACTATAGTCCGAATAAGTAATGGTAAATGACAAATACCATAGTTTTTCTTTTTCATGATGCAAGCCCGACGTGGGCAACGGGTCTCTCGCAAAGAGGTCCCATAAATATAGCTTCCCTCACCAGCTATCTGCAAAGCAGACAGGATCCAGCTTTGGATCCATGTCCCAAAGCTGGATCCTGTCTGCTTTGCAGATAGCTGGTGAGGGAAGCTATATTTATGGGACCTCTTTGCGAGAGACCCGTTGCCCACGTCGGGCTTGCATCATGAAAAAGAAAAACTATGGTATTTGTCATTTACCATTACTTATTCGGACTATAGTGGATTTAATTATCCCAGAAGAGTTCCTTGTTCCACGCACGGTCTGTGTGTATCATAAAAAACTCAGGGAACCATTCTGAGTTCATTCCCATATATATATATATATATATATATATATATATATATATATATAAAATTGAATAAAGTAAACAGAAACCACGATGATTGTCTTTAACTTTGTTAAAATATGCTGAAACCAAGTTGTCAAAGTAAAGTAACTATCAAAGACAAATTAAATTAGTATGTATTTCACAATGCCACAAGGCAGAGGTTCATGGAAATTGACATATTTCACAAGAGGTCGAATTATTGGAGTTTGAGAAGCAGAACAAATACAAAAGGAATTTTGCAAAGGTTTTGCATTGCATTATCAACAATTAACGGAGTCATTGCGCAGTTAAAGAATAATCAGAAAATAACAGTTGCCGATCGTCCTGGGCGTCCAGGTCCATCTCAAAGAACTCTTCGTTCCGAAAGAAAACGTGCAGAAACGAACCCTCGCCAAACCGGTGCTGAACTGGCTGTTGAAATCGAGGTTAGCTGTAGGACCGACAGACGATATCTTCACGACATGGGCTACTGCAGAGCAGCTAGAAAGAAGCCCATGCTCATCCCTCGCAATAATGTCTGTTGGAAGCAGTTGGTAACATCGATTAATTATTAAACATGATTCTACCTTTTGGAACAACGTACTGTATTCTTCTCGAATGAGTCTCGGTTTACTTCATTTACAGACAGTAGGCGTGTGTGGTGTAGAGGCATCCATCCCATGAATTTTCTGTGAGGCATGTGCAAGCCACGGTAAAACATGGTAGCTTTTCTGTAATGGTGCGGGGTGTAATTTGGAGCAATGGACGAACAGAGCTGTTGGTCTGAGGGAACTGTTAATTTAGCTAAATATGTAAAGATCCTGGAAGAGAAGCTGCTACCCATTTATTGCAATAAAAATGTATCTCCACTGACTCCACATGAAAGTGTATCCATGGAAAATGGTACCCCACCTCATACCGCTTGTATTACGCAGAGATGACATTTCAGTCATGGAATTGAACGTCTTCCGTGGTCAGGTCAATTCTTAGATATGAATCCAATAGAACATATGTAGTACATACTAGATAGGTCATTAACGAAATGACACCCGAACCCTACGTCCAGGGGAAGCTTCGTCAAAGCATTAAAAGAAAAAATGGGTTGCATTATCTCAACAACAAATAGCAAAGCTCATCAGTGGAATGCCAGAACGTGTGTCACCTTTACACGTAATGCAAAGGGGAATTATATATATATATATATATATATATATATATATATATATATATATATATATATATATATATATATATATATATATATATATATATATATATATATATATATATATATATATATATTATATATATATATATATATATATATATATATATATATATATATATATATATATATATATATATATATATATATATATATATATATATATATATATAATATATATATATATATATATATATATATATATATATATATATATATAATATATATATATATATATATTATATATATATATATATATATATATATATATATATATATATATATATATATATATATATATATATATATATATATATATATATATATATATATATATATATATATAATATATATATATATATAATTTTTAAAAATTGTAAAAAAAATTTAAAAAAAGCGAGAAAAAAACTGATTTGAATTTATTTATATACTTTTTTTTTAAAGTTTTGTTCCTAAAATGAATGTTTTTGAGTTCCTTTAAAAAAATGGGTTTTTGAAATTTGTTTTTAAATTGGAATAAATATTTTTTTTTAATATAACTTTTTTCTCCGTACTAAAGGCAGCATAGAGTAAATGACCTTAGAGCATCAAATCCAGAAATCCGCTAATATATATATATATATATATATATATATATATATATATATATATATATATATATATATATATATATATATTTATCCATCTCGGAGGATCACAAGGCTACAAAACACGCGATATCAAAGGACAACGAACTTAAAATGCACAAGGGGCAATGCAAAACACAGAATATAAACATTGTCCTGGCAAATATTCAAGGAATAAAACCGAACAATTCACGAAACAAAGTTTCGTACCTGAAAGGTGTTATGGACGAAACAAGGGTGGACATCACATGCCTCACAGAAACACATCTTAAAGACTGCCAAGGAAACTGCGATAACTGCGAACACTGTATCAATAAGAAAGAATTGCATATCGATGGATTCAACTCACTAAGAGGGGATAGAACAGCGAGACGTAAAGGTGGTTGTGCTATTTATATACATGAAAGGCATATGACAGAGACGGTAATAAGTAAATCCAACAGTTTCGTGGAAACCCTTGCAGTGAAAATAGAGAAACTAAACGTGGTACTGATAGTCATCTGTAGACCTCCAAACTCTCCAAATGAAAAATTTTCGGATGCCATTGAGGATGTCAGAACCCTAATAAACCCTAATAAACTCTCCATTTCCCATTTATAAAATACAAAAAGGTGGGTAGAAATATATTTATACAGCAAGATAAGGGGGTCACAAGAAAGGACCAGGAGCAAGCAAGAATGCTGATGGCTCTCACAAACGAGTTTATGCTGACACAGGAGATAACATAAAATACCAGGAAAAATAACTGCCTAGATCTGGTATTCACAAATAACACGAACTTGATTGCGGATATAAAAATAACTCCAACTATTATCTCAGACCACAGTATAATCGAGTTATCAACAAATATGGCGATAACTTTAAAAGACAATACACATACAGAAGGAAGAAGCAAATTTGGGGCTTTTAACTTAAACTCCAAGACCATAAATTGGGAAGAAATCAGATCACACATGGCCCAAATAGAGTGGAGAACAGTTTTCGCGAATAAAACAACTGAGGAAATGCTAACAACCTTGGAAGAAAAGACGCTGAGAATTTTGGAAAAATATGCTCCGAAAGCACAGCCAAAAGAAAAGAGGAACTGGCTAGAGAGGCAAAAGAGAAGAATATTCCGCAAAAGAAAGAGAGTAGCGACGAAGTTAGCTAATTGCGGAGACAACAATGCCAGGAAAGAAATACAAGAAAAACTGGAGAGAATCGATTGGGAAATACAAACTCTGATAAAGGGCCATACAGAGAGGGAAGAGGAAAAGGCGGTAGAAGCAATAAAGGAAAATCCAAAATACTTCAACAGCTATGCAAAAAGGAAAACAAAAACGCGCGCTACTATCGGGCCCTTAAGGAAAGGAAATATTGAACTAACAGATGATCTAAAAGAAATATCTGAAACATTGAGAGCCCAGTATGAATCGGTATTCAGTACCCCAAAAAGTGACAAAGCGATACCTGACATAGATGCATTCTTCAAAGAGAAATTGCGAGGAGAATGTAATTATAACAGACTTTGATTTTACCCCAGAAGATGTAGCGAGAGCTATAGGACAAATGAAATCACATTCAGCTGCAGGTCCGGACAAATGGAACGCACTATTAATTAAAAACTGTAAAAATGAAATAGCTACACCCTTATACTGGATATGAAGAAGATCCCTAGACACTGGGGAAATACCGAGCATCTTGAAAAGAGCAAACATCGTCCCTATATATAAAGGAGGAGATAGATCTCAAGCAAAGAACTATAGACCAGTGTCCTTGACGTCCCACCTCACCAAAATTTTTGAAAGAAGAGTCAGAGAGAAAATCTATGATTTCTTGGAGACATTGGAAAGATTCAACGAAAATCAACACGGATTCCGATCAGGAAGATCATGCCTATCACAACTTATAGAGCATTATAACCAGGCTTCGGATAATTATGCATTTGCATACTTGCATATGCAAATGCATATTTTTGGCATTTTAAAGTGTTTTTGCATATATCGTTGATTTTCTGACAATTAGTCATATTTTCCTTATTTTTATTTTTAAGGTTACATTTTCAGATAATTTTAGCTTTGACAATGTATTTCAGAAATTTGGCAATACTGTTTTCGCGTTTAAGTTATAAGCAGACCAGTTATAACTTATATTATAACTTATCAATCGTTCTCTCTCTTAGTTGTCTGTTGGTGTCTGAAAGGACAAGGTGAATTTCCAAAGATGCCGAAAGAAAAGAGAAGTAAAAGTGTAATACTTAAAATATTTGCTGAAGAGTTACAAAATAAGGAGTTTAAAAATTTTCTAGAAAAGTACACAAACGAGCATCTGCCAGATGAGTCCACATTAAGGAAGAACTATGTTTCGGAACTGTACATGGATAAATTAGAAAAGCTTAGAAGTAAAATTGGAAATAATAAGATCTGGGTGGCTTTTGACGAAACGACAGATGTAGAGCAGAGGTGTGTTGCAAGTTTTGTATTTGGTTTATTGGGAACAGAATATGACAGAGGTCAATCTTATTTATTAACAATTGCTGAGTTGGACAAGGTAAACCATGCAACTATTGCTGCATTTTTCAATGATTCATTAAATCTATTAATGCCGTCTGGTATTCAGTATAATTCAGTTCTTTTAGTGTGTACTGATGGTGCTCCATATATGACTAAGTGTATGAGAGGACTTCAAGTTCTTTATCCTAAAATGATACATGTGACATGTGTATCCCATGGACTGCACAGAGTTGCAGAATATATTCGTTCACAGTACAAGGATGTAAATGAATTAATTTCTAGCGTTAAGTCAGTTTTTGTAAAAGCACCATACCGCAAAGCAAAATTTAGAGAACTTGCTGGAAGTGCACCGTTTCCTCCTTCCCCGATAGTAACACGGTGGGGAACCTGGTTAGAAGCTGCATTCTATTATGTGGACTATTTTGAAATTGTAAAGAGTGTGATGGAGCCATTTGATCGTGAGAGCGGTCACAGCATCACAGATGCAAATACTGCATTCACAAAGGAAGGTATTCGAGAGAATCTGATTTACATTTCCACCAACTTCAGATGTATTTGCGCAGCTATTTTAAAACTGCAAGAAAAAGAATTGCCATTAAAGCATAGCATTGAATTAGTTGAAGGAATTCGCAGTTCATTAAAAAGTCTTGAAATCAAAGAGTTCTATGGTAAACTAGAAGCTGTGCTGTCAAAAAATAAAGGGTATGGCATGATGAAAAAAATTAGTGAAATACTGTCAAACAATACACAAACTGACTCAAGTTTAGAACACCTCAACCTTTCGGATATAATGGCTTTAGAATATGCTCCTATAGTTACTGTCGAAGTGGAACGAATATTCTTTGAATACAAAAATATTCTGGCTGATAACAGGCGCAGAATGACATTTGAACATTTAAAGCAATATGTTGTAATTAAATGTAATATGTAAAAAGTTTCCTGTATCATATTTTTTTGTGAAGTTTACTGTCCTTTTAATGTCCTTTTCTATCGTTTTATTTGGTGAAGAAATAAATGTAATGAGCTTTTATTATTAGTATTTATATACTTATTTTTAAATGCATATTTAAGTGCATATTTTCTCAGTTTTTACTGCATATTTACATGCTTATTTAGCCAGTTTTAAGTGCATAATTATCCTAAGTCTGATTTATAACAATATCCTAGATGCACTTGAAGGCAGTGAAAACACTAATGTCATATACAGGGATTTTGCTAAAGCTTTCGATAAATGCGATCATGGTATTATAGCACATAAAATGAAATATATGGGAATAACAGGCAAAGTGGGAAAATGGATCTACAACTTCCTCAGAAATCGATTACAGGTGGTCAAAATTCAAAATGGATCAGCATCAGAATCAGAAATACGCAGCTAAGTACCACAAGGTACAGTGCTGGCCCCACTCCTGTTCATTATCATGCTAACAGACATAGACAGTGGAGTAAACAACAACATTATAGTAACATCATTTGCAGACGATACAAAGATCAGCAGAAAAATCAGTGATGCAAACGAAGTAGAGGCCTTGCAGAGAGACACAAACAAAATATACAAATGGTCAGAAGACAACAATATGACATTTAACACCGAGAAATTTCAGCTCTTGAGATATGGTAGAAATGAGAAAAGGTAATTGTATACAACATCCCCCTCACCTCAATTTTATGAAATTGACTTCACAATCGATGTAAAATCTTTATTTATAGCATGTAATTACTTTATTTATTTTCGAAAACCAACCTAACCTAACCTAACCTAACCTAACCTAACCAACCTAACCCTAAGATATACCCTAATGGGATACGTTAAATAAAGTAATTACATGCTATAAATAAAGGTTTTACATTGATTGTTAAGTCAATTTCATAAAATTGAGGTGAGGGGGATGTTGTATACAATTACCATAACTTAACATGTTATTACATTATCATTTGTATAATTTAGGTCTCGGGGGTACGGGGGCGGAGCCCCCGTAAAGATCACGCATCACAAAGTGAACCCTATACCGATCAATTTGTGATGCGTGATCTTTACGGGGGCTCCGCCCTCGTACCCCCGAGACCTAAATTATACAAATGATAATGTAATAACATGTTAAGTTATGCACTTTTTTAGTCTTTATCTAGGGCACATGACGAATCAAGTTCTCAAAGTCGAAACCACACGAACAGCACGTCATAATTCTATCACAAACACGACCAAACTGAATCCAATTAGAAAAAAAAATAGCCAGAATAAAAACCAACCAAGTAATTAAGTCGCAGAGTAGCGAAAAAATAGCCCAATCAGGAAAAATATTTTTTGAAAAAAGGTCGCATTTGACGTGACGTCACGTCAAATGGATATTGCTAATTAAAATTTCAGAAACAAATATCTCCATAAATATGATCGACCGAAAATTTTTTTACTTAAAGGAAAGGTTTTATTTATTATTTTCTACGCATTGCAATAATTTTTATTAGAAACTGAGGTGAGGGGGATTTTGTATACAATTACCTGAGAAACTCAAAAAGACTGCATATTATGCTGCAGATAGACAAGAAATTCAGAGAAGCACGAAAGTGGTAGACTTTGGGGTAATAATGACCGATGATGCCAAATTCGAGACACAAAATCAGATAGCAATAAACAAAGCAAAAAGAGTCGCGGGACAGGTACTAAGAACGCTCAAAAGGAGGGACAAGACAGTAATGATTCCCCTGCTGAGAACACTGATCATACCAAAACTTGAATACTGCTCAGTTTTGACGTCCCCATAAAAAAGGAAGAAATTAATAAACTAGAAGAAACGCAGAGACATTTCACAGCCAAGATTGATGGCTGCAAAGAACTCAACTACTGGGAAAGGCTACGCAAACTAAATCTGTGTTCCCTGAAAAGAAGAAGAGAGAGGTATACCATAATCTACATATGGAAAATTATCAAAAAACTGGTACCAAACCTCAAACTGAACCCAATTACCATCCAGACAACGCTGGAAAATAGGAAAGGCAGAATTTGTAGAGTTCCCAAATTAAAGGCCCGACAAGGGACCTCCTCAACTCTGAAGGAAAATAGCTCGGTTGTCAGGGGGCCAAGAATTTTCAACCAGCTACCAAAGGACTTCAGAAACATTACAGGGGTCAAAGTTGGTCTTCAAGAGAAAACTAGATGCCTGGCTCAGGACGGTACCAGATGAACCGGGTGTACCTGGCTATGTACGATGGAGAGCGCAAGAGAGCAACTCGCTCCTCCACTAAGCCAGGACTAGAGGCTGGGCCACCAGCTTGACCTTCGTGTAAAGAAAGACCGACGCACGGAACCCAAACAAGGTTATATATATATATATATAGCGACCGAGACGCCTTCATATACTTTCGCGATTTCTACTTTACAATAAACCCGCTGTTCCATCGACACAACCACAACCAAGATGACGTCACATCGCGAGATTCACTCGAGGCATTTGCCTCTGCCCTGAACGTTCACACCTGAACCTCGTTCTAAGGGACTCCCGGGCACGACGCCTCGATCGCATCTCGCCTCATTCTCCAGTGACACGAGAGATCTCACCATGTAACAACGTGTAACAGGCCCCACTGGCCTGATGTCATTCACCTAACTTTATATAAAGATTTTCATTACCTCGAGCGTTATTATAATAGTGAAGTCATTAATCAAGTGCACAGTTATAACATTTCAATACAACTTTCATTCAAACAACAGCAACGTTTATTTGTTTCACTTAAATCTCACTTATTTTGTTTAATAAAGGAAGAAAACTCACTCATAACATTATTTCGTCTGAAAAATCATGGTGACCCCAGCCTCAAGAAATCATAATCATTAACAACTTAACCTAATAATTAACTTAACCTAATTTAACATAATTAATAATATTATAGTCAGTGGTGTAGTGCTGTGGGAACGCGTGGGAACGGCGTTCCCTTACTTTTTTTGGTAGACGGAACGGCGTTCCCTCACTATTTCAAATAAATCCGAACTTACAAATCTCTAACGTCATGAAATTTTAATTCCCACCCCTAGAAGAAATATGAGAAAGAATCATTAACTGTTTCATTTCTTTTAGCTTCGACTGAGGCAATGCTAGCCTATAAAGATCTGGTGAAACAGTCACCACGGCGTACCAGTTAACTTTTTTTTAGTTAATCATTCCAGTTGTTAGCTATTTTTATTGATCGTACTGGATGTCATATATCTAATGACACTGGAAATACTGCATCTTCAACCTTGGAATATATCCTAATATCTAGTGCATATGACCTCAAAATATTCCTGAAATTGGTCAGATTTCAAAAGATTTCCCGGGGGGCTTACAGTGCCCCCGGACCCCCAGCTGTATGGGCTCGCCGCGCTCGCCATTGTCCCCCCCGCATCTGAGTAACACTTTCAAAATGCGTTCCCTCACTTCTTTATTTAGCACTACACCACTGATTATAGTGCCAACGAGACCATATATATATATATATATACAGTATATATATATATATATATAATATATATATATATATATAAATAAGGGGTGATCCAGAGAAATGGGACCCAAAAGAAACCCCTGTAACTCTTAAAATATAAGTCCTTTTATAAAATCATACGCATCATTCGAAAGAGGATAGTTACAAGTTTGTACAGGATTGTATAGGTTTTGACAATACAAGACAAGATAAGATACAAAACAAAATAAAAGTGTTAGTTAAAACTAACCCTTCAAGATGACTGCATGGACTGTGGAACAGCTGCGTTTCATAACTGAGCAATATTATGAGCATGGAAGAAGTGTAGTTTCAACTCTTAGAAGGTGATTTTGACATCTGAAAATTTGTCTTGAAAGATCTTTGAGCTGAAACTACACTTCTTCCATGCTCATAATATTGCTCAGTTATGAAACGCAGCTGTTCCACAGTCCATGCAGTCATCTTGAAGGGTTAGTTTTAACTAACACTTTTATTTTGTTTTGTATCTTATCTTGTCTTGTATTGTCAAAACCTATACAATCCTGTACAAACTTGTAACTATCCTCTTTCGAATGATGCGTATAATTTTATAAAAGGACTTATACTTTAAGAGTTACAGGGGTTTCTTTTGGGTCCCATTTCTCTGGATCACCCTTTATATATATATATATATATATATTGGTCATTTGCGTCTACCACTCACCGGAATCCTACAGAACGCGTAGGAAACGCTGTATTTTTGGCTAAAAAAGAGAAATACACTGAACATGCACACTGCACAGTGCACACTTTCAGAAAGAAATTCGTCTAGAAACAAAATTTCTTAAGAATGTAACAAATTTCTGATTGATCTTGATTGTATTTGGTTTTTAAAAAATTTGAAAGTTTTTAAATTTTTACTGTTACCAAAAAGAATAAAATATTTAAAAAAAAAACAGAATGTTACCAATTACGGTAGTTTTTTATGATGTTTAAAAGGTTCTAGTCCAGTGGGTCCCAATCTTTTTCACTCCATTCCCCCGTTGGGGAACCTCCAAAATCCCCGTGGACCCCCCTTCATTTTTTTCCCAAAATCCATAAAAATAATGATAAAAAATAACGATTCTGATCAGATGAAGAGAACACCCTTCTTTTATTTTTTTTATTGTTGATAACTTACAAAAATTATTCATATAATTAATGATCACATAATTACATCATCAAAGGATTTCACTCACAATGTATTTCACTCATCATTATCTTACAAACTTATATAAATTTATTTCATATTTCCCAGATTTTCTTGAAAAATTTCCAACTTTCCATAGCCCGCCATGGACCCCCTGAAATCTTGCCGTGGACCCCAGTTTGGGAACCACTGTTCTAGTCGAACATTTTTCCGAACTGAACATTACAGTACATTTAATTAGGTAAATGGTTCGGATCCCAAGTAAAGCTTTGGGGCCTTTCCGTTATGACCTTTGCCATTACGAAGGAAACTAAACAATCTACCAAATTATTATTATTATTATTATTATTATTATTATTATTATATTTAATTACATGAAGTTACATCATATGACAGTAAATTCCAATTAAATTTAATTGGATTTAAATTAAATTAAATTTAGTACATTATTACATTTTAATTATATTACAGTACAATATTTTTTTGTTACATATGAAAATGTGTAGCAACCGTTTAATAAAATAATATGTATGAGACTAATTCCAAATTTTCAAATATCCTCTTCCTGTGGATGCACAACGGGAGATTCACTGGCGTGACTACGAGTGTTCATCATTTTCGTCATTGCAGCATTCTGCAGTTTTTCAAAATGACATCGGTGTCATCCACACTGTTGCGGCGCCAGGAAGATTATGCTTAATCACATTATCAAATGTTCTCTCTTTATAACTAACCATGATCATTCCAGCTGCTGTAGCATCTTTAAATTTACTGCGTGCTGAATGTCATAGAGCCTTTGCTTGACGAAGATTTTGCAATTAAAAATTAATTTTCTAATGGATACGGAAAGGGGAAATACGGTGGCAGATACCAAGTAATGTGAATAGGGGATAGAGATTCAATGTTTCTGTGACAAGGAGCATTGTCCATAACAAACAACTTCTTCATCTACAACTGTTGACAAAGCTACAAGAAAATTTTCATAAAGCTCCCTTCTTGCTATATCTGAGATGACTTCCAAATAAAATATACCTTTTCAACCAAATATGATTCTCTCTACTGTTTGGCCAAGTTGTGCCCGTTCATAAGTCCTTCGAGTGTAAAATTGGATTCCAACCTTGTAGATGTAAATCTTTTCCTTTTACCACCCTTCCTCGTACATCTATTGCGCAAATAGTGCACGGGAGGCCTTCACTTCTTGAAAATTTCTTTGGACAGATACATTTTCGGCACGTATTACTGTAATTAATTCACCATCAAACAGAAGAGCTATTGTACTTCCTGAGGTATGTGGCTATGTTTCTTCAAGGGTAGGTTTTATTTGCCGTAATGTTATTAGAGAATTTACTTCAACAAGCATCACCAAAAATCAATTATTTTGTTATCAGCTCCCTCAGGCAGTCTTCCAGCAGCATGTACTCTCCGTAAAACAGTAATTTCTTACGATGCTGTAGGCAGTAGCACGTCGTATCCTCAAGTTCAGAGCTAAAGTTGTAAGTAAAATTCTCTCCTCGGATGTAAGTGGGAGTAATTCTTTGCCAGTCTTCATTGTTTAAATTGTTTCTCTCCGCAAGTTTGTTTTTGGCATGGCTTTTGTTTATCGGTAGTTTAATTTGTTCTAATTAAAATTTTGTTTAAATGTTTTGTGCTTTCATTGCGTCACTGTAATTTTGTTTTTAATTTTCAGGATTGTTTGTGACTTAAAGACTGTTGAAAAGTGTTTCAATGTTAACATTTGTTGAAAGGTGTTTACTTAAAATAGTAGAAAGGCGAAATTCAACTGAGAAATACTGTATTAACCCTAATTTCCTTGTCATTTAAGGGATGGAAACATAAAACTGGTTATTCTTGTACAGTGTACACGCTGTATAAAGAAAACGTGTAACAGACTAAAGAGAACTAACTGTAGAATAATTTAACCCTGCATGAGTGTGTGTTTTAAAGATGAAGAGATGGAGCGGAGCTCCAGATTCTAATTCTACAGTACATGTATATTCAGATAATAAGTCATTGAGGAGGGACAGAAACTAATGCGGACCATTACCCTCACTCATATGAAAACGGCGTTACCCATTGAGATACGAACGTTGGCCCTCTATGTGGATTTACTGATCGAATTCAAAGAAAAGTTTAATATCCTGATCCTGATCCCAAAGAAAAACAGAATGTTATATAAGATCTTAGTTTTTAATTTCCAGCGTATTAATTATAAGGGAATTTGGTCATATATCTATTCAATTTTAATGTGGAATTTAACAAAAAGAACCTCATATGCTATTAAATGAGTGTTTATTTTGACAAAAGTCTAGTAGCAGTATACTGTATGGAAAAGCTACATTCACTGATTAATTAGAATTAAAAAGAACCTTGATTCTGACCACGAACACACGAAAGAAATTCTGATCAAGATCCTGATACAGAAGATCCAATATTTTCAGATCCATTCAATCCTCTGTGTGTGTGTGTGTGTGTGTGTGTGTGTGTGTGTGTGTGTGTGTGTGTGTGTGTGTGTCGCGCGCGCACGCGTTTTGTACACTCGCTATATTTTAAAATATAACTTAACATTTTATTAATTACTGCTTTTCTATAACGAGGTATTATAACTTCGAAATTCTAAACTACAGTAATCCCCTCTCGTTCAAACTTCCTATGAAATTGATATTCTACATATAATAGAATGTATACAGCGGGAAGTCTTTAACAATAAATCTCCCTATTTTAGATTTGCTTTATATATAATACTTGTACTGATCATTTTAAAATATTTACAATAGAGCGCTCGTAATTAAGTAAGCTCTATTTACTAATTTATTAAATAAATTTCCATTCTGTAATAATAAATTTTATTTATTTACTATATTATATTGCATATCGTAATATTCACTCAGTTTACAGTTCACTGTAAACAAACTTAATACTTTTTTGGTATGCTTACTGTACAGTACATCTTTTTTTTGTACCGACTGTACCCTATTTTATGTCTTATATTCTATGTTTTACGTCTCCACTGAAAATAGGGAAAGCTTATTTCCGAAACGTTTGATGAAAACCAAAGATCCCTACTTCATGCATTGCACTTACTCTCTTTTCATATCCTGAAGACGGGATTCACTATGAACAAGTCTGTCTAAAATTTCCTAACAAAATAATTAATCACTTCCCATCTTTAAAGTTTTACTCCAAGATATATATATATATATATATATATATATATATATATATATATATATATATATATACAGGGTGTCCCATAAGTCCGGCATCATAGGAGAAATTCATATTTTTCTATTTCTACAAACCATAATTCATATTTTTCTCTTTCTACAGGCCATAATGTCTGTGAGCGAGGAAGAACGAATCCAGATAATTCTACTCAGATTTTTATCTGTGGGGCCACTTGAAAGCGCTGGTATACGCAGAGAAAATTAGGAGCGTTGAACATTTGCGGCAGCACATTATTGGGGCATGTAACACCATTACTCCTGACATCATTCACCGTGTGCTTGCTGACTGGGTATCACGTCTGAATTTGTGTATTGAAAACAATGGTGGACATATTGAGCACGTTCTGTAAATAAAAGCTTTTGTTTTGCCTTTTTTTATTATTTTTCCTATGATGCCGGACTTATGGGACACCCTGTATATATATATATATATATATATATACACCTCAGTTTTTCCTTCCGTCCGAATTGTTCATTCTAAATAACGTCAAACTTGTTGCCCCATCTTACACCCAGAAAACTTTCTACCCACACTCAATCTCACGACCTCCCGATTAGCAGTAGCCCAGCTTATTAACTACAAAGTGCCCAGGTATAGAAGGATGAACCGCTGGGTGAGCTGAGCGCCATCTGCCCTTGCCGGCAATCGAACCCACAGCCGATATATATATATATATATATATATATATATATATATATATACTGTACTTAAGTAAAACATTTATAGTGATTAAAGCTGCATCGTAATTTAAAACAAAAAAAATTGTATAAAAACTTTACTTAAAAAAAAAATAAGATTTTTACCCTCTTCTAACAATCTTCAAATAATTCTAAACATTCTCTCATGAAATTTATATTTTAAAGTAAAAAAAATCTAAACGTAACTGCGTTTACTTTAAGATTTAAGTAAAAACTTTAATAAAAAGTTTTCATAAAAGAGAGTCTCTCTAATTAAGAAAAAACAAAGATTAAATTTTTATTTTAAATAAAAGGAATGTTTCGTTTTCATTGGGGGTCTAACCCTGTTTGGTTGTGTTGTCACGTTCCGCAGATTTTTATCCTTTCCACGAAGCCATTCGGATGACAAATTTATGCTTTATTTTACTAGTTTCTATTCTACTTTTTTGTTAGTTTTACAATTTAACAAACTTTTACAATTCGTATAACACCGTTTTCCAAAACTGACTTGAATGCTAAAATGGAAAGAAAAACCTTATTCCCTTATTTATATATATATATATATATATATATATATATATATATATATATATATATATATATATATATATATATATATATGTGTGTGTGTGTGTGTGTGTGTGTGTGTGTGTGTGTGTTTTTGTGCTACATAATTTAATTTAATATCTGTTTTTAATATATAAAACAAATTGATTTAACCGCATCAAAATGAATTATTACTTCTTTATTTCTGCAAGTATTTTTCTCATTTGTTTTCATCATTAGAAAATACTCTTTCGTCAAACTGAAGAATAAGATGACATCAATTTATTACACGGATCCTCAAAAGAAAGAAAAGAACATTACCTGGAAAATAGACAACCTCTCTTCTAATTCTGTAATTAGTGCCAGGTATTTCCAGAATGCACTGCATCAGCGTCTCCTTCGGTAAGATTTTGTCTTTGACTTTCGCCTCAAGGGAGATATTGAACCCCCCATCGGGGTCCATCTTCGCCTCCAAGTGGTGCGGGTCGACGTTTCGCCTGAAATAATAACTTAATCAGCATCGATTGGCGCCGAAAACGCTACCCAAAATTCCCGGGCGACTTCGGGCATCGAATTGCCAAAGAAAATGTTCGCCTTTAGGTGGGCACAGACTCACTCACTGCCAAATGGGATCACAAATAACTGGATGCGACATGAGCCGAATTTTATATATATATATATATATATATATATATATATATATATATATATATATATATATATATATATATTTCTGGCATGTAATGGCCTCAAAATGATTAAGTGATTTCATGTGACAGGGGGAGAATTATGCCCGCGCGTGCGCGCACTTTTATGAACATCCTGGCGTTTTTTAATTTTTTAAATATACTCTAGTTTTCTGATAAGTTAAAATTAAAGTAAATGAATATTTAAGTATATACTCGTATTATAAACTAATATCGCCCTTTCACCTAAAAATTTAGCATTCCATTTGAAAGAGACGGGGATTGGCAAAATTTGGATTTTTTTAGTTTTGCTCAACTCGTGTTTTTCATAATTTTATGAACCAAAAATTCAGGGGGTATCTTTTTCGATTAATTTAATGCATTTTTTTACCACTGTATCTCTGTTTTTTCTAAAGTCTTTTTTCATTTACTAAAATGTTATTATATGCTGACTGTTTAAATATTAAATAAGCCTAATAAACGAGAAATTATTTCATATAGAGGCAAAAATTAAAACAATAGTTAGTGTATCAATGATTACACAACAACACTATATCTAATCTATAACCTTTACGGAAATATCTATAAGATACATTGCTCATTAGTCTTATTTTATAAGCATTGCCATTACATATTAATATATTTTTCATAGCCAGGATAAAAATCTTATGAGCCTTATACTCTTAAATCTTAATTTTTTTTATTTATCACTATCTAGTATCTACCTGTCTTAATCCTTTTCAACTTTATTTTTTAGGGAAGTAAACATTTTTATCTTAAATACACGCAAAATATAATAAGAGAGATAGCAGGCCCTAAATTATATAACCAACAACAGCTAGTGGTTCATCATAAATAAATAAATTTGGATGAGCCAGATCACTAATATTAGTTTTCCCGTACTTTTGTAATATTTTTATTTTTGGTGGCTAAGGCTAATAATTGGAAGAAAGCAAGGCAAGAATGGCGTGAAGTATCACGAACTGAAAATAGTTTTAAAGTAAAATGTTAAGATTGTGGAACTGAATTGACATAAAAGATTGAACGCATTCGTTCACATTTAGAAAAGTGTGTAAACCGAAATGAAACTGTTGAAGTACAGTCTTCCACATCCGCTTTAGGTTCAGAAATTGATCCTTACTTACTTCTTAAATTAAAACAAATCAAGCTATAGCCTACTTCACGTTCTAAGATTATCCAGGAAATTGGGAACTGCAAACACAAATTCAATGTTAGTGTTTAATTTATAAGCATATAGGTTACCTATACTTTGTTTATTTAATGATTCTTACTATATTTTTCTTATCATTATTTAGGTATTTGCTGTTTGTACGGACAATGAAAGCAAAATGAAATGCATGAAAGAACTAATGAAACTATAAATGCCTGATTTTGTGACCAGCATTGCCACTCCTTAAAAATTTTTATTAGATCTTGAAAAATCGACTCCACTTTAATTTAAAGTTTTGCTTCAAATTAAAGTCAACGCGACTTTAATTTAAAGTTCTAATGAAAATAATCATACAGTAGCAGATTAGCAGTACCTTGAAATTTTTTTAGCCATCTAGAAAAAACTCACGCGTGTCTTAAAAATTTTGTTTTCCATGAGTGGCAACGCCGCTCGTGGCATATGTCCATTGTCCAGTGCTGCGCCCATTAACTCCTAAAGTTAGCGCCGCTAACGCTAACTACCATAAAATTTAGCGCCGCTAACGCTAATTTTTTCTGAAGCCACCCCAGTTTATATATATTCTGCCTTCCGTCCGTAACAGGTAAGAACATGTTTTGCTACAAGCAGAGCAGAGGATATACAGAGTCTGTCCAACAAATTACAGCTTACAACCAATGTTCCCTCTAAGGTGTGCGCGTGTGCGCGCGCACACGCGTTGTGGAATCCGCGCACACAGCAAAATAAAATGCGCACAGGCTCAAGCGTATCATGAGTCACGACAGTAAATGAAGCAATTTAAAAAATTTCAGTTTAATGAATTCTATAAAGAACAAATTAAGAAACCGCTTGAAAGAAAATCATATTTTATTTTATTGAATTTTATTATTTTTTATTTTATTCCTATTTTGTGAATGGATAAAATCATGTATTAATCTTGATAGTCTATTTTAAATTGCTAAATGCTAAAAATTGTTTTGAGAAATGATAACTAAAATAGTCATTTTCAATTAATGTTATTTTTATTTTATTTCTTTATTTTGTTGAATTTTATTTGGTACTTTTGCATTATCCTCCCAACACTAATTTTTTTTTATAATGAAAGGAAAATAAAGTACGTTAGCAAAACACTTTTAATTTTTAATCGTGAAAGGGCATGAAAGCAGTAATATTACATCATTAGTTATATGAATAAATATTCCTAACCTAACCTAACCTAACTTGAAGCCGGCTAACGCCTGCGGCGGGCTGTTTTTAACCTAACCTAACCTAACCTAACCTAACCTAACCAAACCTAACCTAACCTAACCTAACCCCAACACTAATTTTTTTTATAATGGAAGGAAAATAAAGTACCATAACCAAAACCAAACCAACATTATATAAAAAAAATTAGTGTTGGGAGGATAATGCAAAAGAACCTTTTATTTTACTATTTTTTATTTTATTCATATTTTTAGAATGGATAAAATGTTTTCTTTTTTAAGAATATATAATATTGTAAAAAGTTTTTTAATATCCATTTAATAGTACCGTAATGATCAAGCTCTCACCTTATGGAAATAATAAATTATTTATTAAGTATTTAATATTTATATGTATTTCATTTTGAAGATAATAGCGCTCAGAAAAGTTTGCACAATTTTTCACCATGAATCTAAATGTATGCACAACGAAAATTTCTTGCGCACACGGACTAAAAAAAATTAGAGGGAACATTGCTTACAACCCCTACATGCTGATGTCATGATCAACTTGCAGTTAGCGCTGCCTGTCTTTTATAATGGAGATTGCAGTCGGCGAATCAAATTTTAGTACAAATTGTTTTGAAATATTAGCGATTGACTTTCTTTTAAAAATTAGCGCTGCTACCCGTTTCGCTAGCAATTTTGAAAATTAGTGGCGCTAACAGTATCGCTAATAAAAAGTTAGCGGCGCTAAAATTAGCGCCGCTAATCCCAACACTGCGGTATGTCTCGTTCTGCGCATTACCTTAACCTCTTAGAAAAAGAAGTAACTTCAAAATCTATTATAAAATATATTATAGAAGTACGTAAGTACTGTACTTCCATAATCACTATCAGTCACGTGTATTAATAATTACCATAATTAAATTTCAGTTTAGGTAACAAAGACCCTATTAAGGGCCTAAAATATATTAGAGGCTCTTGTTAATTAAATAATAACTAATATTAGTTAACTGATAACTAAAGGTGACTAGATTTTCTGGAGATAAAAACGGGACATCTCTTGAATAATGAATAGAAAATATTGCGCTCGCTTACATCCAACAGCCTACTGGTATAAAATAGGTTGTAAAAAAATTATATTTACTGAATGCACAAAAATCATAATTAACAAAAAATTATTCATAGTTCAAAATAATATACTTTTGATATTTTTGTATACGTGTATTTGTTTTACGGCACCAAAAGTTCCTTAAAGTCATATTGCTTACAGGTAGTCATTTTGATAAATGTTCCGTTTTATCAAAATTACAGGTAGTTATTTTGATAAATGTCCCGCTTTATCAAAATTACAGGTAGTAATTTTGATAAAGCGGGACATTTCCGCGTCCCCTAAAGTTTCTAGGGGACAGCGGGACATATAGCTCAAAAGCGGGACAGTCCCATCGAAATCGGGACGTTTGGTCAGCTTACTGATAAATGATATTTATATACTTATAAAATGTTGTAAAATGAAACTAGTTAGGTCTATTATTTCATTATTAATTTTTTTCATAACAGGGATATGGTACCTACCATAACAAAATAAATTCTCAACTGGCATATGTGTATTTGTGTAGGGTGGAGTAAATTTTTTTTTTATTTTCAAATTGCCTGGGTATAGGAAAGGTGCATATTGCGGAAAGCATCAGTGTGGTAAAAAAATTATCTTCCTATTATTAAATTTAAGATGCGCACACAGCTCAAAGTTTCAGCCTAATAGCAAAAATGCTCGAATATTACCATACCAGTAAATGTGAAATTTCGGCCAAATTTCAGATCTGATGAGGGCAAGAATGGCGTGTATCGGTAAAATGATGATTGTGTGAAGGAATTATACCCCTAAGATTATATCTAATATGGCTACACTTGTTTTAACATTTCCTAAAAATAGCATAAACCACAATTTTTACATATGAAATATAATTTATTAAAGAATACAAAATTTCTATTTTGACTAATAAAGTAGGTTTCATACAGTATTTAGTAATCTCAGACTACCATCGCAACCAAAAAATTGTTGCCTGACATATTTGAACCCGTTAGTAGAAACACGTGTTTAACAGCTGCTGTGTAGTACCAGGTGTCAGTTTCTGCTAGTGCTAGTCTGTCACCACGCACTTGCTGTTCTCTATGTCCTCCTCTCTTTGTGACCTCTATATCGTGATTATTTTTAGTTGATTTCTCATTGATATTTAATAAGGGACATACTAAAGCGTCTCACATTCTTCTCTATTCTTTTAGACAAGACGCTGTAACAGAGAATAGCTGTTTGACCAACAAAATGGCAACAAAATCAAGAAGTGACTTTAATTGTCCAGTATTAGGGGTTTCTGCCGAACTTAATGAAACAATGTTGCCAACCTTTTATGATGTGCTGAAGTACTGCCTTTTTCTGAATAATAAAATGAAGAGTGAAGGAACTGAAAAACCTGTTTTTAATATTATTGCCAATTTAGTTGCATTGAAAATTGAAGATATTTGGGCTAAAGTTTCAGTTCCCATATTTCACACCAAAGAATAGTTGAACTTATCAAAGAATGTAATGGAAAGTACCGAAAGTTGTTGAAACAGCCAAAGAAGCGAAAAAGCAGTACTTCATATGTAGCACGCGTCAAGACTTTCGTAAGTGAGAGCCGATCTAAGCTATTTGATGTTGCAGCCTACAAATGTAAGTGCTTCAGTGAATGTCTTTGCAAAAAGCAGCGGTGCCTCTAGCTGAGAGAGACTTTCTAACAGACTAACGAACTGAAAGAAAAATGATGATAGGTGGCGTCGACAAAAAGGCAACATGTCAAATGGCTAAAACAATAAAGAGAAAGCTGGCCGATCGGATTCGAACAGAAAAATATATGGAACGATGTAAAAACGATTAAGGTACTGGTTATGAAGTGAACTCCATTTCTTCTGATGACAATCCCATGACTGTTAGTCCTACAATGAGGACCGAGATGGCTTCATAAGGTCTCGACTCGAATCGCGTGCTATTATACCATGCTTCAACTCCAAACAAGAGTACCAGACGAAGTAAAGAAAAATTCTGTGCCTATGGTAGAGTGGTTGGGCGGGAATGGGGAGAATTCGATATGCAGCCACCTCCTGGTGGTGAGTTCTGGGTGATTTGAATTATCCTAAGTTATTGAGCTTTTGAAATTCAAATCTGCGAAGAGCCGCAAAAACTATGGGGAGCTAGGTATTATAATAACTATGCAATAAATGGCATACTCAAAGAGTCTTTTAGGCATGGCATTTCAATCTACAATTATATTATGAAAATAACTTATAAAATTCAGAAATTTTCTGCCATTTTTCAATATTTTGAGCCAAATTTACTCATAGTAACAAACATTCTAGAAGGAAATTTGCATCCATAATCATTATTTTAGACATACACAGTGGCGGTCCTAGCTTACATGACGCCCTGGGCGAACCTCACCTTCAGCGCCCTCCCCTCTGTTCGCCAACACACACACATTCGAATCCCCCCAAAATAAAGGACAGACATAACTCTTTCACAAAATAACTTTTTATTGGACTAATTGTTGGAACTTCAGAACCAAAACAAAGACTCAAATTTCTGAATTTTACAAATCCTTCATCACGTAAATAGAATAACTCACTTAAGAGAATGTAATTATGATACTATGAACAGGAAAAATACAAATTAAATTGCACAACTGCCATAAATAAACTAGAGAATCAAATTTCTAAATTGTACAAATGCTCTATCACATAAATAGAATAAGACACTTAAGAGAGGGTAATTATTATGCTACACTTTGAAAAAGAAACAAAATAAATTGCACCACAGCACAACTGCCATCTAAAGCCTGACTCTTCTTACCTTCCTTGATGCAAAGTCATTGATCTTTTATTATTTATTTTATTTTATTTTTTATTTTTATTTATTTCTTTATTTATTTATTCTTATTTTTATTTTTATTTTTTTTGCAGGCGCTCATGCCGCCCCTCCACAAATGCCGCCCTGTGCGGCTGCCCATATTGCCCATATGAGGAACCGCCACTGGACATACAGGTCGTCCTTGCTTTCAGGTTTTCTGGAATGTGATTGAAATGTCACATTAAGCGAATAGTGAAATTTAACAATATTTGTTATATTTCTGAAACTTTAAAGTTAGTGTGCACATCTTAAATTTAATAATAGGAGGCTAATGTTTTAGCACATTGATGCTTTCCCAATACACATCTTTCCCACACTCAGGCATTCTGAAAAAAAAAAATTCACTCCACACTAATGTGTAGACACTTTTATTACAATTTCAATAAATATGTATTCGTACAAATACATAAGAAACAAAATGTTGAAACAAATCTTACCACCATTCTGAGCAATGCTGGCTTATGTCGAGAAGCAGTTCAGTAACAAATGCAACTCGAGAAAGTTTCTCAGGCTCTTGACAAAGTAAGAAAATTAGCCAAGAATTTGTTTCATGAGCAAAATGAAAGATCTCATTCTTAATAGCCAGAAGAGGAGTGGTAAGTTGGTAGCTTCCACAGTTTTAGTACTACAACCAGAATTAATGTATTATCTCTCGTCTTTCATAATATAAATTATATGGATAAAATATTCAAACCCAAACTATAATAATTTTTTCAGCCTATACATTACATGATATAGCCAAAGAAGAACTTGTTAACTTTTACTGACTTACTTTTACTTAATTTACATATTGTTATATTATTCTTATAAACATTAAAAATAGTTTGTGACTGGAATAAGCCTATTTACATAATAAAAAATTGTTTCTATAAAAAAAAATGTTTTTAAAAGAGGGGGGGGGGGGGGAGCAAGGTTTGCAAAAACCCAAAATATTTTTAGTTTTTTCAAATTGGGTTTTACTGAAAAACACTGGCACAATTGAACTGTACCCAATCAAACCAATCCTGATTTGAAAGACGTCTTCGGCTGCAAATGAGAGTCATCAACCTTGAAAGACATTTCCTATTAATAATAAAGAGAAAACGCGAACTTACGTATTTTCTTCGTTAAGTAAGATGAGTTTTAAAGTTGGTTCTGGGTGAGCACCGACGGCTGAGCAGAAGAAGGTTACAGAGCGCTTTTTAGTCTTCACAAACGTCATGTTCATCGACCGAGCAGGAGCTGCATGAAGGTGCAGAGGAAGGAATATACGAACCATGATTAGTCGTCAGGAAAAAGGATCTGTGAATAATCTAATAAAACCTCCTACTTGTAACCCTTTTTAGGGTTGTAAAAACAGGAAGTGAAAGATGAGCACTTTCACGTAGAGGCATAGTTATAATTTATGTATCTCTGGGCCGCGTCGTAACTAGGGCATGGTTAATTAATCATTTTTAGGAAAAAGTGATGAATGATGAAATTTCCTAATTAATCAATGATTAACTGATTAAAAATTATTACAAATTAAATACTTCTGAAAAAAGTAAGAAAGAGCTTTATTGTTTCTGTTGCGTGAGATAAGACCGAAGAAAACATTTTGCTTTAGTTCAAGAAATCAGGCATGGACGAATTAGACAGTTTATAGTTTATACACGCAAAAAGGTGCCAAATTCAAATGATACATTACAAAATTTAAGGTAAAATGATGTTGAAATTATGAGGAAAATTAATAATTTCCCATCATTTTCTAAAAATATTTCTTGATTAATTAATGATTAAATTTGAAACAATGATTAACTGATTAATCAGAAACATTCCCTAGTCGTAACATTACTTCCCGTTAGATCAGCGAGATTAAGCGACGCAGGGTTTGTTCACTAGTGGGATGGTTAACCGTTTTCTGCGTTCAGATGATGTAGTGACATGTAGATGGTTCGGATCCCACGTAAAGCTGTAGGTCCCTCCGTCACGAGACCTTTGTCCTTACGAAGGCGGTTAAACAGCCTCAAACATTATTTTTAAATTATTATTTATGTCTTTTCGTGAAGTGTTATTACAGGTTTTGTTTACTCACTAAAAATTAAAGATAAATAGCTATGAATTTTATTATTTACTATTGCACGTAGTAAATTAAGTGTAATAATTGTTACAGATTATACTGTGAAAATGCACGTAAGTGCCTGGATGCTATTTTGAAGATTATATATATAATTTTTATTTCAAACATCAAAAAAAAAATCATATTTTACACGTAGCAAAGTATATTTACATTTACCGGAATTGTATTTAAAAAGTTTATGAAGTAACTAATTAAAAGTGAACCTCTTAATTAGGTTTATAATTACTCGTGTAAGTTTTCACTCGCGTCACTAAATGAAAATAAACTTTAGGGACAACATCATAATTAATGAAAGTTAAACAAAAGTAATTTAGAAGTGTTTTCAGGGCATTTAGGTCTCGTCTTCATTAGGGATTTGTCTTCATAATCAGTTCCAAAGAAATAATTTAATAGAACGCGCGTATCAGAAGGTCTTTCATGTATCGAAACATAAAGGAGAAACTATCCGTACAACGTAGGAACGGGCGATGTTGTAAACAAGGGGAAGAGATAAAGCACTCGGCGAATTCAGGCTAAAAGTATTTTTAAATCGACCCACGCAGAATTAATGACTGTGATGAGCGCAGTGAATGAGGAAAGGAGTAATGAATAGTTTTGTTTATGTATGTAGAAAAAGGAATAAAAGTTTTAAGTGATTAAAAAATCAAGTGAGATTGCTAATCTAACCTTTCAGATTTGATCAGGTTTGTTTTAATCTACGCATTCCAAACCGTGATGAAAATAAATTATCAGAATGGACGTTTCAGTCATCCCGTACAAGCTGTAAAAGTATTTCTTTGAGCAGTATCGTTTGCTAACGTTCACTACCCTTTAAGCATCGGCCATCATTTACTTTAATTAATGTTGGTTTCCCAAATGGATTGGTGTTTCTAAGATAAGAAACGTATATAAAATTTAATGAGCCCATTTCAGATTCCATGCGTATCGCGGATACAGAAAACGGAAATTTGTAAGGAGTCCAATTTTGCTAGTCACTGACGGAAGACAAATAAAACCTGTAAATTTTCATTGCTTTGCAGTTACCTGCAACTGTCATGAAAATTAACTAAAATTTTGATCAAATCTGAACTTCAATGATATATATGCAGTAATTGACTGTATATTTTAAATGGTAATATGACATACCATACATAAATTGCTGTATAATATGAGAGAGAGAGAGAGAGAGAGAGAGAGAGAGAGAGAGAGAGAGAGAGAGAGAGAGAGAGAGAGAGAGAGAATATTCCATTGCATCTTGAATGGAATCCCCTAGAGAAGTAAATGAAAGAAAAATCAAACAAAAAAATGAAATTGGTTCTCGTCACTTGCGAATGAAAGATGCTTGAGGTTATAAAATACAGATTTTACAGAATACTTTTATTTTACCAGATAACGTTTTTAGCGACTGAAAAGAAAAAAGAAAATGGCGGTTATACTTCAACGGAAAATTTATACAACAAATATTTTATTCAGATATTTCTAACTGAAGAGAGAGAGAAACCATTTCACAGGGATTCTTTCAGGAAATGGATTCATTTCACTGTGAAGTAATTTTTTAAAAATATTAAATGTGTAAGATATATAGATATCAAGGGCGGATCTAGGCATTTCAGTAAGGGGGGGGGGATTCCAAAGAAAAAAGGGCACCCCTTAAAATAAAAAGGGCACAGTATTAAATTTTTTTTTCTTAAAATAGACCACCAATGACCGAGTGTAAAATCAATTGTATTGTTTCATTAGATCAGTCTCATTCAAATATGATACAAAATAAAAATCAAATTTGGGTACAACATTTATCACAGAAAATTTTTGAAACAATTACGAGTGTCTTGCCAATTAAAAGAACTATCGGATTAAGATGAAGATAAAAATGGTGATATGGCTGCATCATTACTAAGGGCACATATGAAAACTATTACAACTATAAATTTGGAAGTACAATGAATACGAATAAAGACAAAATAGAATTTTAATAAAATAAAATAACCATGATCTATTTACAAAAAGAAAATTTGTTTTCAGAGGCATATACATCATTCAAACAGGGCACTTGCAAGAAGTTGAGGGGGGAACCAGACATCGCCGACCCCCCCACCTCCCCTAGATCCGCCTATGGATATACAGGGTAGTCCAAAAAGAGGTTTTTTTTTATAACAGGATTAGATTTAAAGACAGACTAGATGCCGTGTTACCATTAATATGCAATAAACAACCTGTTATCCGACCCTAATGGGACCTGGAGATGGTCGGATATCCCCAAAAAGTTGAATACCTGGATGGACTGTTTTTAAATAACTGTTACTGCTTATCCAGAAGCTTCTTTCTTGTTGATTCCTTATTTTTGTTAAAATTACACACTACTCTGATTTTGGAAGATTGTTCCAGAGTTGAACGGTTGAGTAAATGAAAGATTGAGAATACCGATTAACTCTTACATTAAAGAGTTGGACAGAAAAAGGAATGAGAAGATGTCGAAAGTCTGGTACTGCGTGTTCTCCCTAGAGGGGAGGCATACAGTTAGAGAGTTCAAAAGAACAGTGTTCGTTATAATAACGACAGTAGAAAGAGAGTGAGGCAAAATTGCGGCGAACAGAGAGGGATTGAAGACAGTCAGTAAGAGGCGGGTAATTTATGGAAATTTGATTCCACCCGATCAAGTAAAACTGTGTGGGTTGAGCAACCGTAAACATGAGAAGCGTATTCCATACAGGGGCGGACAAGACCCCTGTAAAAATAAAGCAACTGAGTGGGGGTGAAGAAACTGCGGAGGCGGTACAGTACACCTAACCTCTTAGAAGCTGTTTTAGAGAGCGTATATGTGTGATCTTTCCAAGAAAGATCACGAGAAAAGGAAACACCAAGAATGTTAAGAGAAGAGGAAGGATTGAGTTGTGTATTGTTGAAGGTAAAGGGAGGGATGGTTGTGTAGAAGATTGTGACTAGTAGACAGATGAAGAAACTAAGTTTTTGAGGCATTGAAAGCCACAAGGTTTTCCTCTGCCCCAATCAGAAAGAGTAGAAAGATCAAAGGCTAGGTGCACCATAGCCGTCACACGTGAATCATGGCGTGAATGTTGAGAGGGATGCTTTGTGAAGCGGATGGAGAAGTGAAGGGTGAAATCATCAGCACTGGAGTGGATAGGACAGGAAATGCGACTTAATAGATCATTGATAAATAAAAGGAAGAGAGTGGGTGACTGTATGTTGTTTTTTATTTAACTTTGACGCAAACCATCCGAAAAGAAGCGATCTGAGCATGTGACGATAGCGGATAGAGCTCGCCTGGTGACCGACTCATGAACAACAAAGGTTAGATAACCGAAAATGAGCCAATTTTGGCTAATATTGGAAAAGTCGGATAACTTGACAAGTCGATCATCTGGGAATCGGATAACAGGTTGTTTACTATAAAACTATCATTTCTTTGTACGCTCTACATGGCAGAGACTTTATTCAAATGTTCACTTTAATAGAATTATTAGGGTTAAGTTTCAGTAAAAATAATGCTTCTGTACTTGAGAACTTGTTAAACAGATAAAATTATAACTGGAAACAGAAGTGTAGTAGCGCGAGACTGTTGCTGCACATCGTATAGTTAACACAGAAATTATCTAAAAAATATTGAAGCAAAGCCGTAAGACTAAATCCCATGCAGTGATCAACTTAAGACTAATCACCATAGCCAGATAAGTTCGAGTGCCTTCACATACAATTCGCACTCATACCGTCATACGTATACCTTTATGTTTCGTACGTAACTTTTCTGTCTAAATCTGTACGGTAAATCATTCACATACAATTCGCAGAAATAAATCTAAAAGTTGCAGTCCACCAAAAAAGATCCTATAAAAAATTAAGTTAAAGACGTAATAACAATTTTCACAGATTCTGTATTCACCCACTTCATGATGAGCGAGAGAAACGCCACAACTGCGTTTTAATGAAGCCTATTTTATAGGCCTAACTTGCGCTGCTTAAAATTTAAAAAATCTTTATTCTTGGCTGTTTCACTTCCTCGCTGTCACACGTATACCATTGTCTTGGAATCGAATCACGGCTGCTGTAATGCTTATTGGCTTCGTTATGTAAACTGTTTCGACTTTCACTGATTTAAATTAACTTCTTATTATATTATCTATGCTTTCTGGTGAGCAACTGACTTTTCGCACGAGTCCGTAAACGGAAGATTGCATTGCATGTAGCATCTTCATTTTCGTGCGTGTCTGCGCTTGTTTGTTAGGGACCAGTCTCAGTTGTTGCACTTCTTATAACACGTTTCATTCATCCATATTTTCATCTTGTCCGTGACAAGACAACGTACACAAAATTATGGTAATAAATTTTGGGTCACCTGAAGATCAGGGCCCCCAGCCTTCTTTAGTTAGCTTTATAAGGCTAACTAACGAAAATATTACGACCTAACCTAACCAATCGTCAAGGGCGTACAGTTGACCTAACGATTGGTTAGGTTAGGTCGTGATATTTTCGTTAGTTAGCCTTATAAGGCTAACTAAAGAAGGCTGGGGGCCCTGATCTTCAGGTGATCCGAAATTTTATCAGGCATATGAGTGAGGATTAAAGAATAGAGGAGTTTTTACGGAATGATTTAAACTTAGGAACTCGGCAAAAGTTTTAAGGATGAAAGGAAAGCTATACCGTGTCGTAGATTTCATATAAAAGTACGCTAAAGAGAGAATCTTGAAGAGGAAAAGTGGGAAACCCGAGGCAGAAAAATAGAATATATCGATGGTGATATTTTAAAAATTAGTAAGCGTCACCTCCTCCAAGTTTAACTTTTTTGAATATTTCGCTTTAATTCGTCTCGGCAAACGATTCAACAAAATATGTGAAAATACGTATGTTCCGCATTACTAATTTTATTTTCTGTAAAATTGTAGTTTTGCCATTTATGAACTTTTGCAATATTATCATCGATGTAAATTTCAGGAGAAAAATAACTTCGACTTAATTAATGCTTTCCCGCATATGTCGCATCATTTCAATATGTTTTCTGACCAACGCCATGCAGAGAATTTTACCTTAAAAAAACATCTTTTTCGCACCTAAGAAAAAAACGAAAAAGAAGACCAGAAATAAACAAAATAATGATAGACGTCAAAAGAAAAACTAAGATGAAGAAGAACAAAAACTAAAATGAAGAATAAATATTGAAACTTACAGTAAATTATCATTTTTTTGGAGGCGAAGTCTTCATCGTGAAACGATGAAACTCTGCACTTGTAAATTCCTGTCAGTTCCGTCGTCGGGTTTAAGATCTCCACCGCTCTGTGCATGCTGTTGCGATCCTTCGACGCCTTGTGCCGTAGATTCACTCTCCCCTGAATAAAAAATACGCAGTATATACTTTGGTAACCTTTGGTTAGCTTCCGCCCGAATTGTTCATTCTGACGAAGGCCAAGCTTTTCACTCCACCTTAGACCTACAATTTAGCGTGGAATCCGAACCACGTCCCACCAGCATCCCACCGTCTTAACCACTAGGCCACCCAGGGTACCCATTTATCTACCAACCACTTTCTTTATTGCGTGGAGGATGAACAACTGGGTTTTGCTGCGCGCCGGCTGCCGTCACCGGGTCTCGAACCCGGGGCCGATGGATTCGTAGTCAGTGACGCTAACCACTACACCACCGAGGTGTGTATATATATGTATATATATATATATCAGTGGCGAACGCAGGATTTTCCAAAGGGGGGGGTCTAAATTTTCTTTTTGTTCTGAAGAAGTTATTTTTTTTTTGTCCTTAATTAATGAACAAAAATGAAAATCAATGTTAAAAAAGTTGAAATAATATTTATTTGATTATTAACAATATTAGTAGTAACAAAAAATTGACTCATTTTTATTTAGAATATAAAATCCTACTTGTTAAGGGGTGTCCAAACCCCATGGACCTCCCCCTTGCGTACGCCACTGATATATATATATATATATATATATATATATATATATATATTAACGTAAAGAACGACGCTTGTATAGGAGAATATTCCGCGCAAGATGAGAGCGAGAGAACGAAACAAATGAAAAAATGAGGTAACCACCCGGGAATCGAACCCGGGAGCTTCCGATTGCCGGTCAGATATGATAACCATTACACCACGGGCCTCACTCAATCAAATGCCGTAATTCCTCTACATACGCGCAGAAACCAAGGCCCCAAGGGGGCACCTCCCGCATGCCGTACATTATATACATTTAAACTGCAAACACGCAGTATAATTTGATTGAGTGAGGCCCGTGGTGTAATGGTTATCATATCTGACCGGCAATCGGAAGATCCCGGGTTCGATTCCCGGGTGGTTACCTCATTTTTTCATTTGTTTCGTTCTGTCGCTCTCATCTTGCGCGGAATATTCTCCTATACAAGCGTCGTTCTTTACGTTAATTATACTGCGTGTTTGCAGTTTAAATGTATATATACGTGTGTATATATATATATGGGATGAATTTTACAATTAAACACGTGAAATGAATGAATGATGCAAACCACAAGGAAAAAGGAAAATGATTCAAGGCCTTTCGTGTATTCAGAAGTACACCTCGTCAGGGAATGAAGGGAGAAGGCGAGATGACAAAAATATATACATATGTACAACGAGACAGAAAAATAAAAAGATTAGCATATGATTAACAAGAGTTAATTGGAGGCAAAAGGTATTTTAACAGGATATTGTCAATTTTATACATTCCCGCACTGTTATTGAAATTATTTTTAAAATGGATAAATGCACATTCTAGAATATTCCTTTCAATTACATCTCTGTTTTTAACGAGCGCTTTAGAATTATCCCACTTGATACTATGATTACATCTATACATATGGTGCGGAATGTATAAAATTGACAATATCCTGTTAAAATACCTTTTGCCTCTAATCAACTCTTGTTAATCATGTGCTAATCTTTTTGTTTTTCTGTTCCGTTGTATATATTTTTGTCATCTCGCCTTCTCCCTTCATTCCCTGACGAGGTGTATTTCTGAATACACGAAAGACCTTTGAATCATTTTTCTTTTTTCTTGTTTCTGTCTGTGTGTGTGTGTGTGTGTGTATATTATATATATATATATATATATATATATATATATATATATATATATACACAGGGTGTTTCAGGAGGAAAGGTCAATACTTCGGGAGGTGATAGTATCGGTCATTGTGAGAAAAAAAGTTCATATGAACATGTGTCTAATTCTGAATGGTTACAGAGATAGAGCTGTTTGAATCTGATGCGCGCGCGGCTCTTCCTCCCCCTTCCCTCCCCTATAACCTTGAACCATGTAAGCTGAAATGTAAGCATGTAACATAAGCCAATCGACAGCTGACTGTTGTGAATGACATTGTTTGGTGTTTGAAGCAGTGTTAAGAATGTCATACACCTTCACACATGCTGAATATGCAGATATGGTGTATGTCTATGGTTTTGCGATGGAAGTGCAACAGCTGCTGTTGCAGAATACCGTCGACGGTTTCCGAACCGCAGAATTCCGGATCGAAGAGTGTTTACCAGGGTTTTCAACACATTGCGTGAGATTGGTACACTTCCCAGCGTTCATGTTTCATCTGAACGTGAAGATCAACAAGATGTGGATGAAGTGGAAAACATTCTTCAGTTGGTAGAGCGTAGTCCTACTACTAGCTCACGAAGAATTTCTACACGTCTCGGTGTACCACACACAAGAGTATGGCGAACATTACGTGAGGAAGGCTTGCATCCATATCATGTACAGCGTGTACAACACCTTCACCAACACTCGTAATTCTCATCGGTGGTCAGACGAAAATCCAAATGCCACTGTGGAAACAAATTTTCAACATCGCTTCTCTGCCAATGTGTGGTGCGGTATCATCGATGATCAGCTGATTGGCCCTGTTACTTTAGAGAATCGTCTTACAGGACAAAGTTACCTAGAATTTCTGCAAAATGAATTGCCAGGACTATTGGAGGATGTTCCTTTGGCTACACGCGCTGGTATGTACTTTCAGCATGACGGAGCTCCTCCATATTCTACCCATCTGGTGATGCAATACCTAAATCAAACTTTCCCTGGTCGATGGATCGGCCGCGGTGGTCCTATTCAATGGCCACCAAGGTCTCCAGACCTCTCTCCGTTAGATTATTGTTTGTGGGGGTGGATGAAAAGTCAAGTTTACAAAAGAAAGGTGAATACACGAGACGAATTGCTCGCGCGCATTTTGGATGCTGCTGCCCGCATAAAGGAACGTCAAGATCAACTCAGACGAACAACACGCGATCTTCGCACACGAGTTGCAAAGTGCATTGAGGTTGACGGTGGGATTTTCGAAAACGTATTGTGAACTGTAACAAATTTGTCATTTTTGTATCTGATACCATTCAAAATGCCAATGTTTAAACATTAAATGTTAGAAACAGTAATTGGTTTCTCTTTCTTGATTACCATTAACAATGCTTCTGTATTTGTAGATTCAAACAGCTCTATCTCCGTAACCATTCAGAATTAGACACATGTTCATATGAACTTTTTTCTCACAATGACCGACACTATTACCTCCCGAACTATTGACCTTTCCTCCTGAAACACCCTATATATATACACAATGGAATATCATGCATGAACACGCACGATTTTTTATAATGCAGAAGTGGCCTTACCAAGAGTCGAACTTCGGACCCAGCATCTCTGAAGAGAGGGAGGGCGCTGATCATCACGTTACGACATGGTAAAAGTGAGTACAACCTGACGTATATTTCAACACCCGAGGGGACATGTAACGCTTTAGAACCAGAGGTACTTTCTCTTTCAATCCCTCCTCCCCCTTTGCACTCGAGGTAATGCCAGTATTTCATTCAAATCTCTATTTATGGGTCTCCAGTGTTGTACTAGAAAATTGAATGAAATGCTGCAATTACCTCGAGTGTAAGGGGGTTGGTACAGCAAAACTTCTGGATGCGAAAGCGTTATGTGTCCCCTCGGGTGTTGAAATATAAACGGCAGGTTGTACTAACTTTTACCTTGTCGTAGCGCCTTGTCGTAGCGCCCTCGCCTTTTACTCATGAGATATTGGATTCAAATCCTGGAAGAAACAAACATATTTATTATATTATATATATATATATATATATATATATATATATATATATATATATATATATATATATATATATACACTTCGTCCCCAAAAACGTGGCCACCTTTTTCACCACGCGAATAAAACCACAATTCCAAAGATAACTAAAATTCAGGGCCGGGAACCAGTACCAGTATCAGTACCAAATACCAGTAACTACCACTTATATTTTGGTACCAGTCCCAGTATCCCTCATTTAAAGTTTCAAAAGACAGTACCAGTATCAGTAACTTCTAAAAGCAGCTGGTATACCACATAATCTGGTGGTATATTTTGTTGGTATTTTCATTTAAAACACCAACCATATCCTGATCTTTTTCAAGTACTGTAACCTTCCTCAAGGTCCTTGATTGCTCTAGGTCTAGGCCCTATAAGAACTATTCTATCGTTATTTTTATTACTGCATTTATAAAACCTGAAGCCAAATTATCAAATCCTTTAGTAGAAGCTGCTCAAATAGTTTCTGCCCTTCTTCCAACTGAAGTCAATGTGGAGAGGCTCTTTTCATCTATGCACTTCATTCTCAATGATTTGAGGTCATCTTTGTCAGAAACCTCCTCAAATAACATTTTGTTTTTGAAGTCCAATGGACTGAACTGAAGCAGACAGCGTTTTTTCTAATTTCAGTTAAATGATTTAAACTTCTTTTTTTTTTGAGTGATGAAGAGGGTTATAAATTTTATTTCGTTACCTGTGTGTGTGGCGTGTGCGTATATAAGAAATAACTAGTATTTCATTTTGGTATTATTAAAGATAGATTATACAGTGATCAGAAGGTTAACAATTTTCTTTAGTTATGCATATATAAAAATATTATTTCATTGTTGTAATATTAAAAGTAGATTCTAGATGTATAAACTGCTTGTAGGTCCTATAACTATTAGCTAATACCACAACCAGTACCAGTACCAGTATCATTTTGGAAAGTTGGTAATATCAGTACCACTTAGTCACAAATACCAGTACCAGTACCAATTGAGTTAAAAATTATTATACCAGTACCAGTACCAATTGAGTTAAAAATTATTATACCAGTACCAGTATTATTTACATTGCTGGTACCCAGCCCTGAATTAAATGAAACAAATCATATTAGACCCTTTATAATGTACTCAGAATGGGAGGTAGTTTATTTAAATCGGATGAGTAGTTTTTTACAAATTCAACTTGAACAGTAGTTGTTCAGAAATAAAGTTGAGAAAGAGGGTAATTAGAAACTTAGCTGAACATCAAAGAAACTTGCAATGAAAAAAAATTAACACTAACGCAAGAAGTATTCAATGTGTCCTCCATTATCATCAATGACTAATAATTTTAGCCTTGTGCGCTACTGGCGAAGTGCTGTAGAAAAAGTGTCTTGAAAGGGCTCATTCCATGCTGTTAACAATGCACTCTTGAAGTTGATTGACATCTTGAATATTTTGTCTGTAAACCTATCAACTAAACGTCCACATATGAAATAGTCAACTGGATTTAAATCTGGCGCGATGAAATCGGGACTTTGTTTTTGCAAGTATGAATTGGTATGCCGGGACCGATGAGGTGGAACGCCGTCTTGCTGAAAAACCTAATTCGTACCCTAACTTTCAATTTCAGGCAACATCTTACCTAAGATATCGTCATAGTAATGTACTGAATCGATTTTCACACATTTATCGACGAAAACAACGGATGTTTTTCCTAACGAGAAACACTAACAGAAACCATCACAGACTGATTTACACTATCGGTGACTATTGTTTTGTGTATTTCGAGGTCGTTCAATAGTGAAAATCTTCTCATCGTTATTTGATCTAAAACGGCGAAACAGTCGACGGCAACATTGTACACGTTTTATTTTGGACTGTTTAGATATATCATGCACTTAGAATCGTTTAAATGTTTATAGACCAAGGTCTTTCTTTGCAATTCGATGCACTGAACATTTTTTAATACCGGTGCAATTATCAGTACAATCAAACCTGAACAGGGATTGTCTTCCTCTCTGCGAATAAGTTCGCTTACAGATTCAATATTTGCTGGTGTCAGTGATGTACGTAGTCATCCACTTCTCGGCTTTCGTGCACGAGTTTCCGTTTCACGAATGTTTTGCAACAAACATGACACACCATGTGCGGACTAGTGACCATGAGAATACTGTTTAAGATACTTTTATCACCGAAACCTTTTTACTCGTGAAGAAATTTGATAGCAGTTTTGTCTTCCTTAGTTAAACATGCCATAACAATTCGCATAAAATGATAGAATTAACAAACTTCCTTCGCTCGTTACTAAATCAAAAATTATTGCCGTGATGGCAATACCGTCTAGGCCTAAGCGTATTTCACATATCAGCCTGCTTAGCCTAGCCGTAAATTACGATCAGACTATTCACTGACATGAACTTGACAATTTTTCTACTTTCGTATTGTCAACTTTATTTTTTAACAACTATTGTTCAAGTTCAATTTGTAAAAAGGCTATTCATTCCATTTAAATACAGTATACTACTTCTCATTTTAAAGACAATATAAAGGGTTTAATATACATGATTTTTGTTTCAGTTATCCTTGGAATTGTAAATTGTGGTTTTGTTGGCCGGGTAAAAAAGTTGGCCACGTTTTTGGGGACGCAGTATATATACTGTAATATATATATATATATATATATATATATATATATATATATATATATATATATATCTATATATATGTGTGTGTGTGTGATTCAATCTGAGACCTGCAACTGGTCCAGAATCTAAATATGCTTATTTCACACAGTTAAGTCACAAATTGTGTCAGAAACGTGTTATTTGAGTTATTAGTAATACATAAATTATTAAAGAATATTGATCATTCTTATTCGTAAATTTAATCATAAAATACTGTGTTTGCATGTGTATTTCTGTCTGCATTGCGTGTGTGAAGTGAAAGCACATTCTTGGCTGTGCTCCATATAAATTTTACTAATTAAAAGGATTATAGTATTAATTTCGTAGATTTCAGTTTATTGTGTTTATTAAAGTATAAATAGCTCAATTCCTAAAGCTTTAAGCTTAATTTATCTTAGTCGTAGTGAGAGCCAGTGATCCATTCAGTGGAAATCTCGTTCTTAGCCTGATTAGCCTAGTTAAGCCCCTAATAGCTTATATCAACCAAAAATAGCCTACGTCCTGAAATTTATACAGAGTTGAAGAATAAGTGTTTAAATGTCTTTTGACTGTAACTGTAAGGTTTGTAAGAAGGCAGTTAGGAAAAGGGATAAGTGGTATCATAGACCTTGCACCACAATTTCAGAACAAGTGTACGAAGGTATGAAGTCTCCAAATATTCTGTGGTTTTGTAGCAACTGTTTAGATGGAGTCAATAATATGCTTAGGGGAAGTCCAAATAAAACTCCAGGTACAGAGTCAAGTAGGTCTAAATTAGTTAGCCCAATAAACAGTGGTGGGCACCGTTAACCAAAAAGTTAACTTCGTTAACCGCTAATCCGTTAACAAAAAGTTAACTTCGTTAACCGTTAATCCGTTAATTCGTTAAACATGTAACGGAAGTTACCGATAAACCGTTAACGTTAACTTTTATTATAAAAAAAATGAAAAACACAATATATATATAATTTAATTTTCCCTCTTCTTCTCGTTCTCCATTTTGTCCATGAGATGCATGTTGCCCTTCATGAAAATTAGCATATCAAAGTTTTCATCAGACAGGGATGATCTCTTGGCCCTCAGGATGTCCTTGCCCATAGAGAACAAACGCTCCACTGCAGCACTGGAGGGGATGGCTGTGTTGAACTTGATGAACAAGTCACCAACACTTGCTCACCCAAGAAGGCAGCATCTGTCAGCAAGTCCTTGGAGTTGGTCTCCAGCCAGGTCTTGACCAAGTTCTGGGCCTTGCCCTTGAGTGACCTGTGGCTTCTGCTGCTCTCTTTTGTCTGGATGACAGCACTGAAGAAGTCATCCTCCTCCTCCTCCTCGTTGTTGCTGCCTCCACTGTTGCTGCCCACTTCGTTGGATGTGGTACCTAGAAGTACCGCCAGGACATAAAGGGTTAAGGTGAAAACGCTCCCATTGTAAGACATCAATTGACTTAATTTATGTCATCAAAGTGACATGAGAATTGAAATCTTACCTGATCAGTTTTATGGTTCTTGAAATGTATCAAGGAGACTACTAATAAGGTACTCACAGACATATTATAAATACATGACTTACTTGACAACGATTATTTTTAAATATTCACTAGCACAAACATGTTGCGCAAGGGACAGACTGCAAATGAAACGAATGTAGTTATTTGTTGTAATTGTTACATATATATTATTGAAAGTGCCTTAAAATGCTCGTGATATTTCTTGAAAGAAGTTGAAACATTCAACTCAAATGGCAAATCTTTCCGCCTGATTTTACAGTCGACCATGTTTTGCTCAAACCAATGCCATAAATAACTACCATATTTGGTAAGACACAAATTGTGGCAACGGAAACAAATATATCGCCTGATTTTGCACTGCGGAAATGGAAATTCGTTCATCACTATTAACAGTGGCGGATTAATTGCGCACCTGCTCAGCACTGAAAATAATAGAAACTTTTAAACGTTTATTTATGAATTTTTTGGGTTAACGGACTTGAGTTAACGGAAGTTAAATGTAACGGAAGTTAATTAGTCTGATAATGATTTTCAAAGTTAATTAAAAGTTAAATCGTTAACGAAAAAGTTAACTTCGTTAATTAACGATTAACGGATTAACGTTTGTGCCCAGCTTTGCCAATAAATTATATTGTAGGTAGGGGAACAGGGGGTATAACGGAACCCCTGTGCTGGTGCTGCCACCTGCTTTCATCCAGTTCGGTCTGGTGTAAGAGCTCAGCAGGGTTGTCAGATTGGCTTTTTTAAAGCCAAATCCCATAAATTTGGCTTTTTTTCAACTTGCTTGGCTTTATAATATCAATTTGGCTTTTTTGGCTTTTTATTGGCTTTTTTCAACTTGCTTGGTTTTATAGTATCAGTTTGATTTTGGGGCTTTTTCCAGGATCTTTTTTTATTTTTGCCTTTATAATATCAGTTATACTGTTTAGCCTTTTTTAGCACGTGTTTTTTTCCTTGTACCAAACGTGTATAGTGAATCTAGTCTTGTCCGTGGCGTTACATTCGAGATTCATACACGTTTGATACTTGTTCAAACGGGACGGATGCCGGGACGCGGGGCGCGGGCGGGAAAGCAGTCAACACTTAGCATCGGTGCGGATCGGTACTGTGCGTCGTGCGTGTGTAGGCGGTAAAACTTGGCTATCATTCGAGTGAACCAGTTTAGTTAAAGTTCTAGTTTATGTAAATTTTGTTTTTGTTCTACAACCATGTCATCAAAGAAGTGGAAGCTATCGTACGACAGCAGCCGTAAATACAATAGTAAGTGGGAAGAAACGTTTGTTTGGGTGAAAAAGTCTGTTGATGGCTCAGATTCAGCTTATTGCAAACTTTGTCATTGCAATATTGCTCCACGAATAAGTAACCTCTCAAATCACGAAAAGTATATGGTGTCGAGGCTACTTGTTCTAATGTGGAGGACACTGCTGAAGAGGATCTGGAGCTTTTCATGTAATGTGAGTATGTGATCTATACTTAAAATTATTTGGTTTTTTTTTGGCTTTTTTTCGTGCATAGTTTGGCTTATCACTTAGGTTTGCATCTGGCAACCCTGGAGCTCAGTTGTCGACTGGCATCGCAATTGGGCGTTTGTGTATTAGCGTTTACTTAGAAACCGCGATTATTTGATTTTCCACTATTTGATTTCCATTCCTGAAGCGCTTAGCTTTCATTTTCATATATTTAGACCTGAATGTGTAACTAGCAAGGTACTTTCTTTAATAGCTTTAAGCCTATTGAGGCATGCGTAAGTGCAGTGTGACTCTTGAAATTATCATCATGGCGTCCCCTGTGATCCAGTTTTTTCCATATTTGAACAACGGGGCAAGACGGAACCCTAAGGGTTCCGTCTTGACCCGTTGTTCAAATCAGAAAAAAACTCCATTGTGAACGTCATGATGATAATTCCAGGAGTCACACTGCACTCAGCATGTCTCAATAGGCTTACAGCTATCAAAGAAAGTGATGACGAACGGCGAGAATATAGTCGAAGGGTTAGAAGTAAGCGAGAGTTTAGGATGTAGTGATCATCAAATTCTTAGGTTTAAGTTATTGATAGAAAATACTAAGGAGAGTAATGTAATAGAAGTCCCTGATTTTCGTAGGGCTAATTTTGATAGTTTTGCGGATAGGATGAGAGTAGTGGACTGAGATAACTTATTTATGGGTAATGACACAAATTTGCATTGGGTGGCGTTTAAGGAAAGTTTTAGGAATATTGAAAGGGAGTTCATTCCTCGTAGGCCTAAGCGCGCTAGAAATCGTGGTAGGCCGAAGTGGTGGACTAGGAAAATAGGCGAGTTCATAAACGAGCGTAATAGAGCGTATAGACTTAGTAAGCGCAATGGCACGGCAGCTAACTTTAATAGATATATCGAGCTTAGACGTCAGGTTAAAAGATCAGTTAGGAATGCCAAGCGTAATTTAGAGATACTTATAGCTGCGGATAGTAAACATAATCCAAAAAAGTTTTTTGAATATGTTAATAATCGTAAGGCGATAAAAGATAACATCGGCCCTCTAGTGGATGTTAATGGCGCTTTGGCTTCTGACGCTCAGGCGATGGCGGGTATTTTCAATAACTTTTGCGACAGTTTTTACCGTAGAAGTAAATATTGTCCCCGACGTTGACGATATCGTTCCATTTAGTAGCGAGACTATTTTGGATGAAATAATTGTTTACGAGGGTGAGATTGCGCATTATATCGATAGGCTAAAAGTTAGCAAGGCTCCAGGCCCTGACGCTTTTTATCCCAGACATTTGAAAGATTTGAAAGACGTTATCGTAGGCCCCTTAACGAAGATTTTTAATCAGTCACTCGAAACGGGGATTATTCCTGAAGACTTCAAATTAGCTAACGTCACGCCTATTTTTAAAAAAGGCGACCGCGCAGTAGCTAGCAATTATAGGCCCATTAGCTTAACGTCAATTGTCGGTAAACTTTTGGAATCCGTAGTTAGGGATCGTATCATCGATCATTTAGAAAGTAGAGATTTAATTAATAGTAGTCAGCATGGGATTCGACGCCATAGGTCTTGTTTAACTAATTTGTTAGAATTTTATAACGAAATAGTGCGCGAATACGATAGGCATAGAACAGCTGACGTTATTTATTTAGATTTTAAGAAGGCGTTCGATACAGTTCCGCATAGGAGACTAATTGCGAAGGTTAAAGCGCACGGTATACGCGGTCAGGTAGCTAACTGGTTAGAAGAATGGCTTCGTGCTAGGAGACAGTGGGTCGTAGTTAATGGTAGTGAATCGGGGTGGTTAGATGTAGGTAGCGGTGTCCCACAGGGTTCAGTGTTAGGCCCATTGCTATTCGTAATTTACATTAACGACATAGATGTAGGATTGACTAGTAACGTGTCAAAATTCGCGGACGATACTAAAATAGGCGGTAAGGTTGTTAACGAGAACGATAGTAATAGGCTCCAAGACGATGTAAATAGGATTATGGAGTGGACAGATAAGTGGCAGATGCAATTTAACGTAGACAAATGTAAAGTTTTGCCTATAGGTTCTCGCAACAATAATTACACGTACACGATGGATGATAGGGAATTGGCGAGCGTTGACGAGGAAGTAGATTTAGGCGTACGCGTATCTAAGGATTTAAAGGTTAGGAACCAGTGCCTGGAGTCTTGCGCAAAAGCTAATAGGATGTTAGGCTTCATAGCGCGTAATTTCGAATTTAAATCGAAGGATATTATATTGCCCCTTTACAAGTCCCTAGTCAGGCCTCATTTAGAATATGCCGTTCAGTTTTGGTGCCCGTACTTGCGTGAGGATATTGATAGGTTAGAAAGGGTTCAGCGTTGTGCCACGAAACTAATTCCGTCATTGCGCAACAAGCCTTATGAAGATAGGATTAAAGTGTTAGACTTGCATTCACTCGAAACTAGGAGATTAAGGGGGGAGCTTATTGAAGTTTTCAAAATCGTTAATAACATCGATAACGTAAATTTTGACAAATTGTTCACTTTCGATAATAGTAATACTCGTAATAACGGATTTAAGTTGCGTGGCAGACGTTTCATTACTAATATCGCTAAAAACTTCTTTACATTTAAAGTAATTGATAAATGGAATAATCTTCCCGCGCCCGTCGTGAACTCTACCAGCGTTAATGTGTTTAAGAACCGTCTTGACAGACATTTTAAAAATATTAACGCTGTTTAAAATAAAAAAAAACAATTAGCAACAGGAGCTCTGGGGGTGGTGGTCGAGGATGAGTCTGTTGACGATTAATGCCAGCTTGTGACATGCCAGCGTGTGATGCCAGCAATAATAATAAAAAAAAAATTAGACAACACGAACGTAGATGTAGCTCGTATCGTAAACTAACCCACTTTTTGTTTAACTTTACCTACCTTTTTTTTTTTTCTTATCTCCTTACTTTGCATGTCTGTAACTCTCTTTTCTTGCATGTTTGTAGTTTGCATGGTATGACAGTGAGTTAAGACTGTGTTTGCATGGTTTGTAAGCGTTCTTATTTTACTTGTTTTCATCTTTCACCCCTCTCCTATTTTCTCCGACTATTTTTCTGACTTGTCGGCAGTGGCCGGCGGATGATGATGGTGAGTCTTTTTTCTCTTTTTCTGAATGAATGTTAACCCACGAGTGATAGGTGTTCCTCCTTACTTAACCCCTTATTCTCTTCTCTTAACCCTCTACTCTTTCCTTTCTCTCGGGCTAACCTTAGAGTGGATCTTAGGGTCTTTGTTAGCCTTAGCTTCTGTAGATCTATAGATACCACACAGCGTTTAACCCTCGCCGTTCCGGCCAATTTTTACACTCACCCTGCCGGGGTGTCAATTTGATCCCCCTTCTAACTTCTGATTGCAATAAGTTACAAAAATGAAACCTACACCAAAATGTAGCTACACACTTCTAGTTCCTAACGCACACAAAAAAAGGTAAATATGTGTGTAATGAGCTGACCCCGGGTCAGGTCAAATAGGTGAAAGTCATTTTACACTTTATACTTTGGGGCAAAACGGAACCCAGGGTTCCGTCATGCCCCCAACTTTTTTTCTTCAAAAATTGCATTGTCTTTTTAAATTCACATAACGTGTTTCTCTTAAAAGAAAATCGAAATCGAAAGGCACAATCTTAAAGAAAACAAGATAAAAATGCCGCCAGAGCAATAAATAATAATAAAAAAAAAAAATTGATATCGATTCTAAAAATGTCATTTTGCTTGAGGGTTCCGTTATACCCCATGTTCTCCTACTAAGATTAATGTAAAAGTAGGCTGGAAACTGAGCCAAATATAGGAACTACCAATGTAAGTTCTAGTGAGGGTGAGGCTAGTATCAGTGACACTACCAGTGAAAGCGTAGCAGTAGACGTAGGGGCTGAGGTTAAAACAGAAATTAGACGTGAAACTGAACTAAAGATAGGAAATAGTAATCCTAGTGAAGTTAAACCTAGTGATAATGATGCCAGTCCCAGTAAAATAAGGTCTGAGGAATGGCACAAAGTTAACGGTAAAAGGTAATATCCAAGAAGCTAATTTCCCAACTACGGCGGGAGGGGGGAGGATGAATATACCCCAAGGGTTACCTGAGCCAGAGCTGAAACGGAGTAAGTGGCTAACTCAATCTACTCGATGTCAGTGGCCGGGAGCGAACCAGCAACACACCGCTCAGAGTCCGCCACCGTAACCACTGAATTATTTGGCTTCCACAAAGTTAAAGGTCAGGCAAAGAATAGGATTAACGTCAGAGAGAAAGTAGATCATGTGGTGACACCTTATATGTACAAAATACTTGGGTACGGTAGTTTAGATGAAAAGATAAATTGTGAGTTTACTATGATTGGGGACTCAACATAACTTTAGGAATCAGGACAGAGAGTTTTGATTGTCAATGAGGTTGTAAAGAATTGGCTTGAAAACTGAAGTAAAATTATTGTACATATAGGTGTGAACGATAATGACTAGTAAGGACAAAGCTAGTAAGTTTAAGTTAAATAGAAATTCTGAAGAAATTAAATAAAGGTATAGAGAATTAATTAACAATTTTAAAAATAGGCATAGCAAGTGTTTTCTAGTTGGTATTCTGCCAAAATTTGGGGTAAATTTACAAGAAGGAATTTAGGCTTAAATAATAACGTAAAGCGGCTTTGAATTGTATTTGAGTATGCCATGCTTTTGAAAGATTAACAGAGGGCATAAAATAACACTGGTCAACACTCATTTTATTGCCAATCATATTAGAGTGATTTTGGGGTAACTTAGTGGTGCTGATTCCGAATATGACATCGGTTTTGCTAGATTGGCTCTAATTTATGAGATAATTGGTACCCCATTGAAACACGTAAACATGCAAAAAATTTAATGTTCAGGCGGAGCCTACTTACAAATCGCATTGAAATTGTCTCAAATCATACAAAAGTAAACACATGAAATACATAATGGCATTTTATTCGGTCTCACCATCTAGAATGTTCCGGTAGTTTCCCATATGCACGCGTTATGGTTACGTTTCCTATTAATTGAGGGTATTCATTATCTCAAGAACTAGAGCCAAATCGGAAAAACTACTTTCATTTTGGAATTCAGCAACCCAAAAATACCCTAAATTCGTACGAATTTCATTTAATGTTCAGGCGGAGCCTACTTACAAATCGCATTGAAATTGTCTCAAATCATACAAAAGTAAACACATGAAATACATAATGGCATTTTATTCGGTCTCACCATCTAGAATGTTCCGGTAGTTTCCCATATGCACGCGTTATGGTTACGTTTCCTATTAATTGAGGGTATTCATTATCTCAAGAACTACAGCCAAATCGGAAAAACTACTTTCATTTTGGAATTCAGCAACCCCAAAATACCCTAAATTCGTACGAATTTCCTTGGCAACGAAAAAAAAAAGTTTTTTTGTTGACCTGTGTAATCATCGGGGTACATCTAAAATTAAAATTAGCAATACTGTTGGGGTTATAAATACAAATTATAATAAGAATAGATATATCAACAATAGTAAAACAATTACAAATGAGAGGTTCACGTTTTTTTTTACCAATGCACAGCGTCTCAAGAATAAAAACAATAAATTAGTTAGTTACACTAGTGAACCCCCGTTATATTGGACTCATTTATTGAACTTCGTTTTTATCGGACACTAAACTCTCTATTGGATTTTTTATATAGTGGACTACTGCCCAATATATCCGGAAAACTGTCCAGTGCCAGTCCATGCGCTCAAGCCATGTGGCTACCGCTTGGTTAGTTCTCCCGCGTCTCTTATACCCGCAGCATCTCAGCGAATTTGCTTTGTGCTGTTTTTGTGCCAGAAATACAAGCGACAGTAAATATACTCGTACAGTCCAGTAGTGTATTTAGTGACAGTGAACAGTGCATTTATGACAGTGAATATAGTGTTCAAGTGCTTTCATGGCTCCTACAGGAAAAAGGAAGTCAATCCCGAAAAAAAAAAGGTAGAACTTCTCTCAGAGTTAAGCCCGATATACGTTATTGCAGCAACATGCCGAAATGTCTCTGCAAAACGTTTAATGGGCCAGTACAATTTAAAGAAATTTACTTTCTATGAGATGTGCGTAATAAGAATAAATAAAGACATTTATCTAAAAGAGTGTAGACTAGTGAAATACAAGAAAGTATATTTCGAGGCCGCAAGTTGTCGTTTGAAGTTGTGAATACAGCAGTGTATAAATAGTATAGCCAACAGACCGCTGAAGGTGTACCAGTGCGTGGAGTGGATATTCAGGAAGTGACAAAATGACTTTCTGAATATTTAGGCCATGAAAACTTTAACGCCAGTGCTGGTTGGCTACATACTGTAGGTTTAGGAGGCGCTATGGCATTGTAAACAAAGCCATTACCGGTAAGGTGAACTGCTGAGTGCGGATACCAACTACAGAACAACTGAATTCATGACTGGTATGTAGAATTTATACTGTTGTACTGTATTTATTTCTTTATCTTAGGAAATGTAATGTTTATGGTGGATGTGTAATGTTATATATATATTATATATATATATATATTATATATATAATATATATTATAATTATATATATAATATATATATATATATATACACACACATATATATATATATATATATATATATATATATATATATATATATATATATGTATATATAAGGGGTTCCAAAAACCTTAGCCCCCCCATTTGCAGCTTACATGTTACTTATATCGAAATAGTTTTTAGTGATTATAAAAATATATAAAATTCTTTATTTATTGCAGGTATTAAAATTACTCTAGCTGATAAAGTGATAATATAATGGCTTCTCAATTAATTGGTGATTCGGAGAGGCAACGTGTGATAGATCGCATACGAGCAATAACATTTCGGGAAGCTCGTGATGCTGGAGCCACCTTTATAACACGTTCATGGGTTGCCAAAAAGTTGTGAAGAAGTGAGGACTTCGTCAAAAGAAATTGGAATAAAATTTTGGATGAATGTGAAATGGATACAACCAAATCTGGCCGCCCAAATTTGCCACTCTCTCAGGAAACAAAGGACATCATTGAAAGCGGTACGCGTAAGCGGAAAAACAGCTGTGCTAAACTTTCTAGAGAGATCGAAGTGTTGAGAGGAAAGATCGTTAGTGGTGAGATCATTCGACTGTACCGTCATAGGCAAGGTTTAAAGCCTTGGCATGAACTTCCAAAGCCAAGAAAAACTCAACTTAACATCGATGACAGAATGTGGTTTGCCCATTATCTTGAAGATTGGGATGTGGATGATTTCATGCATTTAGCTGTCTCCGATGAATTTTTTGTTTACGTAACACGTCGGCCTAACTACCAAAATGATCGAGTGTGGGCCACAACACCAGATGAAATCGATGACAATGAACATTATCGCGAATTATTCAAAAGTCCAGACTGTGTTGTGGTGTTGTTTTGTTCACTGCAAAGAAGCTCATGTGGTGTGCTGAAGCCAAATGGTCAGAGTTGGGATGGACAGTATTTCGTGATATTATTCTATCCCAGCATGTCATTCTTTTTCTAAGAAACCCAAACAATGTTATGGATGTCGATCAGGTCACACTTGTGCACGATAAGGCCCCTGCTTTAAGGCATTAGCCACTCAACAGTTGTTGCGGAACCATGAGATCGATTTCTTTGGAAATGAAGAATGGCCAAGAAATTCTCCTGACCTGAACGTCTGTGAACACATTGGATCAGTTATAAAGGGACAAGGTTGAATGTCTCTTGTTTCAAGAACCTGCAGCAAATCGATTTTCGAAGGATACAATGACGCAACACATTGAAACTGTTTTAGCAAATTTGCGTAACGATCAAGATCTATTCACGTCACTTTTGGCAAGCTACCCAAAGCGAATTCAGGCTGTCTTGGAAGCCAATGGCGGGAACACCAAGTTTTAATTGTTTCTCATTAAATGCAGGATTAAATTCTCTTTTGTAAGGTATGTTTAGTTTTACTGTACCTCTAATGGTTTAGGCCATGGGCGGGGGGGCTAAGGTTTATTGGAGCCCCGTATATTGGGATATATTGGACTTTCGCTTATATTGGACTCGGGGGTTCAGTTAGTTCAATGTATCGGGAGTTTACTGTATACGATGAGTGGAACTCTGGATATTATTTGCATAATATACTAGCAAATACTGAAAAAATAGCGGTCCGAACTAGTCCGGACTTTCTCTTTCGAAGTCCGATCTGATCCATTTGCATCATTAATATATATATATATATTATATATATATATATGATGAATAAAACCACGAAGGGAAAAGAAACACAAAGTGGTGCTCAAGCGCTTTCGTCTAATGACATCCTCAGGAACATTAGACGAAAGCGCTTGAGCACCACTTTGTGTTTCTTTTTCCTTCGTGGTTTTTTCATCATATATGTTTTTCACGTGTCACTTTCGTGAAATAATTTTCATACATATATATATATATATACTTGCGGTGCATCTTGCTCCTGAAGAATCATGCACCATGACTGATAATAACAGGGGGTGTCTAACAATACAAACTAACAAAAATTGCCAATAAATTGCTACGGATACGAATGTTCTTTGGACTAGCCTCACACAGAGCATTGTTGCTTTCAGTGGTGATGAACCACATACGAAAGCCTCATCACTACTTTTACCCCTATTTGTTTGGCATGCTGCTGCGAGCTGCTCGTACCTGAAATTGGCGCATGGGGGAATGGTGACTCTATGTAAAGAGATGTTTAACTCTTCATACTTCAACTTAAACTATGAATATACCGATGAGTTATACAGGGTGGCCAAAAAAGGAAGCCCTTCGTTTAACTTTGGCTGAGGGTTATTTATTTTGATTAAATACTACAATATAGTGACAACTCATTTACACTTGTTTCCAAATTTCTAGTAAAATTTTGTTGAATATATGGAGAACATTTAATTTAATTAGATGGTAGAAAAATAATTGATTAATTTTTTACTAAAATAGCGTTTACGGATACAAAACAAGAGTGTAATGTTTTCTGTTGCAGTTACAAAAACATTTCTTCTGTTGAAAATAGAGAAAATTAAACTTATATTAGAATAAATGTTCAATATGTCCACCGTTTTGCTGATTGCAGGGTTCTAGCCTGGAGCGTCATTGATCAAAACACAGTCTATAAATCTCTGCGATAACGTTCCCAAGCGTCCCTCGATCGCCTGTCGCAATACTGTCACGTTTTCAATAGATTTCGTAAACAAGCTTCTGCAGCGTGGACCAAAATGGAATAATCCAGCGGATTTAAACCTGGACATTCGGAGGCCAAAGTTCTTTATCAATAAAGTCTGGGAACATTACCCCAACGAAAGACACAATCGAGTTTGCTGTGTGACAAGTTGCCCCATCTTGTTGGATGGTGAATTGCTCTCCTGATTTATCACGAATGACGGGCAAAGCTTCTCTCGATTATTAATTGATGGTACGCAGCATTAGCCTTGGCCCCTGATTCAACAAAACGAGATATTTCCAAGTTTTGAAATTGAAAGTGGGTACCGTAAATTTTCAAATAATAGTATGGACGCCATCGAAGAGCTTCTCCGGCGACACACGATTCTTTTTTTCTGCCGTCACGACGAGAATCCTTGATCGTTTTGAGTGTTCACCGGAGTTGAAACGGTAAACGTTTTCTCGTCACTGAACCAAATTCGCCTAACAGCAGGAAAATCTTAGCAGGAAATCTTGCTAACAAATGTTGGCAGCACGTTATCCTCTTCCGCTCATTAGGATATGTGCGCTGGTGAACTTTCATTCGTTTGAAAAGGTCCATGCGTAAATCATGTTTGACAATTCACGGCACCGAACTTCTTGAAATGCGGGTCGCTCTTTCAATTTCTCTCGGAGCTCTGTGTGTTCCAGGTTGGCCTTCATGACTGCAAATCAATTTGCAAGACCTCCACGTTATCTTCAGTGCGTGCAGTGCGAAGCCGTCCACTCCTTTCCTTTCGAGTAATACTAACAGGTTTATCAATTTTTCGAATAACCTTTTCTACCCCACTTATCCAATATTTATTCGAGAACCCGGTTATCATTTTTTTGCACCATAATTTTTTTTAGTCGCAAGTTTTTTGTTTTTTTATTAGAATAAAGTGTTCTTCACTATATTTTGGCATTTAACATGCCCGTTAATTTCTGAAACAGAGGAAGCAAGCATTAAAATTTTTTTAAAATAGAACTACCATGTTTTTTTAATAATTACCTTAATATTTTACTCACACGCTTACAATAAGTTTTACTACACTGTATACTTACTGTGTATAATATAATAATAATTACACTCAAGAGTTTACAACCAAAACTACCCTCATATGACGCTAAGGGCTTACATTTTTTGACCCACCCTGCATTTTCTTCTTTTATATGCAGGAAGAAGGGGCCAAGCGCAAATGTTCGCGAAAACGCCCCTTCCAAAAGCGAGAGAACCATAATCAAGGTTCAAGGTTTTCGAGATACCTGCATACTTTGTGTTTGAAAGATTGGAGGTTATAGACAGGGGAAATAGATTGATTGAGGAAAATTGTTCTAGAGTTGACTGGTCGAGTAGATGAAAGATTGAAAATACCGATTGACTCTTGCGTTAGAGAGTTCGACAAAAAAGGAATAAGACGATGTCGAAAGTCTGGTGCCGCGTGATCTTCTTAAAAGAGGAAGCATGCAGTTAGAGAATTAAGAAGAACAGTGTCCATTATAATAGCGATAGTAAAGAGAGAGTGAAAACATTACGGCGAACGGAGAGGGATTGAAGAGTCAGTAAGAGGCGGAGATTTGATGAGAAAAGCCTTTGATTCCACCTGGTCAAGTAGAGCTGTGTGGGTTGAGCCACTCGACACATGAGAAGGGTACTCCATACAGGGGCGGACAAGACCCCTGTACAAAGACACCAACCGTGTGGGGATGAAGAAACTGCGGAGACGGTACAGCACACCTAACCTCTTAGAAGCTGTTTTTGGAAGCGAGTATATGTAATCTTTCAGGACAGATCACAAGAAAAGGAAATACCAAGAAGGTTAAGAGAAAAGGAAGGATTGAGTTGTGTATCGTTGAAGGTAAGGGAGTCGTGTGGAGACTGTGACGAGTAAACATGGAGGAACTGAGTTTTTGAAGCATTGAAAAACAACAAGGTTTTCTCTGCCCCAGTCGGAGACAATGGAAAGATCAGAGATCAGATGTACCATAACCATCCTACGCGAAGCATTGAGTGTCTGTTGAGAGGGACACTTTGCGAAACGGGTGAAGTGAAGAGTAGAATCATTGGCATAGGAGTGGATAGGACAGGAAATGCGACTTAATAGATCATTGATAAATAAAAGGAAAAGAGTGGATGACAAGACAGAACCCTGAGGAATACCACTGTTAATAACTTTAGTAGAAAAACAGTGGCCATCTACAACCGCAGCTATAGATCGGCCAAAAAGGAAATTAGGAGGAAGTATAAATTGAAGGATAGAAACCGAAGGAGAGCAGTTTGGAAATTAAGAATTTCTTCCAGATTCTATCAAAAGCTTTTGATATGTCTAGTACAATAGCAAATGTTTCATCGAAATCCCGAAAGGAGGATGACCAAAAGTCAGAAATATGGAAGAAGATCACCAGTAGAGCATCCCTTACGGAACCGATACTGACGATCTGACTGAAAGAAGATTGCGAGAAAAGAGATGTTTAAGAATGTGTCTATTAAGGAGAGATTAAAATTTTTTAGAAAGGCAAGAAATTAAAGCAATTGGACGATAGTTGGAGGGTTGAGAGTGGTCACCCTTCTTTGGAACAGGCTGAATGAAAGCGAACTTCCAGCAGGAAGAAAATATGCCAGATGAAAGGCAAAGACGAGTGTGTTTGCCTAGCAGGGTGTCAGCACAGAAACAGTTCTTGTTCTTGAGAACAAAAGGCGGGACACCACCAGGACTGTACACCTTCCTAGAATTGAGCCCAGATAGGACAGAAAAAACATCTTTGAAGTGATTATAATTTCAGCCATAATTAAATCAAAGGGAGGAGAAGATGGAAGAACAGCACCGGAATCGTCCAGGGTTGAGTTGGAGGCGAAAGTTTGAGCGAAGGGTTAAGCTTTATCAGGAGAAAAGACTGCAACTCAGCCGTCGGAATAGAAAAGACGAGGAAAGAAGAACAAGAAGCAAAGTTGTTAGAGAGGTTCTTGGCTAGGTGCCATAAAGATTGAGAAGAATAAGAATTGGATAGATTTTCATAGTTTTGACTAATAAAGGAAGTTTTGGAGAGTCGAAGAACAGATTTCGCACAATTCTGGGCAGAAATATAAGCTTAGTTTGAGAGTATGAGAGTCAGGAGTTGAATGGTGACGGTACTTTCTGAAAGCCTCCTCTCTGTGGCGGATAGCATTACAACAAGTAAAGTTAAACCAATTATTTTGTGCATTAGTAGTACGATTAGAATATGGAATGTACTCCTCCATACCCGAGAGAATCACCTCCGTGATGCACTTAGTGCACTCAGAGGGCCTGTGTCACGGAAGCAGTAATCATGCCATAGGAAATCAAAGAAGTACTGCCTCAGGACCCCCTAATCAGCGGCGCCAAAGTGCCAAAGGCGTATCCTTTCGGGAGGATTCAAAGGCCGAATTGGAGCGATGGGACAGGAAATAGATATAAAATTGTGGTCGGAGTAGCCCAACGGAGAAAAGGTTTGACAGAGTAGAAAGGATAAGTAGTGTGAAATAAATCCAGAATGTTCGGCCTATCTCCAAAGCGATCGGGGATACGAGTCCTGTGCTGTACAATTTGCTCTAGGTCATTCAGGGTAGAGAAGTTATACGCTAGTTCACCCGTGATGTCAGTGAAATGGGAGAAAAGCCAAAGATGGTAATGAGCATTGAAATCTCCTCAAATGGTGAGTTCAGCAAAAGGAGTGAGATAGAATGTATTCAATTTTAAGTGAGATAGTCAAAGAGTTTTGGATAGTCAGTGAAATCAGGAGGAAGGTAGACAGTGCAGATGTATTTAGTTTGAGATTGGCATGCAAGCCGTAGCCAGGGGGTGTAGAATTTAGGGGATTCAAGTTCAGGAATACGAGAGCAAGTTATGTCGTTGTGCAACAGCCACGCCACCTTCGGAATGAAATTGAGTATAGAGAAGTAGGGGGGGGGGTACAGAAAAGGGGTTGTCATCAGTCGTCTCGGACACTCGAGTTTCAGTGAGGAAGAGAAGGTGAGGTTTAGAGGAGGAGAGGTGATGTTCAACAAATTGAAAATTTGAGGAGAGGACACGAATGTTGCAGAAGTTTATGAAAAGTGAATCAGGCAGACACCGAGAACATCTCGAAGGGGCAGTAGCAGAACCAGCTCCCTTGTCCGGGTCTGCGTTCTCGGTATCGGCAGAAGAGAAGTCAGAAGTGGGAACAGTTATGGTCCCCTCCCCAGGGAACTCCGAGGCTCTTGAGGTCGATGCCATTTTTCTTTTTTTTTTTTAATTTTGAAAAGAGTGTGCCGTATGTAAGATGCATGTATGTGTAGTAAGAAATACTGAGAGAGGCGTGTGTTTGAGAGCGTACTGAACTGCTCACAAGCTGGATGAGACACTGAAAAAGATCAGCTGAGGAGAACAGTGCTTGGAGAAACGGGAATTCCAGCATTCCCTCTCTCCTGCCTAATGTCCCCTCCGAATACTTCCCTGGTCGATTAGTGTCTACATCTACAATCTCCTCATATCTATATATATATATATATATATATATATATAGAGAGAGAGAGAGAGAGAGAGAGAGAGAGAGAGAGAATGTTTTGAATAAAATAAAATCTCCCTTTATGATAAAATACCTTCCGTTTGAAGTGCTTTGTATTTCTGCGTTTTGTTTTAAATTTTTTCTGCTGTTGTTATTTTAAAGAAAATACATTCTTCAGATAAAAATTTTAGTATGTTCCTATTACCTGAAGAATTTATAAGGATTCTAAACGTACCTTCTTTCACACACCACACACACACACACATATATATATATATATATATATATATATATATATATATATGAAAATTACCTCACAGAAGTAACACTCGAATAATATTTCTGATGAAATAACCACGAAGGAAAATTAAAACAAGAAATAGTGCTCCAGCGCTTTCGTCTAATGACATCCTTAGGAACACAATTGTCAGGTAGTTATTATTTTTATCCACTTTAATAATAAATGTGTGTGAAACATTCATGGAAAAAATAGTTATTATTGCCGCTCTTGTTTTATGAAATAATGGACGTTTGAAAACTTTTAGAAGACTAACAAGGGTACCAGAATAAACGCCAGGTTGTGTCTTGTGCGCATGCGCTAACAATGCCCATTACCAGAATTCTGACACGTATCAGTGCTCATTCAACCATGAAGGTGCGTATATTATGTGACATTAATTATCTCCAGTGCATAAAAGACATTTATAAAGACAATGAGGCTGCCATCAAGTTATTTCAAGTAAGGGTTTCCAAAAACCTTAGCCTCCCCCATTTGCAGCTTACATGTTTACTTATATCGAAGTAGTTTTTAGTGATTATAAAAATATATAAAATTCTTTATTTATTGCAGGTATTAAAATTACTCTAGCTGATAAATTGATAATATAATGGCTTCTCAATTAATTGGTGATTCGGAGAGGTAACGTGTGATAGATCGCATACGAGCAATAACATTTCGGGAAGCTCGTGATGCTGGAGCCACCTTTATAACACGTTCATGGGTTGCCAAAAAGTTGCGAAGAAGTGAGGACTTCGTCAAAAGAAATTGGAATAAAATTTTGGATGAATGTGAAATGGATACAACCAAATCTGGGCGCCCAAATTTGCCACTCTCTCAGGAAACAAAGGACATCATTGAAAGCGGTACGCGTAAGCGGAAAAACAGCTGTGCTAAACTTTCTAGAGAGATCGAAGTGTTGAGAGGAAAGATCGTTAGTGGTGAGATCATTCGACTGTACCGTCATAGGCAAGGTTTAAAGCCTTGGCATGAACTTCCAAAGCCAAGAAAAACTCAACTTAACATCGATGACAGAATGTGGTTTGCCCATTATCTTGAAGATTGGGATGTGGATGATTTCATGCATTTAGCTGTCTCCGATGAATTTTTTGTTTACGTAACACGTCGGCCGAACTACCAAAATGATCGAGTGTGGGCCACAACACCAGATGAAATCGATGACAATGAACATTATCGCGAATTATTAAAAAGTCCAGACTGTGTTGTGTGTTTGTTTTGTTCACTGCAAAGAAGCTCATGTGGGTGCTGAGCCAAATGGTCAGAGTTGGGATGGACAGTATTTTCGTGATATTATTCTATCCCAGCATGTCATTCTTTTCTAAGAAACCCAAACAATGTTATGGATGTCGATCAGGTCACACTTCTGCACGATAAGGCCCCCTGCTTTAAGGCATTAGCCACTCAACAGTTGTTGCGGAACCATGAGATCGATTTCTTTGGAAATGAAGAATGGCCAGGAAATTCTCCTGACCTGAACGTCTGTGAACACATTGGATCAGTTATAAAGGACAAGGTTGAATGTCTCTTGTTTCAAGAACCTGCAGCAAATCGATTTTCGAAGGATACAATGACGCAACACATTGAAACTGTTTTAGCAAATTTGCGTAACGATCAAGATCTATTCACGTCACTTTTGGCAAGCTACCCAAAGCGAATTCAGGCTGTCTTGGAAGCCAATGGCGGGAACACCAAGTTTTAATTGTTTCTCATTAAATGCAGGATTAAATTCTCTTTTGTAAGGTATGTTTAGTTTTACTGTACCTCTAATGGTTTAGGCCATGGGCGGGGGGGGCTAAGGTTTATTGGAGCCCCGTATATTGGGATATATTGGACTTTCGCTTATATTGGACTCGGGGGTTCACTTAGTTCAATGTATCGGGAGTTTACTGTATACGATGAGTGGAACTCTGGATATTATTTGCATAATATACTAGCAAATACTGAAAAAATAGCGGTCCGAACTAGTCCGGACTTTCTCTTTCGAAGTCCGATCTGATCCATTTGCATCATTAATATATATAAATATTATATATATATATATATATATATGAATAAAACCACGAAGGGAAAAGAAACACAAAGTGGTGCTCAAGCGCTTTCGTCTAATGACATCCTCAGGAACATTAGACGAAAGCGCTTGAGCACCACTTTGTGTTTCTTTTTCCTTCGTGGTTTTATTCATCATATATGTTTTTCACGTGTCACTTTCGTGAAATAATTTTCATACATATATATATATATACTTGCGGTGCATCTTGCTCCTGAAGAATCATGCACCATGACTGATAATAACAGGGGGTGTCTACAATACAAACTAACAAAAATTGCAATAAATTGCATACGGATACGAATGTTCTTTGGACTAGCCTCACACAGAGCATTGTTGCTTTCAGTGGTGATGAACCACATACGAAAGCCTCATCACTACTTTTACCCCTATTTGTTTGGCAATGCTGCTGCGAGCTGCTCGTACCCTGAAATGGGCGCATGGGGGAATGGTGCTCTATGTAAAGAGATGTTTAACTCTTCATACTTCAACTTAAACTATGAATACCGATGATTATATACAGGGTGGGCCAAAAAAGGAAGCCCTTCGTTTAACTTTGGCTGAGGGTTATTTATTTTGATTAAAATACTACAATATATAGTACAACTCATTTAACACTTGTGTGCCAAATTTCTAGTAAAAATTTTGTTGAATATATGAGAACATTTAATTTAAATTAGATGGTAGAAAAATAAATTGATTAATTTTTTACTAAAATAGCGTTTACGGGATACAAAACAAGAGTGTAATGTTTTCTGTTGCAGTTACAAAAACATTTCTTCTGTTGAAAATAGAGAAATTAAACTTATATTAGAATAAATGTTCAATATGTCCACCGTTTTGCTGATTGCAGGGTTCTAGCCTGGAGCGTCATTGATCAATAACACAGTCTATAAATCTCTGCGATAACGTTTCCCAAGCGTCCTCGATCGCCTGTCGCAATACTGTCACGTTTTCAATAGGATTTCGTAAACAAGCTTCTGCAGCGTGGACCAAATGGAATAATCCAGCGGATTTAAACCTGGACTATTCGGAGGCCAAAGTTCTTTATCAATAAAGTCTGGAACATTACCCCAACGAAAAGACACAATCGAGTTTGCTGTGTGACAAGTTGCCCCATCTTGTTGGATGGTGAATTGCTCTCCTGATTTATCACGAATGACGGGCAAATGCTTCTCGATGATTAATTGATGGTACGCAGCATTAGCCTTGGCCCCTGATTCAACAAAAACGAGATATTTTCCAAGTTTTGAAATGAAAGTGGGTACCGTAATTTTCTAAGTAATAGTGAGACGCCATCGAAGAGCTTCTCCGGCGACACACGATTCTTTTTTTCTGCTCTCGAATACACCCGATCGTTTTGAGTGTTCACCGGAGTTGAAACGGTAAACGTTTTCTCGTCAGGAAAATCTTAGCAGGAAATCTTGCTAACAAATGTTGGCAGCACGTTATCCTCTTCCGCTCATTAGGATATGTGCGCTGGTGAACTTTCATTCGTTTGAAAAGGTCCATGCGTAAATCATGTTTGACAATTCACTGCACCGAACTTCTTGAAATACGGGTAGCTCTTTCAATTTCTCTCGGAGCTCTGTGTGTTCCAGGTTGGCCTTCATGACTGCAAATCAATTTGCAAGACCTCCACGTTATCTTCAGTGCGTGCAGTGCGAAGCCGTCCACTCCTTTCCTTTCGAGTAATACTAACAGGTTTATCAATTTTTCGAATCACTTTTTCTACCCCACTTATCCAATATTTATTCGGGAACCCGGTTATCATTTTTTTGCACCATAATTTTTTTTTAGTCGCAAGTTTTTTGTTTTTTTTATTAGAATAAAGTGTTCTTCACTATATTTTGGCATTTAACATGCCCGTTAATTTCTGAAACAGAGGAAGCAAGCATTAAAAAAAATTTAAAATAGAACTACCATGTTTTTTTAATAATTACCTTAATATTTTACTCACACGCTTACAATAAGTTTTACTACACTGTATACTTACTGTGTATAATATAATAATTACACTCAAGAGTTTACAACCAAAACTACCCTCATATGACGCTAAGGGCTTGCATTTTTTGACCCACCCTGCATTTTCTTCTTTTATATGCAGGAAGAAGGGGCCAAGTGCAAATGCTCGCGAAAACGCCCCTCCCAAAAGCGAGAGAACCATAATCAAGGTTCAAGGTTTTCGAGATACCTGCATACTTTGTGTTTGAAAGATTGGAGGTTATAGACAGGGGAAAAAGATTGATTGAGGAAAATTGTTCTACTGTAGAGTTGACTGGTCGAGTAGATGAAAGATTGAAAATACCGATTAACTCTTCGTGGTCTTCTTAAAAGAGGAAGCATGCAGTTAGAGAATTAAGAAGAACAGTGTCCATTATAATAGCGATAGTAAAGAGAGAGTGAAAACATTACGGCGAACGGAGAGGGATTGAAGAGTCAGTAAGAGGCGGAGATTTGATGAGAAAAGCCTTTGATTCCACCTGGTCAAGTAGAGCTGTGTGGGTTGAGCCACTCGACACATGAGAAGGGTACTCCATACAGGGGCGGACAAGACCCCTGTACAAAGACACCAACCGTGTGGGGATGAAGAAACTGCGGAGACGGTACAGCACACCTAACCTCTTAGAAGCTGTTTTTGGAAGCGAGTATATGTAATCTTTCCAGGAAATATCACAAGAAAAGGAAATACCAAGAATGTTAAGAGAAAAGGAAGGATTGAGTTGTGTATCGTTGAAGGTAAGGGAGTCGTGTGGAAGACTGTGACGAGTAAACAGATGGAGGAACTGAGTTTTTGAAGCATTGAAAAACAACAAGGTTTTCTCTGCCCCAGTCGGAGACAATGGAAAGATCAGAGATCAGATGTACCATAACCATCCTACGCGAAGCATTGAGTGTCTGTTGAGAGGGACACTTTGCGAAACGGGTGAAGTGAAGAGTAGAATCATTGGCATAGGAGTGGATAGGACAGGAAATGCGACTTAATAGATCATTGATAAATAAAAGGAAAAGAGTGGATGACAAGACAGAACCCTGAGGAATACCACTGTAATAACGTTTTTTAGTAGAAAACAGTGGCCATCTACAACCGCAGCTATAGATCGGCCAAAAAGGAAATTAGGAGGAAGTATAAATAGAAGGATAGAAACCGAAGGAGAGCAGTTTGGAAATTAAGAATTTCTTCCAGATTCTATCAAAAGCTTTTGATATGTCTAGTACAATAGCAAATGTTTCATCGAAATCCCGAAAGGAGGATGACCAAAAGTCAGAAATATGGAAGAAGATCACCAGTAGAGCATCCCTTACAGAACCGATACTGACGATCTGACTGAAAGAAGATTGCGAGAAAAGAGATGTTTAAGAATGTGTCTATTAAGGAGAGATTAAAATTTTTTAGAAAGGCAAGAAATTAAAGCAATTGGACGATAGTTGGAGGGTTGAGAGTGGTCACCCTTCTTTGGAACAGGCTGAATGAAAGCGAACTTCCAGCAGGAAGAAAATATGCCAGATGAAAGGCAAAGACGAGTGTGTTTGCCTAGCAGGGTGTCAGCACAGAAACAGTTCTTGTTCTTGAGAACAAAATGCGGGACACCACCAGGACTGTACACCTTCCTAGAATTGAGCCCAGATAGGACAGAAAAAACATCTTTGGAAGTGATTATAATTTCAGCCATAATTAAATCAAAGGGAGGAGAAGATGGAAGAACAGCACCGGAATCGTCCAGGGTTGAGTTGGAGGCGAAAGTTTGAGCGAAGAGTTAAGCTTTATCAGGAGAAAAGACTGCAACTCAGCCGTCGGAATAGAAAAGACGAGGGAAAGAAGAACAAGAAGCAAAGTTGTTAGAGAGGTTCTTGGCTAGGTGCCATAAAGATTGAGAAGAATAAGAATTGGATAGATTTTCATAGTTTTGACTAATAAAGGAAGTTTTGGAGAGTCGAAGAACAGATTTCGCACAATTCTGGGCAGAAATATAAGCTTAGTTTGAGAGTATGAGAGTCAGGAGTTGAATGGTGACGGTACTTTCTGAAAGCCTCCTCTCTGTGGCGGATAGCATTACAACAAGTAAAGTTAAACCAAATTATTTTGTGCATTAGTAGTACGATTAGAATATGGAATGTACTCCTCCATACCCGAGAGAATCACCTCCGTGATGCACTTAGTGCACTCAGAGGGGCCTGTGTCACGGAAGCAGTAATCATGCCATAGGAAATCACAGAAGTATTGCCTCAGGACCCCCTAATCAGCGGCGCCAAAGTGCCAAAGGCGTATCCTTTCGGGAGGATTCAAAGGCCGAATTGGAGCGATGGGACAGGAAATAGATATAAAATTGTGGTCGGAGTAGCCCAACGGAGAAAAGGTTTGACAGAGTAGGAAGGATAAGTAGTGTGAAATAAATCAAGAATGTTCGGCCTATCTCCAAAGCGATCGGGGATACGAGTCCGGTGCTGTACAATTTGCTCTAGGTCATTCAGGGTAGAGAAGTTATACGCTAGTTCACCCGTGATGTCAGTGAAATGGGAGAAAAGCCAAAGGTGGTAATGAGCATTGAAATCTCCTCAAATGGTGAGTTCAGCAAAAGGAGTGAGATAGAATGTATTCAATTTTAAGTGAGATAGTCAAAGAGTTTTGGATAGTCAGTGAAATCAGGAGGAAGGTAGACAGTGCAGATGTATTTAGTTTGAGATTGGCATGCAAGCCGTAGCCAGGGGGTGTAGAATTTAGGGGATTCAAGTTCAGGAATACGAGAGCAAGTTATGTCGTTGTGCAACAGCCACGCCACCTTCGGAATGAAATTGAGTATAGAGAAAGTAGGGGGGGGGGGTACAGAAAAGGGGTTGTCATCAGTCGTCTCGGACACTCGAGTTTCAGTGAGGAAGAGAAGGTGAGGTTTAGAGGAGGAGAGGTGATGTTCAACAAATTGAAAATTTGAGGAGAGGACACGAATGTTGCAGAAGTTTATGAAAAGTGAATCAGGCAGACACCGAGAACATCTCGAAGGGGCAGTAGCAGAACCAGCTCCCTTGTCCGGGTCTGCGTTCTCGGTATCGGCAGAAGAGAAGTCAGAAGTGGGAACAGTTATGGTCCCCTCCCCAGGGAACTCCGAGGCTCTTGAGGTCGATGCCATTTTTCTTTTTTTTTTAAATTTTGAAAAGAGTGTGCCGTATGTAAGATGCATGTATGTGTAGTAAGAAATACTGAGAGAGGCGTGTGTTTGAGAGCGTACTGAACTGCTCACAAGCTGGATGAGACGGTATCAGGACAAAATCCCCCCGTGGACAAAATCCCCTCGCGGACAAAATCCCCCATGGACAAAATCCCCCCGGACACAACCCCCCCGGACACAATCCCCCCGCGGACAAAATCCCCCTAAGGCTTTATTAAAAAAAGAAGAATACGACTGACTTTATTAAAGAAGAAAAATTAAAAACACAATAAGAATAAGAATAAGAATAAGAAAAGAGGCTTACAGAAACGGATTACAGAAACACGGATTACAGAAAAAATATCAAGATGACAATGATTTTGCCTTAAAAATTCGAATGATACCTGCTCTAGCTTTTGTGCCTCCAGAAAAAGTTGTTGATGCTTTTGAACAATTATACGATTTTATACCAGTGGAAGGTTTGCCAATTCTCGATTATTTTGAAGATAATTATATTGGAAGGCCATGCCGACGAGGACGAAGAGAACCCACTTTTAGCATTTCTATTTGGAATATGTACTCAAGAACAATTACAGAACTTCCACGTACAAATAACTCTGTCGAAGGCTGGCATAGACGCTTTGCATCTCTAACAGGATGCTCGCATCCAAACATATGGAAATTTTTAAAAGTTTTAGGGCAAGAAATAAGCTACCAACAGGCATTTATTTCTCAAAATATCGCTGGCTTGCCGACAGAACCGCAAAGGAAGAAGTATAAGTCTTCTTCTCGCATTTTGAAAATTGTACAAGACTATAACAACAGGTCTATTTTTGATTTTCTTAAGGGAATTGCTTTTAATTTGTCTTTTTAAATTTTGAATTTTGTTTGACTTTGTGTTTTTAATTTTTCTTCTTCAATAAAGTCAGTCGTATTCTTATTTGTTTGCCCGGTTAGGTAATTGTACGCCCTTGACGATTGGTTAGGTTAAGTCGTGATATTTTTGTTAAAACTTTAATAAAGTCAGTCGTATTCTTATTTTTTTAATAAAGCCTTAGGGGATTTTGTCCGCGGGGGGATTGTGTCCGGGGGGGTTGTGTCCGGGGGGATTTTGTCCGCGAGGGGATTTTGTCCACGAGGGGATTTTGTCCACGGGGGGATTTTGTCCTAGAAGCGGATGAGACACTGAAAAAGATCAGCTGAGGAGAACAGTGCTTGGAGAAACGGGAATTCCAGCATTCCCTCTCTCCTACCTAATGTCCCCTCCGAATACTTCCCTGGTCGATTAGTGTCTACATCTACAATCTCTCATATATATATATATATATATATATATATATATATATATATATATATATAGAGAGAGAGAGAGAGAGAGAGAGAGAGAGAGAGAGAGAGAGAGAATGTTTTGAATAAAATAAAATCTCCCTTTATGATAAAATACCTTCCGTTTGAAGTGCTTTGTATTTCTGCGTTTTGTTTTTAAATTTTTTCTGCTGTTGTTATTTTAAAGAAAATACATTCTTCAGATAAAAATGTTAGTATGTTCCTATTACCTGAAGAATTTATAAGGATTCTAAACGTACCTTCTTTCACACACACACACACACACACACACACACATATATATATATAATATATATATATATATATATATGAAAATTACCTCACAGAAGTAACACTCGAATAATATTTCTGATGAAATAACCACGAAGGAAAATTAAAACAAGAAATAGTGCTCCAGCGCTTTCGTCTAATGACATCCTTAGGAACACAATTGTCAGGTAGTTATTATTTTTATCCACTTTAATAATAAATGTGTGTGAAACATTCATGGAAAAAATAGTTATTATTGCCGCTCTTGTTTTATGAAATAATGGACGTTTGAAAACTTTTAGAAGACTAACAAGGGTACCAGAATAAACGCCAGGTTGTGTCTTGTGCGCATGCGCTAACAATGCCCATTACCAGAATTCTGACACGTATCAGTGCTCATTCAACCATGAAGGTGCGTATATTATGTGACATTAATTATCTCCAGTGCATAAAAGACATTTATAAAGACAATGAGGCTGCCATCAAGTTATTTCAAGTAAGGGTTTCCAAAAACCTTAGCCTCCCCCATTTGCAGCTTACATGTTTACTTATATCGAAGTAGTTTTTAGTGATTATAAAAATATATAAAATTCTTTATTTATTGCAGGTATTAAAATTACTCTAGCTGATAAAGTGATAATATAATGGCTTTTCAATTAATCGGTGATTCGGAGAGGCAACGTGTGATAGATCGCATACGAGCAATAACATTTCGGGAAGCTCGTGATGCTGGAGCCACCTTTATAACACGTTCATGGGTTGCCAAAAAGTTGCGAAGAAGTGAGGACTTCGTCAAAAGAAATTGGAATAAAACTTTGGATGAATGTGAAATGGATACAACCAAATCTGGCCGCCCAAATTTGCCACTCTCTCAGGAAACAAAGGACATCATTGAAAGCGGTACGCGTAAGCGGAAAAACAGCTGTACTAAACTTTCTAGAGAGATCGAAGTGTTGAGAGGAAAGATCGTTAGTGGTGAGATCATTCGACTGTACCGTCATAGGCAAGGTTTAAAGCCTTGGCATGAACTTCCAAAGCCAAGAAAAACTCAACTTAACATCGATGACAGAATGTGGTTTGCCCATTATCTTGAAGATTGGGATGTGGATGATTTCATGCATTTAGCTGTCTCCGATGAATTTTTTGTTTACGTAACACGTCGGCCTAACTACCAAAATGATCGAGTGTGGGCCACAACACCAGATGAAATCGATGACAATGAACATTATCGCGAATTATTAAAAAGTCCAGACTGTGTTGGTGTGTTTGTTTTGTTCACTGAAAGAAGCTCATGTGGGTGCTGAAGCCAAATGGTCAGAGTTGGGATGGACAGTATTTTCGTGATATTATTCTATCCTAGCATGTCATTCCTTTTCTAAGAAACCCAAACAATGTTATGGATGTCGATCAGGTCACACTTCTGCACGATAAGGCACCCTGCTTTAAGGCATTAGCCACTCAACAGTTGTTGCGGAATCATGAGATCGATTTCTTTGGAAATGAAGAATGGCCAGGAAATTCTCCTGACCTGAACGTCTGTGAACACATTGGATCAGTTATAAAGGACAAGGTTGAATGTCTCTTGTTTCAAGAACCTGCAGCAAATCGATTTTCGAAGGATACAATGAGGCAACACATTGAAACTGTTTTAGCAAATTTGCGTAACGATTAAGATCTATTCACGTCACTTTTGGCAAGCTACCCAAAGCGAATTCAGGCTGTCTTGGAAGCCAATGGCGGGAACACCAAGTTTTAATTGTTTCTCATTAAATGCAGGATTAAATTCTCTTTTGTAAGGTATGTTTAATTTTACTGTACCTCTAATGGTTTAGGCCATGGGTGGGGGGGCTAAGGTTTATTGGAGCCCCGTGTGTGATCAAAAACTGGTTAGGTAAAATATTGGTTAGGTTAGGCTAGGTTACATTTCACTATTTTTGCGACAAAAAAGATCACTACAGTATTTCTCACATAAAAAGTCGTTAGAAAACAAATTTTCTTAGCAAAAACGACGATTGTGTTCACTGTATGTATTTTTACCACACAAATTAATGACAAGATTGAGACTATATATAAATTACAAAGAAAAAAGGCAAAAATAATGTGATTGGTGCAAAAAATATTTTAGGAGGAACATTCAATTTCCGTGGAAGAGCTACCGGTACTTTTCTATTATACCTCCGCAATTTCTTCTTTCCCGATTAGATCACTGTACGCCTTTGACAATTAGTTAGGTTAAGTCGTGATATTTTCGTTAAAATATTCGTTAGTATTTCGTTAAAATATTCTTAGTTTTAACGAAAATATCACGACTTAACCTAACCAACTGTCAAGGGCGTACAGTTGACCTAACCGGGAAAGAAGAAATTGTGGGGTTATAACGGAAAAGGGCTATTATGCAGCTAAGGGGCGTCGCGGCTTTATAAACATACACTACCCTTTTCGACTTTAGAAATATATATACATCACACTACGATTAATTATATATATACTGGGGAAATATAATTTTTTGGCGAAGTTTAAGGAAATTATGTTAGAAAAAATTCGAATTTGCCGCTATCACCGCCATGATCAACATGGCGGAGGTCAACCAATCACCAAGCGACACGCGCTCTCGTGGCGTCATCCAGCCAATCAAATTTAAACCTGGCTCAATCCCAGGTTTAAAATCGCGCCATTTCTCAGTGAGTCAGTGTAGATTCCAACATGGTGTGGGAAACTTGTAATCTTAATTATATCGAAGTTCATCGTTATTTTTTTCAAATTATTATTGTAGTGTGAGCATTTGATAATGCAGTGCTGTGATCTATCTACTTGTGAGTTGCCCCCGGTCAACTGAATACCCGATTAGGTCACCTGTACGCCCTTGACGATTGGTTAGGTTAAGTCATGATATTTTCGTTAGTTTTAACGAAAATTGGTTAGGTTAAGTCATGATATTTTCGTTAGTTTTAACGAAAATATCACGACTTAACCTAACCAATCGTCAAGGGCGTACAGTTGACCTAACCGGCCATCCAATTAACCTAACCGGGCATTCAATTAACCTTAGTTATTTAATTGGTGATACTTATTGTTTTTTCTGCATTATTTGGTGATAATTCTTGTTTTTTTCTGCTACTTTTTCGTGCTTTGTGCAGTGGTACTTGTCTATCCAAAACACCTTAAAACTGGTGTTTTTTCATAATTCCACAACTACTGACAATATCTATTAAACAAAGCATGAAAAAACATGCAGAACAAAACAAAAATTACACTGGGGAACAAAAAAATGTTTTTTCTTGGTGCCTGAGATTTTAGACCTTATTCTGGATATTTTCATGCCACTGATTCAGAAAATATCATCCATTTTGTTCTAGCAGCTCTAGTTTTTGAGATATTGCATACGTCATTACCTACTTTATTACCATTCTGGAACGGTATTATGAGTTGCTCGTAAATCTAAATGCATCTGTATAATTAAATTGTAGCTATGATTTTGCTGATGTTGCTGTTTTGCATGTGTATTGTACATGTACTAACGTGAATTCTTTCCTGTTACAGGTGTTGACATGGCTTCATCACGAAGAAAGTGTTTAAATCATCCAGATGTGTTTTGTTTTATCTGCGGAGAGCCGGAGAGTACACGTTCATTGAACAGAGAAAAACTATTACTGATTTTGTGAAAAAAGCTTATTTTGCCTATTTCAAAGTACAACTAGGGGACCAAGATAAGCCATGGGCTCCTCATGTTGTGTGTAAAACGTGTACGGAGCATCTGCGGCAATGGACCAACGGAAAGAGGAGGTGCATGAAATTTGGTATACCAATGGTATGGAGAGAACAGAGAAACCACAGTGATGACTGTTACTTTTGTTTGGTGAATATAAAGGGCATCAATGGACGTAACCGGAGTAAATGGACGTATCCTGACATAGACTCAGCTAGACGGCCTGTTTCACATTCAGATGAGATACCTGTCCCATCATTCAGCCATCTTCCAGAGCTCCCTCAAGAAGATGATGAATCTGCTACTGACAAAGAAAGCATATGTGGGCAAAATGACAGTGATTTCGAAGGACCGTCATCAGTTGCAGAAGGTTTTAGTCAACACGAATTAAACGACCTCATAAGGGACTTAAGTCTTTCGAAGAAATCGTCTGAATTGTTAGCTTCCAGGCTGGGAGAAAAAAATTTACTGCTGCCGGGAACCAAAATCACGTTATATCGCGGCAGAGAAAATGATTTACTGCCCTTCTTCTCAAAAGAGAACGATTTAGTTTTCTGCAACAATGTGCGCGGATTGCTGATGAAAATGGGCATATCGGAATACACACCAAGTGAATGGCGGTTATTCATAGAGAGCTCCAAACGGAGCCTAAAATGTGTTCTTCTACACAACGGCAACAGATACAGATCAATCCCAATTGGTCACTCAGTCGGTATGAGAGAAGAGCACGGGACAGTCGCCCTAGTCCTAGAAAAGATATCATACCGAGACCACCAATGGGTGATCTGTGTGGATCTGAAGATGGTGAATTTTCTCCTGGGCCAGCAGAGCGGGTACACCAAGTACCCGTGCTTTATATGTCTCTGGGACAGTAGAGCTAAAGATGAACACTGGGGGAGAAGACAGTGGCCTCTGAGAGAAAACATGGTGGTTGGAGAAAAAATATCATCAAAGAAGCTTTGGTTGACAGAGAAAGGATCATATTGCCACCACTGCACATCAAACTAGGTTTGATGAAACAATTATAAAGGCTTTGAACAGAGATGGGACGTGTTTTGGCTACATATGTAGAAAATTTCCTGCGTTGAGCATGGAAAAGCTGAAGGCAGGTATTTTCGATGGACCGCAAATCCGGGAACTCATGAAAGACCCGCGTTTCCAAGATTCAATGGACAACATTGAGGCACGTGCGTGGTCATCGTTTAGTATGGTTGTGAAGAATTTCCTTGGGAACTATAAGGCCGATAACTACGGTGAACTAGTGGAGAATATGCTCTCTTCTTTTTGTAAACTTGGCTGTAAAATGAGCATCAAACTGCATTACCTCCACAGTCATTTGGATCGTTTCCCAGATAACCTCGGTGATCTAAGCGAGGAACAGGGTGAACGATTTCACCAAGAACTAAGGACCATGGAAGAACGATACCGCGGACGATGGGATACTCACATGATGGCAGATTACTGCTGGACCATCCAACGCGAATGTCCTGGCACATCTCATCGCAAGAAATCTCAGAAACGCGGTTTATGTGAGATGTCTCAATGAAAGAACTTTTTTTGCCGTTCGTGTCTCAAGCTTGTTTGAATTTAATAAATATTTTTCGTACCTTATGCTTGTTTGATGTTAAAACACTATTTTTGCTGACATTCATCATACTTTTGTATTCAATTGACAACAACAGTGATTGCCAGTCAGCAATTATATAATATTATATACATTATATAGAAATATATATAGATATATATCATATCTTGATAAGCAGAGCTGATGGAGAAAAACTAATGTCATTTTTAGAATCAGCGACCTCAATATACCCAGAAACAGGTCTAACATCTAAGTCACCAAAAGTTGTGTTCTCCAGTGAATTATCACCGAACTCGGCGACGCCCCTTAGCTGCATAATTACCCCAAAAACAATATTTGAGTTTGCCTTACATTTTCTGCTTAGAAAGTGTAAAAACCTTTGACGAAAAATTTTAGGTTTGATTTTGCTTTCAAATATTCGTTTACTGTAAAAAGTAAATTGGTTATGAATAACTGCAAAACAGGAGAAAGCGGGTGTCTACAGCATTCCCTGTAAAAATTGTGATTCAGTATATGTCGGAGAAACTGGAAGAAATATTGAAACTCGTATTAAATTTAGAACATAAATATGCCTTCAGATGTAACACTAATAATGCAATTCTTTATTCCGCCAACCAAAATAATCATGCCATAGATTGGGAATCAAGTAAGTTACGTTATAAATGTAATAATTATGTCAAAAGCAGGCGCGTATTTACGTATGGGCCATAGCCCAGGGCGGCAAATTTTAGGGGGCGGCAAAATTTTGAGGGCAGTAAAATTCTGGAGGAAAAGTCGTAACAATAAAGTACTTTTTAGGTAGGGAAAAAATCCAAAATTTCTGGTATTTTTTTTAGCTGAAAAAACGGAGAAAAGTTAATACCACTTAAAAAAAAATCTCATTACGTTTGAACGAAGTTGATTTCAAAGTTGGTCCTTGGCCTTAATATATTTTATTTTTATTTTATTTCAGATTTATTGTTTACACTTTACAGAGTGTCAAGCCAGAAATTGGCCAATTATTTTGTTTAAGGTTTTCTCTATAAAATTGAATTTATATTTTTTTCTATTTTGTAACTTTGAACTTTGAAACTGGACAACATTTAAAATTTAAAGACAAGATTGTGTTTATCTCAGTTTAGTACAGTAATGGTCTTTATACAAAGTAAGAAGAAGACAGTTTTTAAGACAATTTTGAATTTTTTATGTTAACTTAACTGCCTCTATGTAGTTAGCTGTTAGAGACCTACTCAGCCTGGCTGGGCTATTTTTTTAAAATATATAATTATAATATATTTTATTAATTTTAATAATATATTTATTTTAAAATATATTATTTATATTTTTAATTAATTTCAGATGTATTTGTTTTCTCAGATGAGTGATGGCAACTGATGGGAGAAAAAGACTAAGCGACTCGGAGTATAAGAAGAGAGCTCTGGAGAAAACTGAAAAACAACGAGATGTCATTGACAAAACTGCGAAAATTGATACTTTCTTCAAGAAATCTGATATAAAGAGCAAAAATATTGAAACAAATTCCTCTGAACATAAGTCATGTGTGTTAGCTATGAAAATGAGAAGTTCAACTCTCGGAAGAATTGACAGACAACTTTTCTATCAAATTGATGAGAAGAAGTATTGGAGGAATGTTTTACGAGTTGTTGCAGTGGTCCCGTCACTGGCATCTCATGGTTTACCGTTTAGGGGCCACATTGAGAAATTTGGTTCTGTCCACAGTGGAAACTTTATAATGGCTTTGGAACTTATTGCTGAATTTGACCCTTTTCTGGCGGAACATATTGCAAAATACAAAAATCCAGGAAAAGGTCATACCTCATACTTGTCTTCGTTTACATGTGGGCAATTCATCAAACTAATAGCTGACAAAGTTACCAAACAAATAACTGAGGAAGTGAAATGTGCGAAGTACTATTCCATTATTGTGGACTCCACCCGAGACATATCACATATCGATGAACTTGCAGTTATTCTGAGATACGTAAAAGAAGATGGGCATCCCGTAGAGCGATTTTTGGCATTCCTTCCCAGCGTAGGCCACAAATCAGAGCAGCTTTTCAACTTAGTTTCCAGCATATTAAAAATGCATGATCTTGACATTGCAAACTGCAGAGGACAGTCGTATCATAACGCTCCCAACATGTCAGGGACTTACTCTGGCTTGCAAGCCAGAATAAAAGAAGCGTCCCCAGTAGCAGTTTACGTACCCTGCTCTGTACACTCATTAAATTTGATTGGACAGTGTGCAGCAAGTTGCTGTGAGGAAGCCATTGAGTTTTTCGCACTTCTCCAAAATCTTTACGTGTTCTTCACTGCCTCCACTCACCGATGGGAAATACTACAAAATCATTTTACCAAATCTGAAAATGTAATGCTAAAGAGCTTATCAGACACTCGATGGTCAGCCCGTGAAGAAGCATGTAGGAGTCTCAATAAGGACTGGGAAGAGGTTATAGAGGCACTTACGTCCATTGGAGAAGATGAATCAGAAAAGCCTTGCACACGCAGTGAAGCATCAGGCTACCTCAATCAACTGCAACACCTTGAAACTACAATTCTTTCTTTAATATTGGGTGACATTTTGGAAAGGTTCAATGCTACAAGAAACAGCTCCAAGCAGTTAACATTGATCTTGGTGTCGTAGCAGAACTGTATGCATCATTGACATTCAATGTAAAAGATGCAAGAGACAACTTCGACTTTTATGAAGAAGCAGCAATTAAGAAATCATCTATCCGCGAATATGAAATTACAATGAAAAGAAAAAAGAAAAGAAAACTTCGAGTCGGCGAAACTCGCGAAGGCGAGGTAGAATTAGATGGACGGAGGAACTTCTTCATTAATACTTATCTTGTGGTACTTGACAAATTATTGTCGGAATTAAACCGTCGCAAAGATGTGTATGAAAACCTCTATGCACGGTTTGTATTTTTTACAAAAATCACCACCTTGAATCCGACAGATATAACTGCCAATGCTATTAAGCTTTGGGAATTTTACAAGGATGACTTGGCGGAAGCATTTGTTAATGAGTATCTTCATTTCCTTGGGTTTCTTCTGAATTTGGAGAAAACTCCTACGAGCATTCTTGAGATGAGTGAGATGATCCAAGCAAAAGAATTAAAAGAAGTTTACCCATATGTTGATATTGCGCTCAGGATCTTCCTATGTACGCCGGCTTCCAACTGTTCTGCGGGAGGATCTTTTTCTGTAGTGCGACGACTAAAGAACTACCTACGGTCAGTGATGTCAAAAAATTGTCTCAACTCTTTAGCTCTCCTTAGTATTGAATCGGAACTCACGAGAGCTCTTGGCTATACAGATCTTATTGACTCCTTCGCTGCTCAGCAATCTCGGCAAAAACTGCTTTGAGTATTCTATAACGGTCGATTTCGTAACTAAACATGAAGATCGTAAAGATAACCTACATTGCATTTCTGTTCACACATTTAAGGAATTGATATATATATATATATATATATTATATATATATATATATATATATATATATAATTATATATATATATACACACATTAAGCGACATTGGATCTGGGTAGTAGTTGGATGGAGACCGTCCTCTGCGCCCAGATTATGTAGCGACCCCTGGTTCGGATCCCACGTAAAGCTGTAGGTCCCCTCCGTCATATGACCTTAGATGTTGCGAAGGAGGTTAAACAACCCCAATTAAAAAATATATATATATATATGTATATAAACTTATTATATATATTATAATATATATAATATATTATGATTGATATAAAAATATCTTATATGTTAAGATATATTTTGCTAGAGTAAATGCCTAAACCATTTGACTGCATTTTACTGAAAGACCCTTATATCAAATAACTATTTATTGCTAAATGGTAACTTCGTAAGTGTCCGAAGGGCGGCTAAATCAGTATGGCCCTTGGCACCAGGAAACCTAAATCCGACCCTGGTCAAAAGAAAAATAATAGAATATATATGTATAGACTATAGAACAAGCAGATAATTTTAATTTGTGTGAAGGTACTTATAAGCTGGACCCTTTAATGAGATTCTTGGTCAAAAAATCCCTTCCGTTGTCGGGTGAATGGGTCTAACCTCGGTGTGAATTTCTTAATGGTCTCTGGCCTTCTAGAATGTTCTTTACCTTTACTGGATTGTTTCCTCACTCACTTTTGTTCATTCGTTTTTCTGTATCCACCCGAAGAGGATGCCAGTGGGCATCGAAACTGTTGTGGAAATAAACTCCGTCTATTAGTGTGAGTTTTATTGTCACATTTCGACCTCCACGTAAAAAAGTGAAGTTTTACATTTGTAACTGGCAATGTCTGTTGTGTATTTGTATAATTAATTGTTCATGCTACAATACATAACAATGTCATAAGCACGCTACTTTCCAAAGGGTGGTGGTTGGGGAAAGTGGTTGGTGAGATGCAAGACGAGTTGGGCCCCGTCCTGCATCTTGGTAACACACAGTTGTATGGCGAAAACTCGTCCAAAAAGAAAAAATCTATCTAAAAAAATATAATCACAAAATAATATCTAATATCTAATATTATCGAATATCTAATATTTATAACTAACCAAAAATAAAAAAATCAATAAATAAATTAACTATAAATTTAAACTATCATATTATCAAACTCACAAATTTATACATAAACATCCCCATCCGCATCCATTCATGTCTGAAATCTGACATCCGATACATCACTAATACATATACATATGCATACGGTGCAAAACCATCTTGCCCAGCCAACTGTAGAAAAAGTTTCCACACCATATAAATATTGGAGAAGAGGGGCGAAAAGGGATTACCCATGGCCATCCCAAACACCTGTTGATAATATTGGCCATTAAATGTGAATTTGCAGTCTTTGATGCAAAGTTTAATGAGTTCCAAACCAATGTATGCAGGTAGTAGCAGGTCATGCTTATTGAATGGAATAATTCCTCAACTCTGTTTCACTCGAGCAACATTGTAAATAGAAACATTCTTGACTCTGCCATTAATTCAGGGACGTAGCCAGGAATGTCCCAAGGGGGAGGGCGAACTTGAGCTACGTTCGTCAGGTTCCGTGATGAATCGGGCGAGCCCATACAGTTAGGGGGTCTGGGGGAGAGCTGGAAGCTCTTCCACCGGGGTCCGGGTCGGAGCCCCGTCAGCCAGCGCATTTTAAGCTTATTTTGTGTAAAAACTGTCTGAAAATGTCAGTACAACTGCCATTTTTGAACAGCCACTATATAGCCATCCACATGAAATATGTACCCTTTCCAACAAAAGTTTGGATGAGACAGTCACATTGGCGTAATCTAAGGTATATTATGATGTAATTACTCGTATTTTCTGAAATTTGAAATCAGGTATTGATCCTATAGTTTTCATATTTAACAAAGAAAGTAACTATTTTATTCACACATTTATTAATTTCATGAATACAATTATTTAGTGTACAGGGTGGGCCGTAAGTTTCCATACATAGGAAAATTTAAATTATGGTCTTCACGTGCGTCGGTATTTGGATCAGCAGTTTCCGGATGCTTGGATTGGTCGGCGTGGTCCTGTGGAGTGGCCTCCCAGATCCCCAGATCTCACCCCCCTTGATTTCTATCTTTGGGGCACTTGAAGGCCATGGTGTATCAGGAAAAGATACGAGACATAAATCATCTAAAGGAACGTATCACCAACGCCATTACAAGCATAACGTCAACTGTGCTAATGCGTGTTCATCAACAGTGGGGAACACGTATTGAAATGTGTTTTCAAAACAATGGCAACTATGTAGAGCATATTATATAAATAAAAATGGTTGTCCATAAAAAAATGTTTATTTTTCCTATGTATGGAAACTTACGGCCCACCCTGTATACACGTTTAACAGTATATATATATATATATATATATATATATATATATATATATATATATACAGTGCCCGCGAAAAGTATCCGATCACTCAAGAAAATACAATATTTTCCCTTGATATTCAGAGACACATAATTCACTTTCTATTTGTTCTAGCGACATCTGGTAACTTTGAGGTTGCTCGCTGATATGAGAGCTATCCAACGCATTCTCAAATTAGTGTTCTGGTAGCCTTCGTTGCGGGTGGCTGTGTCTCAAAGTTGTCAGATTTCACTGTTTGTGTAAATTTATTGATATTTTGTTATTTTTTACAGAAAGTGGTGTAAATAAAATTTATATATAATGTGTGCTAAAAAACAACTTAAGAGTGATTGTCGAGGTGCTATTGTTGCTTTGCATACATGTGGGAAATCACAGAGACAGATAGCTAAGGAATTAAACATATCCCAAAGTACCGTTAATTTATGGGTTTCACGGGCTAAGAACAATGCCGGCCTAACCACGCCAGTCCCTAAAAAAACGATCTGGCAGACCGAGAAAAACAAATTCACGAACAGACAAACTTATGAAACGTTTAGTATTGAAAAACCCAACAATAACTGCGAAAGAAATAAAATTTAATATGAATAATTTGTTATCTGGTGTTTCTGAACGAACTATCCAGGAGCGGCTCCAAAAAGAACTCGGATTACCATCTCGCCATGCTGCTAAGAAACCGTTCATTAATGAAAAAATGCGTAAAAAACGTGTCGCATTTTGTAAAAAATATATTCATTGGACTGTTGATGACTGGAAGAAGGTTTTATTTAGTGATGAGTCGACATTTTTGACATTCAGAAGTTGTCCAAAAAAGGTTCGCCGGCCCATTGGCTCAAATAGGATGGACCCTAAATACACCCTAAAGACAATGAAACACCCTCCAAGTGTGATGGTTTGGGGTTGTTTCGGTTACTATGGGCGTGGAAACCTATATTTTCTTCCGAAGAACACAACTATGAATGGTGCACGGTATTTAGCAATGCTACAGGATAAACTTCCAATGGCAATGGCAATCCAAAGGACAAAAACATACATGCATGATGGTGCACCATGTCACAGGGCCAAAATAGTGACAAAATGGATTACTGACAATAAATTTGATATTTTGGATTGGCCTGGTAATAGTCCAGATCTCAATCCGATAGAAAATATGTGGCTAATAATAAAAAATAAGGTTGAATGCCACGACACTGGCTCAGTCGAAAAATTACAAGAAGCCATCAAAAAGGTATGATGCAAGGAAATATCAGTGGAAGTTTGTCAAAACTTGATTAAATCCATGCCAAAACGTCTAGAACAAGTCATCCAAACCAAAGGACAGATGACAAAATACTAATATAAGGTTAGTATACATTTAAACATTGTTTTTTATGTAAAAAATACAAATTTCCAGGGTGATCGGATACTTTTCGCGGGCACTGTATATATATAAATAAATAAATTAATTAATTAATTAATTAATTAATTAATTTAAGCGATATTTTGTGTCATTTTTTTAAACACGTATCGTACTGAACTACTGAAATATGAAGCGCGAGGAAACTGAACTTGCCTTATACGTCTGAGTTTCATTTGGATCTCTTCTAATGACTTCGTTATTAATAGATATGTTATACTGTTAAACGTGTATACACTAAATAATTGTATTCATGAAATTAATAAATGTGTGAATAAAATAGTTACTTTCTTTGTTAAATATGAAAACTATAGGATCAATACCTGATTTCAAATTTCAGAAAATACGAGTAATTACATCATATATATATATATATATATATATATATATATACCTTGGTTGTAATTACCGCAGATTTTTTTCCTGGACTTTCCAAGGGGCTACCCTTGGCCATTATTCAACTTACAGACAATTTCAACCTTAGCCAGGGCCTTTTTTTCCGCCCGATCCTGTTATTCTGAATTCATTCAGAACAGATTACGTAGATACGAAGACAGGCGCTAAATCTCTGATAGCTATTTCACGTGAATTGTATGCTGCTCCTAAAATATTTTTTCTGCACCAATCATATTATATATATATATATATTTTTTTTTTTTGTAGTCTATATATAGTCTCAATCTTGTTATTAATTTCAGTGTTCCTGAAGATGTCATTAGACGAAAGCGCTCGAGCACTATTTCGTGTTTTAATTTTCCTTCTTGGTTAGTTTTATCATATAGAAGAGTATATAAAGTTAACTCATTTGTTAAATTAGTTCTAAAAGAAAAAAAGTGTTCTACTTGAATAGTTAATGTAATCTTTTCACTTCAAAGTAATGTTATAAGCTCGGGTTATATAGGTTAACCAATAGTTCGACCTAACCTTGATCAGGTTAAGTTGAACTGCATGATTAAATTTTAAATTAAATCGGGGTTAACTTAACATTATATTTGTCGTATATCAGCATTTGTCTCATAAATTTTTTTTTATACCTGTTCACGCACACACACACACACACACACATATATATATATATATATATATATATATATGAATCCGGATTCCATAGAACTTATATAGAGTGGATCAGTCAGATAAGCTTCGGATCAGGATTCAAGTTTTGAAGAAAAATCGATTCGGATATGAATTCTACTTGGTGACTTTTATGGGATGGATTATGATTCAGCATTGTCAATATCAGACATGGGGCTGAGGCCTGGCCTCTGCCTCGAGGCTGGCCTTGGGCATATTTTGCAGGCCTCGGCCTCGAACCTCAAAAGTGGCCTTGGCCTCGGCCTCGAGGCCAGCTGAAAAGTTGAAAGGCCTCGTGACTTTCGTGAGGCCTTAGGGAATCCTGATTTGTTTGGTTCTGTAATTTTCAACTCCCGGTAGCGTTGGGGTGGAGATTCTTCAGGTGGGCGCGCTCGGGGTGGATATTCTTCAGGTGAGGACCATGACCTGACAGCTGACCGTATGTGGCGACATACTTTGCTAAATATTATTCAGACAGGTGACTAGTTAGGCGGCAGTCTTTGATAAATACTATTCACTTAGGTGACCAACGGATTAGTGACAGGTCACTGTGACGTTAGGTACATAAATATTACATATGTCGCGGTATATAAATATTATTCAGTCGGTCAGCAGTAGACCAATTGACTTAATGTAGCAAAACTAGTGTGGGAAAGCAATCTGTCGGTTGGTCATCAGTTGTACTGAGCTCATATAATGTATTTGTGTTATTTATGTGTATAAACTATTGTACTGTATCTATTTCTATAACAGAATATAGGCCAAACTAAAGAAGAATACACCTGGTATACTGATAACTAGCTACTAGCGTCGATAATTTTGTTTTTCGCTCATCGTAAATTGTAACATTTAAGCTTCTAAATAAAATTATTTGAAATTAATATATGTACTATAATATCGGATGCAAACAATAATTTTGCTAATATCAGCATTATAACAGATGTAAATTGTTATATTGTTTGCAAATAATTTTTTCGGTCTTTTTCATTTACTTTAATAATATAAAGTATTATACATATAACCTTAAAAATGTCTGATAATGGATAATATCAGGTGCAAATATTCTCTTAAATCAAATTACATATAAGGGGTTCCAAAAAACTTTAGCCCCCCCCATTTGCAGCTTACATGTTTACTTATATCGAAATAGTTTTTAGTGATTATAAAAATATATAAAATTCTTTATTTATTGCAGGTATTAAAATTACTCTAGCTAATAAAGTGATAATATAATGGCTTCTCAATTAATTGGTGATTCGGAGAGGCAACGTGTGATAGATCGCATACGAGCAATAACATTTCGGGAAGCTCGTGATGCTGGAGCCACCTTTATAACACGTTCATGCCAAAAAATTGCGAAGAAGTGAGGACTTCGTTAAAGAAATTGGAATAAAACTTTGGATGAATGTGAAATGGATACAACCAAATCTGGGCGCCCAAATTTGCCACTCTCTCAGGAAACAGAGGACATCATTGAAAGCGGTACGCGTAATCGGAAAAACAGCTGTGCTAAACTTTCTAGAGAGATCGAAGTGTTGAGAGGAAAGATCGTTAGTGGTGAGATCATTCGACTGTACCGTCATAGGCAAGGTTTAAAGCCTTGGCATGAACTTCCAAAGCCAAGAAAAACTCAACTTAACATCGATGACAGAATGTGGTTTGCCCATTATCTTGAAGATTGGGATGTGGATGATTTCATGCATTTAACTGTCTCCGATGAATTTTTTGTTTACGTAACACGTCGGCCTAACTACCAAAATGATCGAGTGTGGGCCACAACACCAGATGAAATCGATGACAATGAACATTATCGCGAATTATTAAAAAGTCCAGACTGTGTTGGTGTGTTTGTTTTGTTCACTGCAAAGAAGCTCATGTGGGTGCTGAAGCCAAATGGTCAGAGTTGGGATGGACAGTATTTTCGTGATATTATTCTATCCCAGCATGTCATTCCTTTTCTAAGAAACCCAAACAATGTTATGGATGTCGATCAGGTCACACTTCTGCACGATAAGGCCCCCTGCTTTAAGGCATTAGCCACTCAACAGTTGTTGCGGAACCATGAGATCGATTTCTTTGGAAATGAAGAATGGCCAGGAAATTCTCCTGACCTGAACGTCTGTGAACACATTGGATCAGTTATAAAGGACAAGGTTGAATGTCTCTTGTTTCAAGAACCTGCAGCTAATCGATTTTCGAAGGATACAATGACGCAACACATTGAAACTGTTTTAGCAAATTTGCGTAACGATCAAGATCTATTCACGTCACTTTTGGCAAGCTACCCAAAGCGAATTCAGGCTGTCTTAGAAGCCAATGGCGGGAACAGCAAGTTTTAATTGTTTCTCATTAAATGCATGATTAAATTCTCTTTTGTAAGGTATGTTTAGTTTTACTGTACCTCTAATGGTTTAGGCCATGGGCGAGGGGGCTAAGGTTTATTGGAGCCCCGTATGACATGTTAAAATATCAGGTGCAAATATATTCTTAATATTATCGTTATTATATTATTATCGTATATATAATTATATAGTAATGGCATGATATAAACTTCATACCTACCGACCCGTACATCAGAAACATCTTTCACATTCAGTACAAGCTACAATTACATTAATGATCTTTGGTAGATTTTAAGACCACAATTTCTTATTGTCAAGATACATAAAAATGCAAAACTTTAAAAAAATAAGTTATCTCCAAATGTAACTCTGTTTGCAACGCTCGCTAGAGTCGCTAATAATTGTAGCCATTCAGAAATTATACGATCAACACTCAGTGAGTTAGTACAATCTTGAAATATTTTGCTAGATCATCTTCACATCATAACTTTCCATGTTATCATAAATACTTGAAATATTGCGAGTATATTAAAATGAGAAATAAGAAATGCATGAAATGAGAAATAAAGAGGTATTGGGCTAATGTATGGTGTCTAGGAAATCTTGTTCTGGCAACTGTGTCTGACTGTGTGACCCGGCAAGTGTAAACACACAGCCTGTCGGTGTTGTGGTGTGGCCGCGTGTGATAGATGAACGTGCTTAATGCGTAATAATTCCCTTTTATTAGGTAGATGAAGTGAACTGTCTTTGTTTATTAATTTTGAGTAGAATCTTGCTTTTCCTTATGGATTTAAAAAAAAGAAGAGATACAGGCTAGTGTGAGGCTACGGTAGGTTACCTTTGGAAGAGCTTTAGGCCTAGGCTAGGCTAGATTGTTGAGCCTTCCCAAAGCATAGATGAGCTTATTTGTAAAAGATTTCGAAGTGAGTATCTGCACCCAGGTTCATTATTTGCATCCGAATATCACACCTCTAGGTGCAAATACCTTCAGCCTAACAATCTTAAGGCGTCGTGAGGCCTCCCCTAAAAAGGCCTCGGCCTCAGCCTCGAGGCCTTTGTAAAATGTATGTCCTCGGCCTCAGCCTCGAGGCCTGAGGCCAGGCCTCGTCCCCATGCCTGGTCAATACCCAATTTTTATAAACTTCTGTTCTCTGGTTCGTATTCGAGGGTATGACTGGTATATCAAGTTTTTAAAATGTCCCTCTCTATGTCAAGTTTTTCAATAATTTGAAATGAGTTCTAAGATTGTGTTCATATGAAAGTTCTTCGAGAAGGCGTGGACACGTGTTGGATCCTCTCACTGTGAAGCTAAAGACAAAACACTTAATCGCACTGAAAAGAACAGTGTTCATAGCAGAGTATACACAAATGAACAGTATGAATATACGAAGTGATTTCGGTAAAAGTGTATCTAGAAGATGACCTCTAAATCGCAGGAAAGTATTCGTGAAGAACAGAAGGAAAAGTCTATATCATATACTGAAAAAAAAATTATAAAAGAAAAAGCGCTGACCAGACTTGCGTAAACGGTAAAAGGCAGTAATAGAAAATAAGATGAAATGAAAAGTTAAATGGCGTTAAATGCTTCAAGAAAGAAAACACATGAATATAATTTATCTTTGTTTTAGAGAAGAGAAAAGTTATATTGACAGAAAGGAGAAAGGTGATGAACGATTTTATGTGTACATAAAACATAAATGCCAGTTTGGTCGTGGAAAATGACCAAATGTGTGCCAGTAAATAACGAACGTAGTTCCCTTTCGAGAAAGAATGAGGAAAGCATTTATATATATATATATATATATATATATATATATATATATATATATATATATATATATATATATTATATATATATATATATATAGGGCAGAGTGAAACTAAACAAAAGTTTTCTTTCCCTTTAGGCACACTGAAATTATATTGGGTTTTAACTAAGAAACAAAGAAAATTGAAATAATATTGCCCCATTTTTGCCAAAATATGGAATGGGTGTCGTAACTGGGTTTACGGTGGTTTATAACTGATTCTTGGCTATGTTGTGGGGAAAACAAATAGATATAACCTTACAAAACTTAAAAATATATCTTGTGCAAATAATTTTCAGGTTATTTAATGAATTTCTAAAAAACAAAACCTTAACTATTCGAATAAAAAAAAGCAAACTTTTAGCAAAATCCTTTTTGGTTTCTACGTCTGGCATTAGACTACGTGAAATCATTCTATCAGGTCATCCCATAAGTAATGTCGTTTTTTAGATTGGAATTTGAAGGACAAAAAAAAAACTCAACAAACTTTTTAATCTAGTATATATTTTACATTGGAATCAATGACACTCTGCCAAACGTCCTACAAGCTTTTCAATGCCATGTTTATAAAATTCAGGCAGTTTTGAGGCAAAAAACGTACAAAGACTGGTGTGCAGGTCATCTAAAGAAGTATACTGTTTCTCGTCAAGATAGTTTTGCAGACTCCTGAAGAGATGATAATCTGAAGGCGCAAGGTTTGGAGAATATGGAGGATGTGGAAGTTTTCCCCACCCAAGCTCCTCAATTTTTGCAGAAGTGATCCGAGCGGTATGAGGACGTGTGTTGTCGTGGTGGAACACGATTCCTTTCCGATTGACCAAAGAAGGTCTCTTTTCTTTTAGTGCAGTATTCAATCGATTCAGTTGTTGACAGTAGACTTGAGTGGTGATTGTTTGGTTGTGTGGTAAGGTTTCAAAGTGTATTACACCACCTTTCTCCCACCAAACACTAAGCAACACCTTCCGAGGGTGAAGATTTGGTTTTGGCTGTGGTGTCGCTGGTTCTCCGGCACAAACCCACTGTCGACGGCGCTTAACATTCTGGTACAGTATCCACTTTTCATCACCAGTCACTAAACGGTGTAAAAACGGATCTTGGAGTTCACGGGAATGAAGAGCTGTGCTAATGTTTACCCGCACCCTCAGATTGTCGACCGATAATAATTCATGTGGCACCCATTTTCCTAACTTAGGCACTTTCCCGAGTTGTTGCAAATGTCGATGGATGGTGGACGGGGATGAATTGAGTTTCTGGGCCAATTCTTCGACAGTTGTTGAACAGTCTTCTTCAAGTGCGGCTAATAGCAGGTCATCATCAAACTCAGCAGGGTGTCCAGAGCGTGCTGCGTCTGTCAAACAGCAGTCACCATTCCTAAACTTTTGAAACCATCTTTGACATTTCCTCACATGCAGAATATCGTTGCCATAAACATCCTGAATGTTTCGCGTTGCTTCAGTAGCACTATTCCCTTTTTTGAACTCGTAAAGCATTATATGCCTGATATGCTCTTCTGATACCGCCATGTTTATGAGGGGTTCACATAAAGCAAAACACGTGACTTCACTGGTCAAGGTCTGTAAAGTATGTAACGAAACACGATAGATCTCCTCTTAGATATAACCTTGGGAAAATTTATGCTTAAACCGAACAGGACTAGTTTAAACTTAATGTGTTCGTAAAAAACGACATTACTTATGGGATGACCCGATAGTTCTGATAAAACCATCTTGTGCTTCAAACTCAAATACCAAACTTGAAGAGTCCGTCACTAATTTAATACAACGCTCTACGCTATCAGCTTTTTCACGTTTTTCCCGAGCTGAGTCACACAACATTGCCAGAAGAATAGTTTCTAGGTGAGCAAAGTATCCATTTCGGGATATATACTTCTTAACAATTTCTACTGATTCTCTAGGCAAATGCTTAACCCTATTAATAGCAGAAAACGCATGCCTTGGGCCATCTGTGCAATTAGGTCTACACTTGATGTCAAACCAATTAGGACCATAATTTGTCACAATGAAGTGTGTTATTGTGTAAAGTTTCTTCGTTGGTTTCACTGTTGAAACATAGACCCTACAAACCCTATTAACAGGAGTTAGCCATCTAGCACGACTAAGAGAACCTAGCTTTACATGAGCAAGGTGTTCATCAACTGTACCATTTCTGATTGCTGAAATAATGTGGTATAATTACTGCTGATATCCACTAAGATCATCAACAATGTGTTGTGGCAGATATAATAGTTCTTTACCACTAGTTAGGGGTTTGAATTGTACTACTGGATTGTTTTCACAAAACTGAATGGCTTTCACAGTAGGACCAACAAGGGTACTTGCCCCGGATGTTGTACCATCCAATGTTTCAAAAATATGTCTTGGAGGTAATTCATTTGTATGAAGCATACAAATGAACCATTGAAGTGGCCATGAATCACACCTTTATAACCAGTGTTGGTATTTGTGCTATCACAGCCTATTACAGCTATATCATTTTGTAGATGTCTCTCTTTAATAACTGACAATACTGAATTTACTATGTCTGCAGCCTTATTTGATGCTGGTGTCTGATGGGTAATATACTCTCCACCTGGTTCAGCAATCTTTACATGGTGTTCTTCACTCTTCTTTTCACTGTACCACCTATCATTGACTTTCACTTTATTTAAAGTCTGATCCTTTCGACCATCGAAGTATACGGAAGTAATAGGATTCACTCTATCACTTTTCAGCGTTTTTCGAAGTCTTTCTCTTTCTCTCCGCACTTTACTACTGTCTATTACGAGATGGTCATCTTCTTTGGTGATCATACCAACGTCTATCAAAGTTGCAGTTGTAATAGCAGCAGTAGTACGATCTGATACACCAAATCTATCTGCCTGCATTGCAACGTGCCGCAAAGCATTTTTATTTGGCTTCCAGTATTTTCAAAACTACAATCTTCAGTTTTCATTATCCCATTCTCACTGTCTTCATCTGAAGAATTTTCTACTAAGTTCAAAGGTTGAACTTTAGTGGAACGATTGATGGTTTTCTTTTCTTTACTTACTTGTTCTGAGAGCTTCTTCTTGTATCTCTTTTGTAAAATTTATGTGGCATGCACATCTACACTACCTATGTACATTTTACGATCACTCCTCTGACCAAGAAGAAACTGTAATTCCTCTTTTGGTACTTTTTATCTCTCCGACATATGCAATCTATGTGAATTTCTTCACAATCATCGCTGCATCCTATGTCTGTATGAAATTTTAAATTACATTTACAGGCACATATATCGAACAAATTACTGAGACTATTCAAGAGTATTCATATATTCATTTTTTAGTTTCACTGATGTTTTTAATCTACTCAATGTTGCTCCTCTTTCTATGAATCTTGCTACCTTTTGAAACAGCTTTTTTCTGAGCTGTGGGGATTGATGCTTGTTGCCAAAGTTTTAGTAGCTCCCGAGTTATTTGGCTGATGATTGGCTTGTTAGCTGTATTTTTCCTTTCTTTGAGATGGAGGAAGTACCGAGCCACTTGTAAATTAGCTGGCAAAAGATTATGAGGCAACTTCTCAGGAGTTCCAAACATGCAATGTTGCTTAGAATGCCTTCTGCTCACAAATTTTTTCTTGCTGAATAGCATGGGGAACTTGAAAGCGTAGATGCTGCTGCACGGAAAGCTGTTGGTTTAGAGTTGCTGCAAGAGGGGATGTTGCTAGCTTCATGTGAAGAAGGATGTTGTTTCAGTTCTGGAGACACTGGTGTGTGGGATGCTGATTCCATCTCTGCTCTTCTATAGATGAATTATATTTATTAACTGAAACATAAGAACAAAAACTCAAATATATTTCAGTGAAATTTAATTGCTTAAGGAAAAACAACAAATATTTACTCAGTTTACTCAAGTCAGTCAAATGTACATTGTAACAAGTGTAAGAGAATATTTTTTCTATCTCATTTCTCATAGCATGCTCACTAGCTTCTGACCTCTGGATTCTGTAGCTGGGGGACAACTATTGCAGTGGCTGTCAGGCGAACTTTGGTGTCTGGGGACTCGTAGAGATGGAACCCGGTTTTTAACCGGTGATGAAAATTTTTAATCACCACCGAAACCGACGATAAGAACCGGTTTTCACATTTTTGCGCAAGTCTCCGATCACTTTGGTCCATTTTCTATGAAACAAACGTTTCCAAACGTTTAAAAACATAGTAATTACGTTTTGCATCGTTTCGTATCGTGTTTTGTTTGTTTATAAGTGTAAATAATTGATGCTTCAGTCTTGAATGTTATGTGGATGATTGCACATTGATCAGTTAAGATTCTAAGATTTAATACTCCATCATGTCAAAGAAATCAAATGCTTGGTATCATTTCACTCGTAAGAAGAAGCAGAGTGTATGACATGTCACAAAGTTTTAAAGTGTTGTGGAGGTTCTACTTCAAGTTTATCATCCCACATGAAAAATATTCATGGCATAAACATCGACCAGATTAATCAGCCATTGAAGAAACAAAGAACAGTGGAAGAGTTTGTGCAAAAAAAGTCCATAGAAGAGGAAATTTCGAAACTTGCCTATGTAGATGGACTGAGTTTCCAACCATTTGCTAAAAGTGAATTCATTCAAGAAAGCCTAAGAAAGATAAAATACGACAAACCTCATCCAACTTCCCATAATGGTGTCAGAAAAATGGTGCTTAGTTTTTATGAGAAAAAGAAACATGAATTGGTCAACTACTTCAAGAATCAGGATGAGTATACATGGATGAGTATACATCTTTGCAAAACCAAAGATATGATTAATATTAATGTTCATGATGAAAATCAACATTGGTCTCTTGGTCTCATGAAAATAAATGGTTCTCTCGATAGCACCAAAACTATTGCAATCGTTAGAAAAAGATTGGAAGACTTTGGCTTGGACCTAGATAAGCATATCATGGGTTGCACCACCGACGGTGCCTCAGTAATGGTCAAATTTGGAAGAGAAATAGTATCTGATCACCAGCAATGCATTGCCCATGCTATACATCTCGCGGTTTCGGATATCTTGTATTCAAAAACTGCTGAAAATTCAGTTGAAGGGGAAAGTGACCCTACTCCTGAAGATGAAGCCATCGAAGAAGATGAACACACTGCACATGAGTTAAGCGAAGATGAGTGTGAAATTTTATGCACTGATACAATTTTTGAGTCCGACATAGATGACGTAATTGTTCTTCCAAAACTTCGAGAAGATTGCTTAAAAGTAATAAATAAGGTGAGAAAAATCTTCGCATATTTCGAAAGTCTCCATTGAAAAATGAGAAATTGCAGGATTTTGTCAAAGTGAATTTAATGGAAAGGAAATGAAGCTTATCCTTGACTGTAGAAAGAGGTGGAACAGTCTTTTGGCCATGATAGAAAGATTTTTGAAACTCAAAAATTGCATTCCAAAGGCCCTCAGAGTGATACGCTCAACAGAGACGATTTCAGATGAAGAATGGAATGCTCTAAAGAGCCTCTTTGACACGCTTCGTCCACTGGAAATTGTTTTGAAGGGACTCTGTTCCGAAGATGCAAATTTGCTCAAAGCTGAATCTTCCATGAAGTTCATTTTGGATAAATTTGAAAGCAAAAACAATCCTTTAGCTTTTGAGCTACGTCAGTGTCTCATCGATCGCTACTCATCGAGAAGACAAAAAGAAGCTGTCGCCTTGCTGAGTTTTCTCCACAATCCCGAGGTCTTGAAAAATGAATCATCAGCACCGTTCCTCTTTCCTTCAAGACAAGCACTTAAGAAGTATGCGGATCATACATTTAAGAGGCTTTTTCCAGAAGCTTGCCATTTCAGAAACAGACGACCAAGTCCAATCAATTGCTTCGAAACTCGAAGATTCACAATGCAGCTCAGGTCGTGGAGTAAATGATGACGATCAACTTATGAACGAGTACATGTGTGAGAAACAATCTGAAAATGAAACCCAAGAAAGATTCTTCTGAGACCTTTGACGTAAACAATGAATTCAAATATTTTGAAGCTACTTTGAATTGAAGCGAAAATTTGGATCGAATGTACGAGGCGTTGCTTACAATAAAAGCCACCAGCGTAGAGTCCGAGAGAGTGTTTTCAGCTGCTGGTTTATTCGTCACAAAGATTCGATCAAGAATGTCAGATCAGACACTTAATGCTCTTTGTTTTCTCAAGTGTTATTTCAAAAATCAAGTTCGATAATAAACTTTTTAATTCAAACTTTACACATACTTGATTGAATCAATTAAAACCTTATTTCTGTTTAATATTTTGATCATTTACCTCGAAAAAGCATACAGAATCCCATCGGTGAAAACCGGTAAAAACCGGCTTTAAGAATATAGCGACGGTGAAAACCGGTTTTACACTTCGGTTATTTTCCATCCCTACAGTGGGGAGTCAGAAGACACGATACATACAAGTATACAGTACGACGGTGGCAGGAATACTTAAATCTGGGAATGACGCAATATAATATATTAAAGTTGTAAAAATTTATGATGGTGGTTTCATAATGACATTAATGGGGGTTATTCATATGATGTAATGTTGACGGATGTATACTAGATGAGAACTCTATTTTCTGTGTTTGTTAAATTGTGTTCATGCAAAAATGGGGCGGTTAGAGAAACCTGGTACAAGTTGTATCATCATTTTCGTTTTTCTCAGCAAAAACTACAATAAAATATCAGTGTGCCATTGTAAATTATCATTTTCACTCCGCACTAATATATATATATATATATATATATATATATATATATATATATATATATACCGCGTAATCTCGTAGCAGTTCTGTTCGTTGGTCTCTCTTCACATGAATGTCAAACTGGTGGCCCCGCCTCTAGGCATGGCTTGGTAAAGGAGCGAGGTGCTCTCTTGCGCTCTACATCGCACATAGCCAGGTACATCCGGCTCATCTGGTACCGTCTGAGTCAGGCATCTCGTCTTCTTTTGAAGACTTCAACGTTGTCTCCTGTGGCATTCCCGAGGTTTTTTGTACTACACATTCTTTCTTTCCGATTTTCCAGTGTTGTATGGATGGTAATTGGGTTTAGTTTGAGGTTTGGTATCAGTTTTTCGATCATTATCTATATGTATTAGGGGCACTCAATATATTTTGTCCCACCCTTTTTATCTTAGCTAAATAATAGGCCATGGGGCTGAAATGTCTTTTGGACCGTAAGTTTGAACTTTCTGCGCTTCACATAACCGGATTTTTCCACTTTGAACCTCCCCTACTTGTATAAAACCGCTTTTAAACGCCCTTGTATAAAACCGATGGTTAACGCAGTTTCGAAAATGGTGTCTGAAACTGATGGGCGTCGTAAACAGAGAGCTGTTATCGAGTTCTTAACCACAGGGAAGGAAACAGTTGGAAATATTCACAAACCTCTACAAAACGTTTACGGAGATGCTGCTGTTGATCGAAGCACAGTTGAACGCTGGTCTAAACGTGTGAGATCATCGGAGAGAGGGAGAGCCAGCCTCAATGATGAGCCACACAGCGGTCGCCCGGCATCGGCTGTGACATCTCACACTGTGCAACGTGCTAACAGCATCACTCGATCAAATCGGCACGTCACATACAAGAGCTATCACTGGAGCTAGGAAAGAGTGAAGGAAGTGTGAATACTGGGATATTCAAAAGTGTGTTCACGGTTTGTTCCTCGCGAACTGACTGAAGATCACAAAGCCCAAAGAAAAGAAATTGCTTGTGAGTCGTTGGTTCGATACGAGACAGAAAGGGATGACTTCCTTTCATGAATTGCGACTGGGGATGAGACTTGGGTACACCACTTTGAACCTGAAACAAAACGCCAATCCATGGAATGGCATCACGCAGACTCCCCACGCAAGAAAAAGTTCAAAATAGCTCCCTCTGCAGGAAAGGTTATGGCCACCATCTTCTGGGACATGAAAGGGGTGAATCTGGTGGACATTATGAAGAAAGGACAAACAATCAACTCAGAGGCATATATTGCTACCCTACAGAGACTCCAGAGATGTATAAAGCGAGTTCGACCGGAGAAAAACTGGAAGACGTCCTTCGTTTGCACGATAACGCAACACCACACAACAGTTTGCAAACAAGAGAGGCCATCACAAAAATGCGCTTAATACCCCATCCTCCATACAGCCCGGATCTGGCACCTTCAGACTTTCATTTGTTTGGGCCAATGAAGGATGCTATTCGTGGAAGAAAGTTTCAGAGTGACGATGAGGTTGTTGAGGAGGTTAAGAGGTGGCTCCAGCGGAACCCAGCGGATACCAGCAAGGAATAAAGGCCCTTGTTTCGAGTGGAGAAAAGGATGGAGACTATGTGGAAAAATAAAAACTTGTAAAAAAGGTATGTAACTACTCGTGTACAAAATTTCTGGAACTTACAAGGAAACTTGGAAAGAAAAAAGGTGGGGCAAAATATATTGAGTGGCCCTCGTAGATTATGGTGTACCTCTCTTCTTTCCAGGGAGTACAGATTTAGTTCACGTAGTCTTTCCTAGTAAGTGATTTCTTGCAGCCATCAATCTTGGCTGTGAAATATCTCTGAATTTCTTCGAGTTTATTAATTTCTCTCTTTTTGTATGGGCACGTCAAGACTGAGCAGTATTCAAGTTTTGGTATGATCAGTGTTTTCAGCAGGAGAATAATTATTTTCTTGTCCCTTTTTTAAAGATTCTTAGTACCTGTGCCACTACTATTTTTGCTTTGTTTGTTGCTATCTGATTTTGTCTCGAATTTCGCATCATCGGTCATTATAACCTCAAGTCTATCGCTTTCGTGCTTCGCTGCATTTCTTCATTTTTACCATATTTTAAGAGCTGAAATTTTTCGGTGTTAAATGTCATATTGTTGTCTTCTGACCATTTGTATATTCTGTTCGTGTCCCTCTGTAGGGCCTCCACCTCTTTGGCATGGCTGACATTTCTGCTTATCTTTGTATCGTCTGCAAAAGTTGTTGCTATAGTGTTGCTGGTTACTTCATTGACCATGTCTGTTAGCATGATAATGAATAGGAGTGGGGCCAATACTGTTCCTTGTGGTGCTGAGCTGCATACTTCCGAGTCTGATGATAATATACTTCGGATTTTTGCGACCTGTAGCTGTTCTCTGAGGAAATTGTAGATCCATTTTCCCACTTTGCCTATTATTCCCATATGTTTCATTTTATGTGCTATTATACCTTGATCACATTTGTCGAACGCTTTAGCAGTGTTTATGAGATCGTAGTTTTCATTGCCTTCAAGTGCGTCTAGGATATTGTTAAGTGCTCTATAAGTTGTGATAGATCGGAATCCGTGTTGATTCTCATTGAATGTTCTCAGTGTCTCCAAGTAGTCATATTTTCTCTCTAACTATTCTTTCAAATACTTTAGTGAGATGGGACGTCAATGACACTGGTCTATAGTTCGTTGCTTGAGATCTGTCCCCCTCCCCCCTTTACATATAGGGACAATGTTTGTTCTTTTCAGGATGCTCGATATTTCCCCAGTGTCTAGGGTATCCAGTATAAGGGTGTAGTTATTTCATTTTTACAGTTTTTAATCAATAATACGTTTCATTTGTCTGGGCCTGCAGTGAATGCGATTTCATTTGTCCTATAGCTCGCGCTATATCTTCTGGGGTAAAATCAAAATCTGTTATACAACCTCCTTGTAATTTCTTTACAAAGAATGCATCTATGTCAGGTATCGCTTTATCACTTTTTGGGGTACTGAAGACTGATTCGTACTGGGTTCTCAATGTTTCAGATATGTCTTTTAGATCATCGGTTAGTTCATTGTTTCCTTTCCTTAAAGGTCCGATAGTGGCGCGCGTTTTTATTTTCCTTTTCGCATAGCTTTCGAAGTATTTTGGGTTTTCCTTTATTACTTCTACCGCGTTTTCCTCTTCCCTCTCTGTATGGCCCTTAATCAGGGTTTGTATTTCCACATCTATATTCTCCAGTTTTTCTTGTATTACTTCCCTGGTATTGTTGTCTCTGCAATTAAGTACAGTAACTTCGCCACTACTCTTTTTCTTTTGCAGAATATTGTTCGCTTTTGCCTCTCGAACAAGTTCCTCTTTCCTTTTGGCTGTGCTTTCGGAGCATATTTTTCTAAAATTTCCACGTCTTTTCTTTCAAGGTTGTTAGCATTTCCTCGGTTGTTTTATTCTCTAAAACTGTTTTTGACTATTTGTGCTATGCGGGATGTTTTCCCAATTTATATCTTGAAGTTTAAGTTAAAAGTCCCAAATTTGCTTCTTTCTTCAGTATAAGTATTGTCTTTTAATGCTGTCATCATATTTGTTGATATCTCGATTATGTTGTGGTCTGAAATAATGATTGGGGTTATTTTTATATCATAACCTTGGTTAACCTTGGTTTTGCTATCGCCCGAATTGTTCGTTCTGACGAAGGTCAAGCTTTTCACTCCACCTTAGACTACAGTTTAACATGGAATCCGAACCACGCCACACCAGCAGCCCAGCGTCTTAACCACTAGGGTACCCAGGGTACCCATTTACCTACCAACCATTTTTTTTATTGTGTGGAAGGATGAACAGCTGGGTTTTTGCTGCGCTGCGCGCCGACAGCCGTCACCGAGTCTCGATCCCGGGGCCGATGGATTCGTAGTCAGCGGCGCTAATCACTACACCACGGAGGCGCATCAATCAAGTTCAGGCAGTTATTTTTTCTGGTGTTTTCTGTTATCTTTTGTGTTAACACAGGGCAGCAGGGTCCTAACTTCAAGCTTCTATCATGAATCCATCCCACAGTAAGATTGAATAAGGCTTAAACTGTAGCCTATTTTTGAGCTCGCCAGAGCAACGCTAGCCTAGGCCAATATGGGCCGAAAATTGCAATGATTGAAGGTCACTTCTTTACTTAAACTTTATAAATGTGTAAATTTAATCTAGCATAGCATTCTAACATCAATAAAATACATATCTTTTATATATGGAACTAAATAATGCAATGAATTCTTGATACTTTTGATTCTGCAGACGAAAACTGTTTGTTTACAAAAAAGTAACTGGCGTTTTCTCTCAACACCTCCGGAGCTGGCTTCAGAAAAACTCAGGTCAAGTCTGGTTTGTTTTGATGAAAAGAACACGTCAACTTTGGTTGATTTTACATCAGGTCAGTTGGACGAAAAGAAAAAGCTTATAGTTTCCCTAGAGGGGGGGAGGGTGACTGGGAGGGGAGGGCCTAAACGGCGAGAGTAATCTGCACCAAATTTACTATACACATTAAGGGAGAACCAGGGAAGGTTTTAATAACACACTCCCCCACCTACGTTGTGTTTCTGGAGGCTTCCAATATTATATATAATATATATATATATATATATATATATATATATATATATATATATATGAAAGCTTATAAATGAAAATAATTTTAACGATGTGTTCAACACTATTCTTCATCTGATTGAAGGGGAACTAAGGTAACAAGAGTACATGTATTTATTAAAATTATGACCGACTCCCGCAAAAGTTACAAAAAACATTGAAAGTCCAGATAAAAAAAAGGTAAACTGAAATAAAAACTGAAGTTACATGGAACTTTCTCAGAAAAATTGAGGCCAATTTTATAAAAATCGACTGGGGAGATATCATTATTTATTTATTGCCAAGGTACGTACTTTGTGTTCATAGATGCTCTTCAAATTCCGTTACATTTTTTTCTGCTGGAATTTTTAAAAATAATTACTCTTATGTAATCTACTGTAAGAACGATGTTGAATTTCAAAAAAACTATTAGATAGTAGTTCATTAATCGAACTTTGTAAATCGGTAATAAGTTTCTCAAGCATTGCATTATAGTATAATATATAATTTCAGCAATAGAAGACGAAGTTAGAAAGTTAGAGCGAACTAAATTTTTTTTTTTTAAATTAAAAAAGATGGTTGCAAACTCTTTTTATTCTATTTATGCTCAGGTTGTTTTTTTCCTAAGAATATATATATACACTGTGTCTGTGTGTGTGTATATATGTATATATATACAGGGTGTTTGAAAACTTTCTGTACAAATTGTAATGGGGGATAGGCAACACCAAGACAAACCCTTTTCGTCTATAAGTGTATGTCCGCTGACGTCACCATTCGGCGCGAGAGGGCGCCGCTGCAATTGGCTAAAAGGTGAAGTGGGCTAGACTCGCGCTTGCCGCGGGCATTCTTAAATCGGACGTAGTACGCGTAACATGGAGCGCTTCACGACTGCTGAGATGGCTGACATGCATATGGTGTATGGGGCTGCCAGGGTGTTTGAAAACTTTCTGTACAAATTGTAATGGGGGATAGGCAACACCAAGACAAACCCTTTTCGGCTATATTGGTGGAGCTGGTACATAAATGAATGAAAACAAGTGTACACGGCATGTTTATTTAAAGAAGGTGCTGAAAGTTGCGACCGGTAGCATCAATGCATGCCCGACAGCGTCGAAGCATTGACCGACGTACACGTCGAAAGATTCCCGGCATTTCGGGAACAGTTCCAGCGGCGACAGCGATTCTTGCTACGAGGTCTTCTTCTGAATAAATGGGAGTCTCGTACACGAGGTTCTTCATGTGTCCCCACAAGAAGAAATCGAGGCATGTTAAATCGGGCGATCTCGGTGGCCAGGCTACGGGCCCACCCCGGCCTATCCATCGGTCCCCAAAAGTGGCGTTCAGATAATCCCGCACATCGTTGCTGGAGTGTGCTGGGGCCCCGTCGTGTTGAAACCACATTCGTCTACGAATAGCCACGGGAACATCTTCCAGCAGTTCCGGCAACGTTTCTTCAAGAAATATCCGATAAACCCGCCCGTCGAGTCGGGCAGGCAGCAGGTACGGCCCAATCAACTTGCCATGGACGATACCCGCCCAAACATTGACGGCGAATCGTTCTTGATGAGCATGCACCCGTGTAGCATGTGGATTTGCGTGCGCTCACACGTGAGAATTGTACATGTTAAACACACCCTCACGTGTGAAACAGGCCTCATCTGAGAACAGCACATAAGCCGGAAAATTAGGCTGCACCGCTGTCTGCTGCAGAAACCAGCGTGCGAATTCCACACGAAGAGGGTAATCCCGAGGTTGTAATGCCTGGACTCTCTGACGATGAAACGGATGTAACTGCTGCAACTGCTGCTCGTGCAACACACTCCAGACCAGGTCGTGGTTCACACCGAGGATACGTGCAACACCTCGCGTGCTTGCGCTTGGATTGTCCTCAAATCGCCGTAGGATTTCTTCCATGTCAGGAGTGCGCACGTTTCTCTCCCGACCAGTGTCATGCATGTTTGCATGGAATGTTTCAGTTTCTCGCAGTCGCCGATGCAAATGCGCAAACGTTTGGTGGTTTGGCACACGTCTGTTTGGGAAGCGCTGTCGGTACAACCTCACAGCAGCTCTTCCGTTTCATTGGCAGCCCCATACACCATATGCATGTCAGCCATCTCAGCAGTCGTGAAGCGCTCCATGTTACGCGTACTACGTCCGATTTAAGAATGCCCGCGGCAAGCGCGAGTCTAGCCCACTTCACCTTTTAGCCAATTGCAGCGGCGCCCTCTCGCGCCGAATGGTGACGTCAGCGGACATACACTTATAGACGAAAAGGGTTTGTCTTGGTGTTGCCTATCCCCCATTACAATTTGTACAGAAAGTTTTCAAACACCCTGTATATATATATATGTAAAGAACGACGCTTGTGTAGAAGAGCGTTCCGCACAAGATGAGGAGGGAGAACGAACAAATGAAAAATGAGGTACCACCCTGGAATCGAACCCGGGATCATCCGATTGCCGGTCAGATATGCTATCCACTACACCAGGGGTTCCCAAACTTTTACCACCAAGGACCCTACAAAAAAAATTATGCATTCAGTTACAAACTATAGTACAGGGTGTCCCAGAATTAACTATCTATTTCAATGAAATCGGACAAATTTAATAAAAACACATAATTTTGTGTTTATTACTAAATTATGATACAAAAACAAATAGATTTATAAATCATAAGTCAAAACTTTATTGAGAAGTTTCAACATGTGCACCGTCTGTATCTCTGCAAATTTCAAATCTATCCTCAGCGCTGCGAAACACATTTTGAAGCATTTCAGGTGTTATCTCCCGCACTGCCAACTGGATGCGTTCTTTAAGTTCAGCTAAACTATTGATCTTTTGGCGATAAACCTTTGTTTTTATGAAACCCCATGCAAAGAAATCCAGGGGTGTCAAATCCGGAGAACGCGGAGGTCAAGGTCGAGGTCCTCCACGTCCAATCCACCGATTCGGAAGGCGTCTGTTGAGGTATTCTCGAACAATTAGAGCATAATGACATGGTGCTCCATCTTGTTGAAACAACATTATCAAGAATGCCATCATTAAGAAGCTGTGGTTCGAGAAACTGCTGAAGCATATCAAGGTAGACGGTGCCTGTTACAGTTGCTTCCGCAAAGAAGAATGGGCCATAAATTTTGGATTTGGTCATTCCAAGCCACACGTTAACTTTTGGAGAGTCTCTTTGCCATTCTATGACTTCAGACGGTCTTTCATTGGACCAGATACGACAGTTGTGTCGATTGACTTTACCACACGTGTGGAAAGTCGCCTCATCACTGAATAAGATGTTATCCAATAAACTTTCATTTTCGATTTGATCCACAATTTCTGCACACCTCTGCTGCTCGATTTGGATAATCCTCTTCATTTAGGGCATGCAGTACTTGAATGTGATAAGCCTTTTTCATCAGTGTCGAACGCAAGATTCTATGAACTGTTGTCTTGGATATGTTGAGTCTTCGACCGGCCTCCCTAACCGAAGTTGTTGGTTCATCCTCAAACAATTGTCGTACCTGTTCGGTACTGTTACGTGCTGTCCTTGGGCGTCCTCTTCCCACCTCGTCGTGTACGGATCCAGTTCTTTTAAATTTGTTCACAAGTTCACGAATCGCTTTGTCTGTAGGACCGGTTCTGTGGAATCTTCTTGTAAATTTTTCTCTGATTTCATTCCATTGCATTCCTTTGATACGGATGTTACAACAAAGATGCGTTCTTGTGTATTCATTATTAATAGGGTTCTGAAAGAGAATGAAAATAAAACTATGAAAAACTATGAAAAAATTATGAAAATAAAATTATGAACAAAATTTAGAAATTTATACATTTTTAACACATATTAAACATGATAAACATAAATAAAAGTGTGTTTTTAAAAAATTTGTCCGATTTCATTGAAATAGATAGTTAATTCTGGGACACCCTGTATATTTCATAAACATAGATAGCTTTTAAATTAATGTTACTATTTTTCCAAAAGCTTAGAGACCCCCTGGAAGCTTCCTACAGACCCCTGGGGGTCTGTACAGACCACTTTGGGAATCCCTGCGTGACTACACCATGGACCTTGATCAATCAGCAGTCGTAATTCTCCTACATACGAGCAGAAACCAATGTGTTGTTTGCAGTTAAAATGTATATATGTACGGCATGCGAAGGTGCCCCCTCAGGGCATTGGTTTCTGCTCGTATGTAGGAGAATTACAACTGCTGATTGATCGAAGTCCATGGTGTAGTGGATAGCATATCTGACCGGCAATCGGATGATCCCGGGTTCGATTCCCGGGTGGTACCTCATTTTTCATTTGTTCGTTCTCCCTCCTCATCTTGTACGGAACGCTCTTCTACACAAGCGTCGTTCTTTACATTAATTATACTGTGTGTTGTTTGCAGTTAAAATATACTGTGTATATATATATATATATATATATATATATATATATATATATATATATATATATATATATATATATATATATATATACTGTGTGTGTGTATATATATATATATATATATATTGGGAGGAGATAAATCCTACGAAAGAAGATACAATGTCCATTAAGGTAATAAACGATACGACTAATTAACAATAAATTTAAAACTAACAAATTAGGACTAAAGAAAGAAATAAAAATAATACACGTAATGAGAAAACAATAATAAAATTAATAATAAAAACAACCCAAAGTTAATACAAAAAAATAAAAATAAAAAGTACATGTAATGAACATGCCAATGTTGGTGTTCAGTGGAGCGATAAACAAACACTTTCATACCAAGAAGTCCATAGTCTAGATTTAACTCTAGAAGACAAAGGAAGACTGAGGAATAGCTTGGACAGTTGGATTGTCCGAGTTTAGAATTTTTTGCATTAGACTGTATTGAGCGTGTCTTGTTACCCCAGGGAGGCTCGAGACGTTGTGGTTCGCAAACATTTGTGAAGCTGAGCATCTTGGAAGTAACTTACACAACAGTCTAAAAGATCTGTTATAAAGCAAAATTAAGGTTCTGCAAGAATCTTTTCATAATTAACCCACAGTTGTTTGCTGCCCATAGATATTACCTTCACCTTCCTTCATTATGAGAAGCTGCTGCTGCTCTGCCGCCGGCCAGCCAAGCAGGGAGGGAGGCAGGCAGGCAGGCAGGCTGAAAGAAAACATCATAATTTTTTTATGCAGGAAGGAGGGGCCAAGGGCAAAAACGTTCCCTCATAGATGAAGAAAGCCAAAATCAAGGTCCAGGGTTTTCGAGATGCCTGGTCACCCTGCGTTTGAAAGATTGGAGGTCAAAGACAGGCGGAAAGATGGAATGAGGAAGATTATTCCAGAGTTCACCGGTTTAATAGATGAAAGATTGAAAATAGCGATTAACCCTCGCGTTAGAGAGTTAGACAGAAAAAGAATGAGAATGTGTTGAAAGTCTAGTCCTGCGTGCTCTCCTTAAAGGAGGAGGCATGCAGTTAGAGTGTTCAGAAGAGCAGTTTTCTTTTAATAACAATAGTAAAGAGAGAGTGAGGCAACACTGCAGCGAAAAGAGAGAGATTGAAGACAGTCATTAAGAGGCAGAGGATTGATGAGAAGAAAAGCCTTTGATTCCATCCGGTCAAGTTGAGCCGGTTGAGCCACCCGACAAATGAGAAGCGTACTCCATACAGGGGCGGACAAGACTCCTGTACAGAGACACCAACTGAGTAGGGGTGAAGAAAGTGCGGAGCCAGTACAACACGCCGAACATCTTAGAAGCTGCTCCAGAAAGAGAGTATATGTGATCTTTCCAGGAGAGATCACGAGAAAAGGAAACGCCAAGAATATTAAGAGAAGAAAGAAGTATTGAGTTGTGTATTGTTGAAGGTAAAGGGGTAGTCGTGTGGAAGATTGTGACGAGTAGACAGATGAAGAAACTGAGTTTTTGAGGCATTGAAAGCCACAAGGTTTTCTCTGCCCCAGTCAGAGATAGCAGAAATATCAGAGGTCAGGTGTACCATAGCTGTCCTACGTGAATCATGGAGTGATTGTTGAGAGGGAAACTTTGCGAAGCGGGTGGAGGAGTGAAGATTGGAATGAATCATTGGCATAGGAGTGGATAAGACAGGAAGTGCGACTTAATAGATCAGTGATAAATAAAAGGAAAAGAGTGGATGACAGAACAGAACCCTGAAGAATGCCACTGTTAATAGCTTTAGGAGAAGAATAGTGGCCATCTACAACTACAGTTATAGATCGGCCAGAAAGGAAATTAGAGATGAAGGCACAGATAGAAGGATAGAAACCGAAGGAGGGTAGTTTCTAAATTAAAGATTTGTGCCAGACTCTATCAACAGCTTTTGATATGCCTAGCGATATAGCAAAAGTTTCACCAAAATCGCGAAAGGAAGATAACAAAAAGTAAAAGATATGGAGGAAGCTCGCCAGTAGAGCGTGCCTCTAGGAAAAGCACTAAATGACAGACAAAGACGAAAGAGTTTGCCTAGGCAGGGTGTCAGCACAGAAGCATAGTTCTTGATAACGACAGGAGGAACACCATCAGGACCATACGCCTTCTTAGAGTTGAGCCCAGATATGGCAGAAAGAATACCTTTGGAAGAGGTTATAATTTCAGACATAATAAAATCAGAAGGAAGAGGAGATGGAGGAACAGCACTGGAATCGTTTAGGTTGAGTTGGAGGCGAAAATTTGAACGAAGAGTTCAACTTTGTCAGGAGAAGAGACGACAACTGAGCGTCGGAATGAAAAAGAGGAGGGAAAGAAGAACAAGAAGTAAAGTTTGGAAACGTCCTTGGCTAGATGCCAGAAATAGTGAGAAAAATTAGAACTAAATAAGTTTTCACATTTTTGTCGGATGAAGGAATTTTTGGCGAGCCGAAAAACAAGTTTTGCGGGCAGAAATATAAGCTGAGTGAGAGTGAGGAGTTGGATGGCGATGGTACCTTCTGAAACCCTCCTCTCTGTTGCGATAGCATTAGAACAAGTAAAGTCAAACCAAGTTTTTTTTGCATTAGTAGTAGGAATAGAAAATGGAATGTGCACCTGCATGCCCAAGAGAATCACCTCCGTGATGCAGTCAGCACACTCGGAGGGGCCTGTGCCCCGGAAGCAATAATCATTCCATGGGAAATCAGAGAAGTACTGCCAAAGTACCATAAAGTATATAAGAAGCGTTCTCTGATAAAATGTTATCTAAAACTAATTTTATAACTCTACCCTCAGAACTAACCTTTTTGTGTACTACTGTAACCTGGAAAAAACGAGAATAAAGCTGTGTGTGTGTGTTGTGTGTGTGTGTGTGTGTTTGTGTAGACCGATATTGTTTTTTATTTTGATAAATGAGTTTGGTTTCCTTCGTTATTCGCGGTAGATATAAATCACATGAATATTAGTACAGTAATATGGCTTCATTTAATATGAGTACAATGCAATTGCATGAAATATTGCAATACTTTGCAACAGTGATGGAAAAGGTGCGCCAAGCCCAGGAAAGGGGGGTAGGGGTGCCAAACCTCAAAATTAAGCGAATAGAGCCTATTGCAATAGTTTTGCAACATTGTTGGAAAAGGTGCGCCAAGGCCAGGAAAGGGGGTTAGGTGGGTTTAGGGGTGCCAAACCTTAAAATTAAGTGAATAGAGCCTATCCCACCCAACAACACCCTCTCTCAGATCTACAACTAACCACCAGCAGCAGCACAATGTCACATCAATAATACAGTTATGGACTTTAGGGGCCACCAAAATAAAATATTTTTATCACGCAATCAGTAAAATAAAATAATATACCTTTCATCCTTTCAAATGTTCCGTGCGATGATTCCTCATTTCACGAAGGTCAAGCTTGTCGCCCCTCATATATATACAGTATATATATAAAATTAATAATTGTAACATTCATTTTTGCATACAACGTCCAAACTCGCTTGACATGCTGCTGTACATAATATTCATGCAGAGCTTGTAAAATTAATTAAAAGTTTAATTTTCTTTCTAATTTATTTTTGCTAAGTAATTGATGAATTATTTCTTTTTTTAAATTATTTAATCATATTTTAGATTAAACTTGATCATGTAATCGTGTTAAATTCTGCAATGTTCATTTTTTTTATACATTCTCCCTTAGTTGTAAAAGATGAAGTCATATCTTGCCGAAACTCTAAATTAACACTTAGTTTTGAATTTTAAGCATTTAATTTTGGTTCATATGCATGTTTAATTTTAATTTATAACAAAATGCATATTTCAATTTCCATTTTTAGTTGACTCGGCAAATCATGATAACATCAGATCTGTCAATATGCTGTTTAAGAGAAAAATACGCCTTCATATTCAAATATCTTGCTTATCCGTCAATATGCTGTTACAGCAAAATTTGCCTTTATCTTTAAATATTTTGGAAAAGAATTTAGCCTATTGAAAATCATAAAAACCAGTCAAATAAAATAATAATGACGTCACTAGCTTTGATACTAGTATAAGCCGCTGTAACTTTTCAAATTTATTTGTTTTGTCTAATCTGACGTCGAGGCTGAAAGCATTACCTGTAATATCTAAAAGCAGTAAAAGTCAGTAAAAGATATTTTCATTTCACCCTTGAGTCCGTATTCTCCAAGAGTATTGTTGTTAAAATAACACAGCATTTTCAAGAAGCAGTAAAGTTAGAAATCAGTCAGTCTTAAGTCTGAGACCAGTTTTTGCCTCTCCAACTTCTCCAATACGCTACAAGAAAAATCGGGGAACCGTCAGATAATTTAGTAAGTTTTCACAGAATCCTCCGATCCGCTACAAGAAGAAATCCGAGTGTAGTATAAAAAATACTACTGCGATTCCCAACACAGTACCAGCTACGCCAAAGTGAGAAATCCGTTGCTACCACCTGACCAGAACCCCCGTCAACCTCGAACCACCCAAGGCCATAGACGGAGGCCATATATATATAGGCCATATATATACGAGAGCCACTCAATATATTTTTCCCTAACTTTTTTTTCTTTCCAAGTTTCCTTGTTGGTTCCAAAAATTTTGTACACGAGTAGTTACATACCTTTTTTACAAGTTTTTATTTTTCCACATAGTCTCCATCCTTTTCCACGGCTTTCCTCCACCTCGAAACAAGTAGTGGTGTAGTCTGGGGGTAACGCAAGGTAACGGCGTTACCCCACTGGTTTTATTTTACTTTTAGCGTTACCCTACTGGTTTTATTTTACTTTTAGCGTACCCTACTGCCCTGGTGCTCTGTTCGATGAGAATTGTCAATTCATCCTTGAGAATGCAAAATTAAACCTCGAAATTGTTACTAAAAAGGTAGGAACATGTTCCATGAAACTAGGCACCACTCCTGTTTTACTATTACCCTGGAACCTTTAAGCAATAACGCAACTGTATCTATCAACTGAGCAGCTGCGTAAATCAACTGCGCAATTGTCATTTGTCTCTATCAGCTACGTGAACAGCTGGCCAAAAACTTGTGTAGACCCTATGAATTTTTTAATTTCAATAATCTTTTTTAATAAATTTTTCTAATTTCAATAATAAATTATTTATTTCCACGCATTGCATTATCAAATCCTTTCTAAATTCCCTTTCCTGGCGATATCTGGCAATCTTTTCTTTTGTTTGCTCATTCTGTACCTAGGCTAATAAACTTTGTCATGGTGTTGTTGAGTCGTTGACTTGTGATTGTTCCATCGTGGAAATTAAAACTACTTCTTATCATCTATCAAAGGTAAATATTATCAGTTTTCTGTTTTCTGCGCTGATGACACGCAGTCGCGTAAGGTGTCAAAAACTGTAATGTGTGAGAAAGTCATATGGTCATTTTAGTAGAGTAGACTAAAGGTATCAGGATGCTTTATATTTTTTGCTGTTTCTACTGAACAGTTTTGCAATACATATTCTTTCTAACTATATTTCTTTCCTAACCCTTTCAATTTCAACGTATTTTTGGGAATGTACATAAACTGTAAAAACGCTGTAGAATTTTATAGAAACACTATATAAGAAAAATTGTTGTTGCGTTAACCCACTGAAGAAATTACGACTACACCACTGGAAACAAGGGCCTTTATTCCTTGCTGGTAAAAGTCCGCTGGATTCCGCTGGAGCCACCTCTTAACCTCCTCAACAATCTCATCGTCACTGAAACTTTTTTCCACGAATAGCATCCTTCATTGGCCCAAACAAATGGAAGTCTGAAGGTGCCAGATCCGGGCTATATGGAGGGTGGGGTAACACACTCAAGCGCATTTTTGTGATGGCCTCTCTTGTTTGCAAAGTGTTGTGTGGTCTTGCGTTATCGTGCAAAAGAAGGACGTCTTTCAGTTTTGTCTCCGGTCGAACTCGCTTTATACGTCTCTGGAGTCTCTGTAGGGTAGCAATATATGCCTCTGAGTTGATTGTTTGTCCTTTCTTCATAATGTCCACCAGAATCACCTCTTTCATGTCCCAGAAGATGGTGGCCATAACCTTTCCTGCAGAGGGAGCCATTTTGAACTTTTTCTTGCGTGGGGAGTCTGCGTGATGCTGTAGGGCCGCGCAGTTAATTTTCCGCATTTATATTATTTTTATATTAGTTACCGACAAACCAATTTTGCGCATTACCAAATTGTATATATTTTATCATTGTGTAATTTTAAGAATCATATATAATCTTTATAAATAAGTATTGTACATAAATTATATATATATATTTAATTAATTCAGCTGTATATACAATAACAAAATCTTCTATAAAATTACCCCAGCCAACCAAGAACTCAATAAACTCTGAAAGCGACCGGCTTTTTCTTCAAGACGCCAACCTCCCAAACGACAGGGAGAGAAGAGGACACGAGAGGCCCCTGGAAGAGATACCCAACAAAGAGATAGCCTGCCTCTCGTATCCTTCATTCTTCCCGGCAAATACAAGTAGTAGCAAGAAGAAACCAGCTACAATTGGTGGACATTCGTCGTCGCCCAAGTCTCCAGTCCACTTCTCGGCGCCGATTTTCTATCCCATTATGACATCCTTGTGGACTGCAAGCATGGCATTTTGAAGGATAGAGCAACAACTCTTCAAGCCACTACTAAACCTGTGCAATCCAAAGACCTTCACCTCATCAATATTAACCCTACCGACAAATTACCTCAAGAAATCAGGAACCTGTTTGACAAGTACTCCTCACTACTGAAACCAGCTCAACCGCAGAAAGTTTCCACCAACACTGTCAAGCATACCATCGACACTGGCAGCGCACCACCAGTGTTTGCAAGGCCTCGACGTCTTCCACCCGATAAATTATCCTCAGCTAAGGCTACTTTCAACAACTTACTTCAAGATGAATTATAGAACCCTCAAAATCACCATGGGCCTCACCGTTACACCTCGTTCCGAAGAAGATACCAGGCGAATGGCGGGCGTGTGGTGATTATAGAAGCCTAAACGCTGTCACGAAACCGGACAGATATCCACTTCCTCATATAAGAAGTCTGTCAACATCTCTGCACGGAAAATCATGCTTTAGCAAAATCGATCTAGTCAGAGCATATCACCAAATTCCAGTCCACCCAGAAGATATCGAGAAAACGGCTGTAACAACTCCATTTGGTTTATTTCAGTATTTATACATGCCATTTGGTTTAAGAAACGCCCCTGCAACATTTCAACGCTTCATGGATACAATTTTCAGAGGAGTTGACTGCGTATTTGTGTATCTCGACGATATTTTAGTCCATTCAAATAACGCAGTTGACCATTTGAAAGACTTAGAACGCGTATTCAAGATCCTTCAAGAACACAATTTAAGAATTTCCTTAGGAAAATGCATATTTCAGCAATCCAAAATTGAATTTCTGGGTCATGAAGTTTCCCCAGCAGGCATTCGTCCTCCTGTAAACAGTCTCCGAAATTCAAGATATTCCCCAACCGCAAGATTACCAAAGCCTCAGAAGATTCCTAGGAATGACGGGATTCTATCGCCATATGATACCCCGTTACGCCGATTTAGTCTCACCTTTAAGTGAAATCGTCAGAACTCAAGTCAAACGCAAAAGTCTACAGTGGAACGACGAAGCAATTCAAGCCTTTCAAGATGTCAAGGATGCACTACGGAACGCCGTTACGCTTTGTCATCCTCTTCCATCAAGCTCAATCCTTCATTTAGTTACGGACTGCTCACAAATAGCAGCTGGACTGTAGGGTGGATCGATTTTACATTTTTTTCGATTTCCATATTCTAATAGAGACAAAAACTTGCGCATGCATGAGAAAATAGCCTCTGCAAAATCTTAGCTTAATAGGTAATCATCTTCTGCCCCCGGCAGAGCGATGAAAATCATATTTTAGTAGTCAAAAACGTATTCTTATAAATATTTCAATATGCATCAAAATTATTCCTAATAACTATAAAGTCGATGAAAAAGACCTCATATGATCGTTTTTCCAAGCGCGTTGTCCTACGTTAATATCTTTTGCCCCCGGCAACAACGTCAAATGTTGAAAAAATAGGTAATTTATATACATATTTTCAGATCGGCTCTTTGTCTTAAATAATGCATTTATATATTTCCCATAGCATTATATCGTTGCTTAGGCATGAAATAACACACACGCATATTGAAATATTTTAAAAATTATAAGAAAAATACGTTTTTGACTACTAAAATATGATTTTCATCGCTCTGCCGGGGGCAGAAGATGATTACCTATTAAGCTAAGATTTTGCAGAGGCTATTTTCTCATGCATGCGCAAGTTTTTGTCTCTATTAGAATATGGAAATCGAAAAAAATGTAAAATCGATCCACCCTAAGCTGGAGCAGTTCTTCATCAAATAATCGACAGCAAACCAGTTCCCATCGCCTTCTTTTCCAAGAAATTAACTACAACTCAGCAAGCGTACGCCGCATACGATAGAGAATTACTCGCAGCATACCTAGCCGTCCTGCATTTCCGTCAATTTTAGAAGGTCGTCAAGTAATACTCTTCACGGATCACAAACCGATGGTTTCTGCCTACAAGAGTCCCTTACGAGCCAAGACAGACCGACAACAACGTCATTGGTCTGCCATCACGGAATACGTATGCGATGTAATACATATCTGTGGATCCGAAAACGTCGTAGCGGACTGCCTTTCACGCAACGTAAACGCAGTACATATCGACGCTTTCGATTTATCAGCAATCGCGGAATCTCAACAAAAAGATCAAGAAACGCAAGAATTTCTCCCACGTCTCAAGCCGTTCCCGTTTCCAGAAAATACAACTTTATATTGCGATACATCCACGCCATATCCCCGTCCTTTGTTCCCAAGCAGCATCGATCTTCCATCTTCAATCAATTTCATAATATTTCTCATCCAGGCATCAAGCAATCACTTCGTATCATTAAATCAAGATACTTTTGGCCCTCAATGAATAAGGATATTCGAACTTGGTCCCGAAATTGTGAATCATGTCAATCCTCAAAAATTTCTCGCCATACAAAATCAGAAATAACCCCCTTCGATTTACGAAATTCAAGATTTGAAACGGTACATATCGACATCGTTGGTCCCTTACCGCCAACCACTTTGCCCGGTCAAACATATCCTTCCCCATATAGATATCTCCTAACCTGCATCGATCGTGCCACAAGATGGATAGAAGCATATCCTCTGATTGATACTACAGCCACATCAATAGCACACGCATTTCTCGATGTATGGATTTCAAGATTTGGTGTACCACTGCAAGTCATAACGGACCGCGGATCCCAATTCGAATCCGAACTCTTTAGGGAACTCTCAGCTCTCATCGGATTTCACCGACTAAGAACTTTGTCGTATCGCCCTCAGACCAACGGAATAATTGAAAGATCTCATCGCACCATCAAGACAGCAATCATCGCTCGAAAACAAGATTGGCTCCCCGCTTTACCCATAGTTCTCCTTGGTTTACGCAGTCTCCCCAACGAATCGGGTTATTCACCGTTCACCACCGTCACCGGAACCACCCTATTATGCCCGAGGCCAATGATCGCCAATTCGTCGTCAAAATCCAATTCAAAATTCATCTCCGAATTAGCCAAGAAAATGACGCAAATCGATTTCGCCCAACTCTCTCAAGGAAACATTCACTCAGCCCCCAAATCATTCATTCCATCGGAACTCCACAAATCAAGCCACGTATGGGTACGCATCGACCGCGTTCGAAAACCATTCGAGGCACCATATCAAGGACCTTTCCGTGTTCTCGAACGCCACGATAAGTACTTCGTAATAGAAAAAACTAACGGATCATCAGAAGCCATTTCAATTAATCGTTTAAAACCGGCGTATATAGTTTCAGGTCCCACACAGGTACCGGGCGCACAATCGGACGACATCGGATCGGAGAAAAAGCACGCAAGGAAAAAGGACGATGGAAGACGCACCTCGGAGGTAGCAAATACAGACCTCAGGACGAGCGCGCAGGACAACGCAACAACCGGAAACGAGGCCGACCGAGGATCAACGCGAGCTGGACGAAGGATCCGATTCAAATCAAGACCCGAATATTTCTACTTTTGATATACGTGCTCCGCTTCTCGGGGTGGGCAGTAGTGTGGGTCCGCGCAGTTAATTTTCCGCATTTATATTATTTTATATTAGTTACCGACAAACCAATTTGCGCATTACCAAATTGTATATATTTTATCATTGTGTAATTTTAAGAATCATATATAACCTTTATAAATAAGTATTGTACATAAATTTATATGTATATATTTAATTAATTCAGCTGTATATACAATAACAAAATCTTCTGTTAATTGGTCGATTGGTCGATTGACGTGTGGCCTCGCTGGAGGTAGAGATCTTTTCTCTTCCATCCTCCGAGAAGGTGTCGGTGGTTCTGCTATCGGCATCTGTTGTCACTTTTTTAGGGGGCCTGCTTCCTCCTTGTGAGGTTAGTAGGCCTCGGGGTTCGGATCCCCAAATCTACAAAAGAGCCTGCTCTTAACGCCTGCGCGTGCCTGGTTGAGCCCGGGCGCCTGTCTTCTTCTACTCACGCTCTCGTTTCTGTTCCACTCTTTCTCTATTTCTTTCCCATTTCTTCGTCTGTTCCAGTTTCTCTTCTTCACTATCTTCTTTCTTGGTCACATCGACCATCGACCTGTAAAATTACCCCAGCCAACCAAGAACTCAATAAACTCTGAAAGCGACCGGCTTTTTCTTCAAGACGCCAACCTCCCAAACGACAGGGAGAGAAGAGGACACGAGAGGCCCCTGGAAGAGATACCCAACAAAGAGGTAGCCTGCCTCTCGTATCCTTCATTCTTCCCGGCAAATACAAGTAGTAGCAAGAAGAAACCAGCTACAATGCCACTCCATGAATTGGAGTTTTGTTTCAGGTTCAAAGTGGTGTACCCAAGTCTCATCCCCAGTCACAATTCGTGAAAGGAAGTTATCCCCGTCTGTCTCGTGTCGAACCAACGACTCAGAAGTAATTTCTCTTCTTTGGGCTTTGTGATCTTCAGTCAGTTCGCGAGGAACAAACCGTGAACACACTTTTGAGTATGCCAGTTGCTGAATTTCGTATTCACACTTCCTTCACTAATTCTTAGTTCCAGTGATAGCTCCTTGTATGTGACGTGCCGAGTTGATCGAATGATGCTGTTAGCACGTTGCACAGTGTGAGATGTCACAGCCGATGCCGGGCGACCGCTGCGTGTCTCATCATTGAGGCTGGCTCTCCCTCTCTCCGATGATCTCACACGTTTAGACCAGCGTCCAACTGTGCTTCGATCAACAACAGCATCTCCGTAAACGTTTTGTAGACGTTTGTGAATATTTCCAACTGTTTCCTTCCATGTGGTTAAGAACTCGATAACAGCTCTCTGTTTACGACGCACATCACTGTCAGACGCCATTTTCGAAACTGCGTTAACCATCGGTTTTATACAAGGGCGTTTAAAAGCGGTTTTATGCAAGTAAAGGAGGTTCAAAGTGGAAAAATCCGGTTATGTGAAGCGCAGAAAGTTCAAACTTACGGCCCAAAAGATATTTCAGTCCCATTGCCTATTATTTAGCTAAGAAAAAAGGGTGGGGCAAAATATATTGAGTGCCCCTAGTAGTTATATAATGGAATTTAAATCATGTTTCATTAAATAATTTATATTTTTTATTTACGCCTATTTGAGGTTCAAACCACCATATAACCAAATAAAACCTTTTTCTCTGTTACCTTCCATTAGAGGTGAATAATTCGAAAGCCTTTTTACAAAAATAATGTATTCGTCAAAGATTTTACCACTCAACAACTTACAATGCAAAAAATAATTTTTTGACAGTAATGAATATTTATTTATTTAGGGAAGACACTTAATAATAATAAGACAATTAAGTGAAATGCACAAGCAATTTAGATATGACTATTAGACAATCTTGGTAGTTACTTAACTGAATACAGCTGTATTGTAATACGCAAGATTTTTTAAAATGAATGGACCCATACATAATACATTTTTTCGGATCAATGAAAGAAAGTCACCCCCAGCCCTCTTTAGTTAGCTTTATAAGGCTAACTAACGAAAATATAACAACCTAACCTAACCACTCGTCAATGGCGTACAGTTGACCTACCGATTTGTTAGGTTAGGTCGTGATATTTTCGTTAGTTAGCCTTATAAGGCTAACTAAAGAAGGTTGGGGGTGGCTTTCTTTCATTGACCCATTTTCTTTTCTTTAGAGTAATTGGTTTCTCTCCCGGTCTTCGGACCGTCTTAGCTAGGTGCATAACACCTTTTAGATTGAATTATTTTTGTCCTGTGTGGTTAATTGACCATTTCAGTTATAACGTATACTGCCGTATTATAATGCCTAATGCAGGGACAGATCCAGACCGATTTGACCGATGCACATGCATCGGTCAGAAAAACATGTGCTCCGTTTGCATCGGTCAAATAATTGACCTGTCGGTAACCTTATCTCAGTATCTGAGAGACACTGAGGTTAGGTTACCGACAGGTCAATTACTTGACTGATGCAAACGGAGCACATATTTTTCTGACCGATGCATGTGCATTAGTCAGATCGGTCTGGATCCGTCCCTGTAATGCATACCTTAATTACAAGGTTTATGTACTTCCTTTTTGACGGTGGTAAATATCCCCTTCTGATGTAATTTTACACTAGAATATTGTATGTATTTTAGTATATTTATACCGAATGTACAGAACTCAGTCCGTTTTCTAAACGGAGAATGAAGGATATATTATTTTTTAATATTTACCGACACGAACAGTAACACGGAGTGTCTCCGTTTTCTTCTGTTAAATTTTAAGGAAAGACTATGTTGCGTTTGAATTATTTTTAGTCAACTCATTCCCTTTAAGAGTAATTTACTCAAACTTAAAAGAATGATTTCGCTTCTATGTGCAACACACGATTTGAATTCTCCCGTACGGCACAATATATGTATTTTTATATACTTGAGCAAACTTCCACTAAGAACGCATTTTTTGTTCTTAAAAGGAGAACTAAATTTAATTTTCTCATTTAAATTTTAGCACAGATTTTGTGGGGGAACATTCGTTCAACAAGCCTTAAGATGTACTGACTTTCTGCGCAAGGCTGCCGCTATTCCGCATATTTATATGACGTCAAAATTCGGCACGTTTTGTCTGGGTATTGTAGTTTTTAGAAAATGTGGTATAGGTATAACTAATTTGATTTAAGTTATTCTGTTATTCATACATGGTCTACAAATTGAAATGTATATCACTCTGAATTTCAGGGAGAATATTAATGTCTGTCAGCAATCAGATTTATAATTAGTTTGAATATTTTAACATCCATCAGATGCCTTATTCTCTATTATTCACCATAGAAAACTGATAACTATAGGACAGACTTAATAATTCGACTTTTTCACCCATATTTAGTCAGTAGTTAACAAAACTTAACTTATCGAAACTCAGATATGTTAACTAAAAAAACAACGGAATTGAATAAAAACACCATATATATGATTTCTGTTAACATTTATTACGTTTTTCATATTAAAATTGTCATATTTAAGAAGTGACTAATAATTTCGCGTTGACGTGGAATGAGGTCCGCCAGTTCCACGTCCGTCGATGATGCGCAGTTGTTTTCCGCACTAGCATACGAAATTCCTCAAAACGGCAGCCTTGCTTCTGCGTTTGTTTTATTTGGCGCCTTTCGTTTCGAACGTTATATGCTAATAAAGACATTCATCCCATAACTTAACCAACATAATTTTATGCTACGTTATTCGGCGATATATAAAGATTAATTTGGCATGAGGATTATTCTCGTTTATTGTCTCAATCCGATTTATATTTTTATACGATATATTTTCTTTTCGGCGTATGATACCCTGTTGACGTGCGAGGCTGCCAGGCGTAAGATTTACTTAGCCTTCTATATCAACTTGCTACTTAATTCGTTCTATAATTCTTTTCATAGGATTAAGAACGACCAGCTTGTCAGCAAGAAGTAACCTGATAAATTAACAATCTAACTATAACGGAGTTTTTCCGTTTTATACAAAAGTATAATATGTGTGTGGCGTTTCATTTTTTGAACACCTCCTTGAACAAGGTCAAATCCTTATGGCTACGCTTTTGTTTTAAATGTAATTTTTAAATTTTCTCAATCGAGAATTCCTTATCCGAAATTATTTAGAATTAAATAGGCAATTGAATTCGTGTCTTTTTCCCTAAATTACATGAGTATTTAACTTGCATGTGTTTTTAAATTAAAATGGTTTCATATACAATTGAAAGGCGTCGCCATTCTGGCATTCACGTGATTTTTTTCCATGAACCATTTATTTATAGGCTAAATTAGTCTTTGATTAAGTAATCAATTCCCTTACATATTCCAATATGTAACAATATATATATATATATATATATATATATATATATATATATATATACAGTGTATATATGTATGTGTGTGTGTATATATATATATATATATATATGTGTATATATATATATATATATATATATATATATATATATATATAATATATAATATATATATATATACAGTGTATATATGTATGTGTATGTATATATATATATATATATATATATATATATATACATACACATACAGTGTGTGTGTGTGTATACACATATATATAGTGTGTGTGTGTGTGTGTGCGTATATATATATAATATATATATATATATATATATATTATAATATATGTGTGTGTGTGTGTAGGATATGACGTTATCCTTTAAAGGGTATTCTCAGTATGTCGCTTCCTCGCACCAACAAGGAAGTTTATACCGTTTAATTAATCTGACTGACATCCACGGTTCTTCTTTTCAACTTTACTTTATCTGACTGCGAGTTACGATGAAACGATTTATACCTTCGCTCAATGGCGTACCCTCTCTCTCTCTGTCCGTTGAGAGACGGGAATGCTTCTTCGTGGAAGGATATAAAATGACGCGTCTTCCTTTGCTCAGTCCTTTATTTTTACAAGGTCGAAATCACTTTTAAAATATTAGAATTTCTTAGTAATTAGAAAACAATGAAAACCTTTTCACTACACTTGTTTAGAGAGTTATTAACGAGCAAATGCTTACATCAAAAGGCTAATGGGACCAGCCGAAACGGCCCGGCCCAAGGGCGGAACACCCACTCCAACTCGAGGCCGAGGCGAGACTCTTAACTCCCTGTCTCAAACCTGAGGCAGACTCTCTCAAGGCGTGTTCATTTCCTCCTTGAGAAACCCTGTGGTGCCACGTTTACCAAAGCTTTATTTACTTGTAAATTCCTACTCTAATAATGGTATTAACAAGAGAATTGGTATAAAATGATATTAGCAAAAGAATTTATACAATTGTAGTTTTATACTAGTCGAAAAGAACATTTAGAATTTTTAGGAATCTCTGTTAAGATTATAGATGTGACACCTGTGGAGAGCATCGTTAGACTTATCGAAAGGGTGCCAGAGAATCTGGGCTTGAGGCAATTTATACAAATATTAAGAATTTTAACGGAGTCCTGTTTTAATTTATATGAACAAAATAATATCTTTTAAAGGATTAATATTTTAATTTATACAAACAGAATATCTTTAAATTTTAACACAAATTTATTTTCTCGTAGAAACACTTTTCTACATATATATATATATATATATATATATATATATATATATATATATATATATATATATATATATATATATATATATATATATATATATATATAATGTAAAATAACGCACTGCCGCGACGAAGTATGAAGAAGGAAATCAATCTTCAGGAAGACGTAAACTTTTATTTCGTAACACCAACACAGTTTCAGCTCCTCACGAATATAATAACTGCATAAATGACATGTTAAAAAGGAACAAACCTAAGGACGAAAAAGACACAGGTGTGTGTATATATATTACCATGTAAAGAATGTCCTGATAATGTATACGTGGGAGAAACGGGAAGGGACCTCAGTAAAAGAATTTATGAACACAAGAGAGATGTGAGGGTGGGGAATGAAAAAAGTGCTGTATTCTGTCATGTCAGAGACTATAACGATGTAATAGATTTCAATAACTGCAACTTTGTTTTCAAATCTAATAATGTTAAGCGTAGAATTGTTGAATCTAGTCTTATAGGCTCTATACAAAAGTTTAATCTATCCGATGGTCAATTCTCTTTTAACAAAATTATATGTAATAAAATTAAGAATTTTGTAACATTACCATCCAAATATCCCCAGGCAACACAGGTTCATCCATCAGGTCAAAGCTGGGTCGGAGAGGTCACTTAACTATTCCCTAACTATGGGAAGGTTCAGTCAGCTAATCCCTGATAATTAACTTCCAGGTGTTTATAAACTTTGTTCTTTGTTTATGCGGTCATTACCAATTGACAAGGGCTCGCGAGAAGCCGAAACGCTAGTTGTGTTAAGAAATAAAATTTACGTCTTCCTGAAGAGTGATTTTCTTCTTCATATATATATACAGTACCGGCGGCTTCGGCCGTCTAAAGCGAGCGGAGGAGGCTATGGACACTTTTCTCCGGGTGAGAAACTGATTTATGGCCGATTTGGCCTACCCGAGGACGCTCGAGACGAGAGAGTAGGGACGAGGCGAGACGGAGAGAAACGAGGGATATAGAATTTCCTCCGCCAAGGGTGTCCCAGGAGGAAATGTCAAGAATGCACCATTTGATTCTTTGGGTATTTCTAAGTATAAAGTATTATATCGACATGTGCCTGATTCCCAACCGTTACCGAGATACAGGCCTCTACATTTGGGTAACTAAAACATAATAAAAAGCCGATCTTAGATAATATTCAATGACATTTAATGATACATTGGCAACTGTGCAGATTCTCACATTATTTATTTACATTATTTTTTTGTCTGGGGGTTCTTGAAGAGTAACGTTTATCAGCGGGGTAAGCCCGAAACTAGGGAGCAGTTGGTTGCACGTATACAGGATGCGTTCATAAACCTCAGAAATGAACTTCCGCGTTTTCCTTGGCAAGACTCGATGGATCGGAGGCTCGCCGCGTGCATTGAAGAAGGAGGGGGTCGCTTTGAAACCATTCTGCAATAAGTGCAATAGTGTATTGTATGTTTGTACGTTTTGTAAACCACAAGTGTCATTAAATAGTATCTAAGATCGCCTTTTTATTATGTTTTAATTACCCAAATGTAGAGGCCTGTATCTCGGTAATGGTTGGGAATCAGACCCATATCGATATAATACTTTCTACTTAGAAATACCGAAAGAGTGAAATGGTGCATTCTTGACATTTCCTCCTGGGACACCCTGTATATATGGGATTATCATATATATATATATATATATATATATATATATATATAGAATGTGTTATTGATAAGAGTGTAGTGAGATGAGGTAGTGTGCTAAGGGAAAATAAGAAAGTAGACGTGGTATATGTATATAACCTGCCATAATATGGACTTTAAGGGGCACCAAAATAAAAATATTATCTTGCAGTAAATATAAACTTCAAAATTATCAATTCAGCAAAACCATCTAACCGACCTCCCCATTCTCGAACCCCTATATATCCTCCGTATTAAACCAACTCTCAACGACTATAGTTCTGCCTTTAACTTAAACATAGACAGATAAATTCTCATACCTTACCACTGGAAAATAAACCTACTATCACTCCGTTTGGCTCTCCAACATTCCTAATATGGATATTCCAACGTCTATTCATTCCCCACCTTTGTTTCAATTAGCTCATCACTCCGATAATAACCTGGTAAGGCACTGCTTTTAATTTTTTGTCACCTTTTTAACTTTTGTACATTTTGGCTGTTGTTTCACCCTTCTACATTTTACTTGCAGGGTGACCCAAAAGTCTGTTGCCCCGACGCATTCTAAACTGCTTTTTTTCGGGGCAGCAGACTTTCAGGACACCGTGTACTTTTTATTTTTATTTTCAAATACTTAATATGTACTGTAAATATATTTTTATAAATTTTTTATGCCCATCATACTTATTCACTTTTTACACTCGGTTTTAAATTTTTAGCACTGATGATGGAAATTAAAATTTCCGAAACGTTTGTAAATAAATATGTACCATCTCCTCGTCCTCTTATTTCTCACCATATATATATATGAAGCTTAGAGCGGAGAACGATCTTTCAACGCTAACTTGTGTGCACGGAGTAGACAATGCTACCAAGGCTGCCTGTTTTAATTCTCCTCCCATTTCCATCCATCATTTCATGGGATCTTGATGGATCAGTTTCCCAGCTGAATCTCTCTCTTTCGCGAGGCGAGGACATTTTTCAAACTGTATCACACCTACATCAAACTTCGCACTCAGTGACACAGTTTGAATTCGTCCTTCCTTCTGGAGAAGTCTTTCCTTTTGTCGCAATTCTTTTTCAACTCAACTCACAAACAAACAATAAAATATATTAGGATTAGGCCATTCTTCCGTCACCGTTAACTCTCCACTTCCAGTGAGTCATTTGGAGGGTGGAGTGATAATTCAATACATTGTTGCCAAATCTAAAGGCGCACACATAAATTTTGTAAACTAAAAACCCGGCTGTGCGGGTCCTTCACTTTCGGGTCGGGTCTGGGTCTGGGTCAGTTTTAAAATTCACTTTCAGGTCCGGATCTTGTTTCTAATTCACTATCGGGTCCGGGTCCGGGTCTTATCTCACTTTCAGGTTAAACCCAGGTCTGGGTCCGGGTCCGGGTCCGACCTGCCAACCCTGATATATATATATATAGGGTGAACCAAATGTAGGTGGACAGTAAATGATAACGTTTATTTTGAGAATACATATTTAATTTTTTTGTATACTATAATACAAAATAAAATTTAAATAAATTAGTTATAATATTTAATATAATAAAACACAAACACCATAGTTATAATGAACACCATAGTTATAATATAATAATATAACACAAACCGTATTCAACCTACTGTCCACCTACTTTTGGTTCACCGTGTATATATATATATATATATATATATATAAATATATAATATATATATATATATATAATATATATATATATATGTGTTAAACACAGACCGTGCATGGAATAAGGAACTCTTCTGGGAAATTACATTCACTATAGTTTGAATAAGTAATGATAAATGACAAATACAGCATATAGCATTACTTATTCGAACTATAGTGGATGTAATTTCCCAGAAGAGTTCCTTGTTCCATGCACGGTGTGTGTTTAACATATAAGTTTCTCAGGGGATCATTCTGAGTTTATATATATATATATATATATATATAAGCAAACAACCACAGGGAAAAGGAAAAGGAAACACGAAGTCCGAGCGCTTTCGTTTCTCCTTGAAGATGTGAATATCACGAAAGCGCTCGGACTTCGTGTTTCCTTTTCCTTTTCCCTGTGGTTGTTTGCTTATTAATAAGATCACGTGTTATTCTGTGATTTTAGTGCATATATATATATATATATAACTATGATTTTATGGGAATGTTGTGAAAAGAAAGTACTGCAAAGCAGTTGCCATGCCCATCCAAAAAATACAATGTTCGTTGCAAGTCTGTGAGCAACCCATATTCTTATAACTTAATTTCATTATATGTATGTACAGTTGCCCACATATGTAATGTTCCTCGCCTCACAGGCGACTCCGTACATGTGGCAACGCCGCAGTGTTAGTCAAGGTATCCCAACTGGGGAAGGTGGGGTGGAGGGGGAACAACCGAGTCCAACAACATATAACACAAACATATACTGTATATCTAAAGGACAATTGAATGCGTAGTCAGTGACATACAGGTAATTATATTGTAATATCTGTGTTCATAAAGATAAACAATTAATATGATCGTGAACAGCGTTGAACTCCATGTAGTTTACTAGTCTTATACAGTAATAAGACTGTATGATTACTTCTATTATGATTATATGAACAGCTACTCCAATATAACCTTTTATATAATAGCGAATGAGAAATGTTCGCCTGTAAGAAATTTTCGCATTTTTCGCGTAGGGCTATAGTTTACGCGAAAATATCCAGCAGGCGAAAATTTGACAATTTAAATTAATCTTTAGAAGATAGTAAGAAAATAAAACTTAGATCATTAAAATACTTTATTTGAAAGTAAATTCAGTATATTGTAATAAAACATTTTAAAGTGAAAGCAGTAAAAACATTTTAAATTATACTGTATTATTACTGTATAACAAGAATATCATGAATCCCGCTAATTTCCCAACCCTTCCGAATGGTCTCCCTTATTTTGTGTAGGTTATCCCATGCAGAGACAATCCATTTAGCATGAATAGGTTTCAGTGGAGAGAGCTTCAAATCTATTTTACCGAGAGATTCATTTACGTTGAGTGCTACTGAAACTTTATCCGCATACCAAGAGGTAAAACTTGCCTTGATATACGACCTCACCTCGACCGATCACAGTCCAGAATAAATGTCGTCATTCATGACGTTATTTTAATCTGTAAGATTATAACTAGCAACTGTTGACCGCGAAATTATGATACCGCGAACTCGTCAAAGGATATGAAAGAGCGAATATTTGCTGCCGCGAAATTAACCTGGTTTACAGTACATATACTTATAAACTCATACAATATTATACTAATGTTTGTGAAATAAATGGGCCAAACCGAGGTGTTGACATGGTTACTGGCATGATTTATGCTCATACCATATTTCTACACCGTATGACGAAGACCGACTATGAAAATGAATCCAGCTCAAGATAAAATTGCACAGCGACGCCGGATAATTGATATGCGGGAAGCAGGCCTCTCTGTAGCTGACATAGCCATGGAACCAGAATTTCGAAGCCTACTGTTCGACGCTGGGTGCAGAGGTGGCAGGAGACTGGGGATCTGCTAGATCTTCCTAAGTGTGGGGCACCAAGAAAGACCACCCCAGAAGAAGACCGGAGAATAATCAACGACGTGCAGAGCGATCCTATCAACAACGCAGTCGCCATCCAGGAGATACTACATATGGGCGTGTCAGTGGACACCGTAGGAAGACGGTTGCATGAAGCAGGATATCACTACCGTACTCCTACCAAGAAAGAGACCATCGAGGAACGACATCGTCAGGCCAGGCTCTCGTTTGCTTGCCAGCATATAAATGATGATCTTGCATACTGGAGCAGGGTTATCTTCTCTGACGAGAAGACGTTTGCGTCTACAACTCACGGCCGTCTTCGGTGTTGGCGACAGAACAACACGAGATATGTCCGCAAAATATTTACGAAGTGGCACGGAGTGGGCACGTGACGGCGAATGTGTGGGGATGGATGCACCTGCAAGGACTAGGAGAGCTGACTGAGATCCACGGAAGGTTTAGGCAGATCAATATATAGAGATCATGGAGGAGGTGATACTGCCTTCTGTACGCGCTTATGTTTTGCCCTATCTTGAGCAGATTATCTTTATGTAGGTATGTTGTATTTGTGTTATAGAATATTATACTATTACTAGAGTAAGATTTATGCATCACACGCATTTGTATGTCCGGTTTCCACATTTACATGGGATGAATAATGGTCATAAAATTGGTCTTTAACTCTTTCAGTACTATGACAACACTTTAAGATTTTATTCTGGATAACTGCAGACTGTATTATTTGTATAACGGCGCACAATTACATTTAGCTGAGAGAAACCCCTAATACATAGAGGTTAAAACCTATCTAAAATAGTGGGTTACTGATGAAACGTATGGATGAGATATAATTCTACTTTTAATATTTAAAATCTATTCGCAAGACAACTCTCCCATCTACACCGCCAGGATTGTTAGAAGGTGGTTCGAGGAGCAGCGAAATCTAGAACTACTGGAATGGCCTAGTAAGGGGTGTGACCCCAACTCCATTGAGAACGTGTGGGGGAATGTGGTGAACTCGTGGGAGACTGGGCAGGAGCGGACCAACCGCCAGCTGCTGGATTACAGTATGGCTGAGTGGGAGATGTTCCGAAGGAACCCACACATCATACATAACCATGTTGCATCTATGCCTCACAAATTGCAAGATGTAATAGACAATAGTGGGGGATGGACCAAATACTAACTATGAACCGGGTATAGCTGTGTCATTTACGTTAATCAATGGCAGATTTTGAGCATTTTGTATGATAAACTATTTAGTAAAACATTCTCAACCATTGCATATTTGCTGCAATAAAGAATTGGTGTTTTATTGTATGTATATAATCCTTGTTAAGATCTAATAATATCCCCACATTGATAATGTAACAGGAAATCTGGAAAACATTAATGGGCTTATCTGTCCATCGCGATTAAATCATTATCTCTCCACATTGATAATGTAAATACAATCTGGAAAACACGATTAATATAATAGGCATCAGCCACAAACCGGTAGTGATATCCTGCTTCATGCAACCGTTACCTTACGGTTTTTACTGACACGTCCATATGTAGTCTCTCCTGGATCGTGACAGCAAGTAATGATGTCAACACCACGGTTTGACCCATCAACGTCATTTCACAAACATTAGTATAATATTGTATGAATTTATAAGTATATATAAATATGTTTAATAAGCAAACAACCACAGGGAAAAGGAAACACGAAGTCCGAGCGCTTTCGTGATATATTCACATTATCATTATTTTCTGTTTCTCCTTGATAATGTGAATATATCACGAAAGCGCTCGGACTTCGTGTTTCCTTTTCCCTGTGGTTGTTTGCTTATTAATAAGATCACGTGTTATTCTGTGATTTTAGTGCATATAAATATGTTTATGCTAGAATAACCGTGGATTATTCTTATGTGATTTCAATAATCGGTTACTGTTATTCAGATCGAAACTGTTAACAAGTTCTTTGTGTAACAATCGATAAGCCATTTCCTACTAACTCTGCCCCTCTACCTCGCTCTCTCTCACACTGTCTCAATCTTTTTCTCGCTCAATGTTAGTACATATATACAGAGCTGTGCTTAGCGACGCTAGTTAATTATTAGCGCATCCATTAGCGGCGCTGTTTTTCAAAATAGTCAGCGGAACAGATAGCGCCGCTACATTTTTAGGCAATGTTAGGCGCTAACCGCTAAGCACTAATATAAATTAAAATGAATAGTCTTAGAATGGTATTCTCTATATTACTTTGCTTTTTGTGCATAATGCTGAACGCAGAATGTATAATAATAAACAGTTTCCTGAACTGAGTATGTAAAGGAGGACAATGTCTTTCCAATAAATAAATTTAATTATAAATATCAAATTACGCAATTTTCTTGAATACCCAATAATCATTTTAAAGATATAATTTTGTTCCCATTTGACACTATAAAAGATAATAACAAATAGCGAACACATACAAATATATACAAATGCATTATTATTATTAAAAAATAGTACTTAGCTATACATTTCATAAAAATTAGCGCCAAAATTAGCGTTAGCTTTAGCACCGCTAATTTTAAAAACTGTCAGCGTTAGCGGCGCTAGAATTTATTTGCATTAGTGTTAGCGTTAGCGGCGCTATATTTATCAGTTAGCGCGCACAGCTCTGCATATATATATAATCGTGTAGATTCGTAAGTTAGTAAAGGTTTAAAGCTGCACACGGACTCTACAAACAACTTTATTAGTATTGTTACATAATGATTTAATATACGCGAGACTGGTGGGTGGGGAAGGGGAATGAGGGAGTGTGGAGGATGGTTGTGTAATGTCTATTTTCGGTTCAAATTCACTAGTATATAAAAAGTTGTATTGTGGTATCTGTTCATATAGACTTGCAGTAATCATAATGGAACCTTATTACTGTATAAGACTAGTAAACATGGGAGTTCAACACTGTTCACGATCATATTAATCGTATCTTTATGAACATAGACATTAAGGGGTTCCAAAAAACCTTAGCCCCCCCCCCCCATTTACAACTTACATGTTTACTTATATCGAAATAGTTTTTAGTGATTATAAAAATATATAAAATTCTTTATTTATTGCAGGTATTAAAATTACTCTAGCTGATAAAGTGATAATATAATGACTTCTCAATTAATTGGTGATTCGGAGAGGCAACGTGTGATAGATCGCATACGAGCAATAACATTTCGGGAAGCTCGTGATGCTGGAGCCACCTTTATAACACGTTCATGGGTTGCCAAAAAGTTGCGAAGAAGTGAGGACTTCTTCAAAAGAAATTGGAATAAAACTTTGGATGAATGTGAAATAGATACAACCAAATCTGGCCGCCCAAATTTGCCACTCTCTCAGGAAACAAAGGACATCATTGAAAGCGGTACGCGTAAGCGGAAAAACAGCTGTGCTAAACTTTCTAGAGAGATCGAAGTGTTGAGAGGAAAGATCGTTAGTGGTGAGATCATTCGACTGTACCGTCATAGGCAAGGTTTAAAGCCTTGGCATGAACTTCCAAAGCCAAGAAAAAACTCAACTTAACATCGATGACAGAATGTGGTTTGCCCATTATCTTGAAGATTGGGATGTGGATGATTTCATGCATTTAGCTGTCTCCGATGAATTTTTGTTTACGTAACACGTCGGCCTAACTACCAAAATGATCGAGTGTGGGCCACAACACCAGATGAAATTGATGACAATGAACATTATCGCGAATTATTAAAAAGTCCAGACTGTGTGGTGTGTTTGTTTTGTTCACTGCAAAGAAGCTCATGTGGGTGCTGAAGCCAAATGGTCAGAGTTGGGATGGACAGTATTTTCGTGATATTATCTATCCCAGCATGTCATTCCTTTTCTAAGAAACCCAAACAATGTTATGGATGTCGATCAGGTCACACTTCTGCACGATAAGGCACCCTGCTTTAAGGCATTAGCCACTCAACAGTTGTTGCGGAACCATGAGATCGATTTCTTTGGAAATGAAGAATGGCCAGGAAATTCTCCTGACCTGAACGTCTGTGAACACATTGGATCAGTTATAAAGGACAAGGTTGAATGTCTCTTGTTTCAAGAACCTGCAGCAAATCGATTTCGAAGGATACAATAACGCAACACATTGAAACTGTTTTAGCAAATTTGCGTAACGATCAAGATCTATTCACGTCACTTTTGGGAAGCTACCCAAAGCGAATTCAGGCTGTCTTGGAAGCCAATGGCGGGAACACCAAGTTTTAATTGTTTCTCATTAAATGCATGATTAAATTCTCTTTTGTAAGGTATGTGTAGTTTTACTGTACCTCTAATGGTTTAAGCCATGGGCGGGGGGGGGGCTAAGGTTTTTTGGAGCCCCGTATATATTCATAGGCTACGCCTACGTTCTTATTTTCCCTTAGCAGACTACCTCACCCTTATCAATAAATCATTCGACTTGGTGGTGTAGTGGTTAGCGTCACTGACTACAAATCCATCGTCCCCGGGATCGAGACCCGATGACGGCAGCCGGCGCGCAGCAAAACCCAGCTGTTCATCCTTCCACACAATAATGAAAGTGGTTGGTAGATAAATGGGTACCCTGGTTGGCCTAGACGCTGGCTGCTAATGGGACATGGTTCGGATTCCACGTTAAACTGTAGTTCTAAGGTGGAGTGAAAAGCTTGACCTTCGGGTGGAAGCAAACAAAAGGTTATATATATATATATATATATATATATATGCATATTATTTTATTATATTTATTGGGAGATAAAAAATTGTTTTTATTTTGGTGGCCCCTAAAATCTATAATTATGCTATTGATGTGACATCGTGTTGCAGGTGGTCGCTAAAATCCATAGTACGGTTGGTTGCATTTGATGTGAGGTTGGCGGTTGGTTGTAGGTCTGAGGTGGGGTGTTACTGGGTGGGATAGGCTCTATTCGCATAATTTTAGGGTTTGGCACCCCTCTAACCCCTCCACCCACCTTTCTTGGCCTTGGCGCCTTTTTCAACAAGGTTATATGCAATTACATTGCACTCATTAAATTCACCCAGTCTACTAAATATAATATTTTTAATCTTAGAATATACTTTGATTTGTAAATTTGACTTTGATGAGCAGAAACACTTGACAAACAGGCATCCATCCACGTATATCTGTATATACTATATATAAGTGCAGCTATATAGGGAATTATAAAATGAATATAAAGCCTTTATCGTTATTGGTACTTAGGAACAGGATATACTGTAGATATAAATTTGCTAAAACTGGAGAACACGATTATAATGGTTATGGTCAAACACATATGTGAAGCATATTTGTAAAAAAAAGAAAAATTTACATTTTTAAATTCACTGAAAGGTTTTTTGTTACATTGTTACAGTCAGTGAGTTATATCAAGTAATTTTTCCCTTTTACGATTCGGGCATTCAGTCATTGAAATTTAGAATCCTGAAGTAGATCTAATGGAAGAAAGGTGAATTGAATAAAACTGAATGGAATAAAGTCGAACCCCAAAACTTGAACCGCCATAAAGTCGATTTGGAAACGGGTCGAATCCCCCATGCTGGAATTAAAAGTCGAAAACGCCCATATTGAAATTAGATCGAACTACTATTTAATGCCCGGTTAGGCTATTGTTAGTTTAGGTTGGTCAAGCCAGGTTCAGGTAGGTTAAGTTAGGAAAAAGGTTAAACTACAATGAAATCAAATTGGTCAGACTGATATAAAGTCGAACTGAAACTAAGTTAGATGAAACTAAATCGAATTTGACCTAATTCTACCTCACACGAATAAATGCTCAAATTATAAAGTAATATGAAGCCAACCAAGCTTATTCTGCATGTATAATTTTAATCCGTTGAATTGAATTTTTATATTCGGTTGTGTGTTGAAAAACAAAGAAAAAAAGTAATAAGATGTAAAATACAGTAGCTTGAGAGAGAGAGAGAGAGAGAGAGAGAGAGAGAGAGAGATGAAAACATTCTAAATTATTTTTATACGGGAACTGATAATTATTTAATAATTGGAAAGAGAACTCATTTCATATGATTTCGCTAGTAGCTCTCCTTCCATGCAAGAAAGGTGCGATATTCGGTTCGTTTTCAATAAAACCACTTGTCGATGAAGTGTAAACTCGAGAGTAGCGTGAAACTGTGACACAAATTGCATCGACGCCTTGTATTCCAAATCGACGAGTTAACAGAGAACAAAACGTATTATCTCGTTGAGAGGTATTTGTTTATTGTATTTCGGGAGCTAAACAAAACGCTGTTATTTAACGTGTTACCCGAGCAAGAGAAGCTGTTCTTCATTGAAATGCGTTTATTTATTCGTTAATTAAATCAGCTGAGATGCTCATTATGGCCCATATTTTCCGCACAAAGCGTATGAATGTGTATGCGAAAAAAACAATCTCTTTAACAGAAACGCAAAATTGAGATGTTTTGTTCAATATCCAACAATATCCAACACTGATATAATTTTCATAGAAAATGCTTACTCTATATGCTATAATATATTAAAAAGAATATTGTAGTGAACTTTTAAAAAATATGAGGTCACCATCACCATCATGTATTTATATAACTTTGCTTTTTCATATCTATAAATAAAGATAAAATGAAGTATGAAGTTTACATTACTCGGTATTTTGGGAGGCACTGCTTATCGGATATGTAAAATTCAAATATAGAACTTTGAGAGAGAGAAAGGGAGATAAAATGCATGGAAGAACAAATAAATAAAAGAGAAAGAAAAATAACTAAAATCACCACTCATCCATGTTATCCGCCAAACGTTTCAATCTTGCGACTTTGTAAAAAAATTTATTACGATGTAAATTTGTTTTATATAAAAATTTTGCACGAAAAACTGCTCATTAAAACCAAGATCTGCTTCTGCGGGTCAGAGGGGAAGTTCTTTCAAAACTGAAGTGAACAAATGGTCAAAGATTGAATGATCGATCGAGTGTGTGTTAGTACTATACGAGGGATGGGGCTACAAGAGAAGCAGTTACGGGAAGGGGTACACAGAGAGGGAAAAGTGAAAATAAAAAGGGAAGAGAAGTGGAACGAAATTTAGAAAGAGAATATAATATATATATATATATATATATATATACACACTGTATATATGCAAGTTCAATGAGGGGTTCTGAAGCTTGCATTTTTATTGGTGTGTGCGGGCAGGAGTGAGAAAATAAAAATTTAAAAAATACAAACAAAGAATAAAATAAACAAATAAATAAAAGAGCGGACAAACAGACAAAGAAATTCCGAGGATTGATTTAATCCTTAATGCATGGCATCCATTTTAGACATTCAGCCATCCGCAGCACATTCAGCTATTCGTAGCCCTGCTGTAAAGGCATGCCTTTCGAAGCTCTTGCTTTTATATATATGTTCCTCCTTGATAATGTGAATATATCACGAAAGCGCTCGGACTTTGTGTTTCCTTTTCCTTGTGGTTGTTTGCTTATTATATATATATATATATATATTTCGAAAGATATTTGGAGACTGTTTATTGAGATTTCGTGCATTTACACACAAAATCTTTGGCATCCAAAAGTTGCAAAATATTATGCGATCGACTTCATAATTATAATTTAGTATTTATAGTAAAAATGCCGTTCAAAAAATATATCTGCGTGATCTGTGAGTTCGATTTTACTCATGATATTTATGTGGAGAAATATATGGACGAAAGTACTGCAATGTTTGTAAATTTTGTAATTTAGAGTTATACTGATGAAGAGTTTAAGGCGTTAATGAAGGAAATTAGATGAGACATCTTCACTAGAAAAAGTTAAACATTGAAGATTGTTTGATCCAATATATTTTAAATGAAAAATAAACTAATTAAAGATATTTTTACTTTAATACTGTCTACAATTTTTTAGAGAGTGGTCTAGAGGTTCCTCTACAATAAAATCAGAACGTTTATGGAGAAAGTAAACAAGTTTAGATATGAAGGAAAAATATTTTCATTCAAGAAAGAGACATGATATGAAACTAAGAATTTAAATGGAAATAAACAAAATTTAAGAAGTACATAAACCAGCATTATATTTTTGGTAGCGGAGAGAGAAATTCTGGAATTTGTTCTTTATTTGCAGCACGTCATCCGCGAGAGGGAGTGTTGTGGTTAAAACTTGCGTACGTTCATTGGTCAAACTGAAACACTAGAAATTCTTAAATTGAAATTAGCTTTAATATGTAGATAAAGAAATCGAAGAATAAATATGAGGAGTATAGAGTTGTGAGGTGCAAACAAGACAGTGATCAGCGACCACGGCAAAAGATACATCTCTCTTCAAAGCCACAGTACTTCCATTTTCACACTAATCGTTTTCATCACCGTATGACACGTGTGTGTATATATATATATATGGACATGGATAATTCTACTCATATTTCACAAATTATAACGACTTCGATGCAGTTTTAATTTCATCTATTCATATCACAATGCTGGGCAGGTAAATTCGTATAATTCCACTACCGAATACGAGATGCTTCGGGTATTGTACAGTAGAGTCCCGATTATCCGACTCTCGTTTATCCGACATTCCGGTTTATTCGACATTCCGGTTTATTCGACATGCCCTACTGACATCATATTATTAAGACGGTGGAGCGACCTCGCTGCTAGGAAGAGAAATAAAAGTGCAAAACAACCTTCCATCGCGCATTTCTTTAAACGTTTGCCTTAAAGTTTTTCCTTGCATTGTCTTAATTTATGAATGGGTAGCTTAATAAAGATGATGAAATTTTTTCTTTTAAATACTGTATATAAAAGCAATAAATTTGTGTAATGAGATTTATTCCTTTATGTAGTCGCATAATGTATTTTACATTTTTTTATAAATAAACCTTAATTTCAAAATTATTCGGAAATTCTGTTTAATTTGCGTTCCTTTCATCTAGCACTCACTATTTCCAGATTATCCGACGTTTTCGTTTATTCGACTACCTGTCGGTCCCGTTTACGTCGGATAATCGGGACTCTACTGTATTTCCAGTACAAAATTTAAAAAAAATATGTATTTTCAAAATACGACAAATGCAAACTGTATTTTGTCTTTAAGGATATAGTTTCCTTCTTTACCTTTCCACTGCAAGTATCGTAGCTACAGGGCATATATTTAATGCATACAGGGATTATATAGTGACTATACAGTATGACAATTTAGAGATCACAATAATAACGAATACATTTACAGTACTCTAAAAAGTGGGAAATTATATGATACTTTTATTAGTAAATGAAGTAAAATAACCAATTATTATTTCAGTGGTTAAAATTACAAAACAAAATAAATTAAAAAATTAATAATAGCCTAATTGTTTTAATATAATAATTGCTTAAATTCATCCTTATTTCAAACAGCCTATAAAGAACTATAATTTATATTTTAAATACGAAGTGAATATTAAAATCTATAAAGGAGAAAACTATTAAAAATTATTAAAAATAGATTTTTTGGCAGATGAAGTAACGACGGTAAACAAAAACGTATCTTTAGTAATTGGTACCAAAGATGGTTTGTCAAATTCCGCTGAAGCTAGTAGCGTGTTCTTTGATTTAGATCAGGGGTCACCAACCTTTTTTTTGTTCACCGCCCACTTTTACGATTTTTTGAAAATTAAAAAAGCTTATCGCCCACCTTAGATCAAAAAGAATAAATCAATATAATCGATAAAATAAATAATGAAATAAATGTTTAATTACCTTTAATGTGAGCCCACTAGTGGGCGCTACCGCCCAGGTTGGTGACCCCTGATTTAGATGAAAGTGAGCAAAAACTCAGCCAATCTTTTTCTTAATATATTATTGCAATTTTTATATGATCATGGATTTAGTTTTAAGAGTGGCCTTCCGAAGATTTTTAAGTGTTTTGGCGTAACATGTTGAGACGAAAATTGAGTTTGATTCTGTTGATGCAAATATTTCCAAATGTTACTGCGTGGCACTGCAGTAAGCATCAACTGCAGCTAGCCGTTGCCGATGTTATGGAAGAAAGCGAAATGTGGGGGATGAAAACCTGCTTCACAATAAAATCAAATTGAAGTGCATGGTTGTTTCACTACAGTCTGTACACGATTAAACTCTGAAGGAGTAATAGAGATATTTTACAAACTCGGAGTCTTCTAGCTGAAGGTTGACGCGAAATGTATCGCAAAATTATGAAGCTTTTCAACCCAACATTTCTCAAAGACACTAGTCGAAATTCGAAGTAACGGGTGACATATGAGGGCCTCACGCAAAGATCGTCTTCCCGATACATTATTTGTCTTATATACATGTATGAGACTTATATTTGACATTTTAAAGGAAATAAAATCTCAGAAGTGCAGAAGCGTTCTATTACACTGACGCATTCCCATAAATTACCAATTATTATAAAAAAGGTTATATAGTTTGGTGTAGTTCCTAATCTCTGCAGCAACGCTATCGTCACACATTCCACGAAACTGCAGCCCAAATAAAATGTTCCTCATATATTATATATATATATATATGATTTTGTATCCAAACTATCATGAAACTATTTCCAGAATGAAAAAATGTGTCAGACATGAGAGCGACTCGTTTCAGAGTAAAAATTATATTATATATAGGTCCAAAACTGTCCCAATGAATCTTAATAGGATGTCCGAATGACTGACCTCCCGTTATTAATTGCGTCGAAAGAGTAACCATTAAAAATAACATATGATCATTATGAGTACTTACATAAATAGTACAAAAATATATAACAAATAACAATATACACAGTGTGTGTGTGTGTGTGTGTATATATATAATAAAACTGACGTAGGATTGAAATTGATGGCCAAAGTTTTATTTTAATTAAAAAATAGCGAGTTTCTTTGTTTCCTTTGATTCGGCGACTTTTTTTTTTCTTCTTCTTCTTCTTCTTCTTCTTCTACAACTACTAAATTACCGGAATTAAGAACTCGAGCTTCGCCAAAGCTTTTACTTCGCATTTTTCTTTGTCGACTCGGATTTGAAACAAGTCCCGCCTGACAAGGGATTTATTAAATAACATTTGGGGTTCCACTTGTTGGTTTACGTCGTCGTCGTCGTTGGCCTAGGCAAGCTACGGCTTGGGACCGTAGCGCATCTATCCGGTATAGGTTAACCTGGATGATGTAGCCATAGGCACTGCCGCTAGTTAAGTGCCAACCAGTGATTATCTCACTAGCCGTATTGAGTCCGTTAGGCGAAACTACGACAGTACCAAAGGTGGAAAATATAACCTTTGGTTTTCTATTGTTTGTTTTTTTCTGTTTAAGGTGCTTTCAACCCTGCTGGATTATTGACACCATTTTTTTTTTTTTTTTTGTAGAGAAAAGTGGTGAAAGAAGTAGTAGAGGAATTAATTATGTTTACATACAATAAAATTAGTATTAATGTGGTTCACAATTGAATTATAATGGGGTAACTAATTTAAAATGAATTTATACTATTCCGAAATTCAAGACTGTAAAATTAACATTTATCTTGAAACTAAAATAAGAGTATTCACTACACACTCATAACTCTCTCTCTCACACACACACACACACTCTTTCTGTATATTATGTCTGGGCAAAATTGGCAATTACGATTGTCCATGTGAAGATTTTTAGCTGGAGTTGAACTACACTCCTAAAAGTTATTAAATATAAGTTGCACGTCAGTTACACATTTTAACGTAACTTATCTGTAACAATGAATTCAGTGTGCAACAATAGCGTAACTTTTCCAACTTCAACAAAAACAAGACCTTTTTTTCCCTCCATTTCGTTCCGTCCGTAACTTTGTTGTTGAGGAAGTGAGACCCTTATCCAATATTTCGTTCCCTAACAATTCTGTAACTTTTGTTGCTGTTTTTTTCATCTTATGGCGTAACTTTGGCGTAACGTTTTAAACAAAGGTATATAGATGCTTCTAGATAAATATAACCTATAAATTTCCATAATTTATCTCGCATAATACGCATATCGCATAGCATACATAGTGTCCAGAGAGTGGCTACAAAAGTAACTGTACACAAGTTTTCATGCTTATGATTTACAATTAAACACGTTTTCATGCTTATGATTTGCAATTAAATGTAGTTACCGTTTAGGTGCCTGGTGTAAGACAAAAACAATAAAGCTGCTGAAAAGAGTATATGAAATATATTTTTTAATATTCATTACACGATATAATTTTTTCCATTAACGAAAAATCTGTATTAATTCTTTATTCTAAATACAAATATCTTTGGATGTTACTTTTAAAAGCTGTTCTCTCTGCACATGCGTGCTTGTTTCGTTCAATTCACAGTTCACGTGAGGTGTATGGATGATTACGTTTTAAAAATTAATTTAAAATATGGTTGATTATAGCCTACATTATAAATAGTTGTCTTGTACTATAAATTTTACTTCGTGTTATATAAAATAGTGTAACAGAGTGGAATACACTAAGTATAAAGTGATAAATACACACTTAAATTCGGTTACACACAAATTCGCGTCTTAATTAATATACCAAAGCACGTTCGCAGTTTCTTTAACTTAAATTTGGAAATGTGATGTGTTATTGTTAAATGGACCTTTCCGTTCTTTGGGCACCATTGAAATGAGAGAAATTAATATTTTTTAAACTTATTTTACTTTTTATTAATAATCAGTACATTTTGAAGAGGAGAAATTTAATTTATTTAATTTAACAGCTGTGAACATAAATAAAAACTAAAAATATTGGATCACCCGAAGATCAGGGTCCCCAGCCTTCTTTAGTTAGCGTTATAGGGCTAACTAACGAAAATATCACGACCTAACCTAACCAATCGTCAAGGGCGTACAGTTGACCGAACGATTGGTTAGGTTAGGTCGTGATATTTTCGTTGGTTAGCTTTATAAAGCTAACTAAAGAAGGCTGGGGGCCCTGATCTTCAGGTGATCCATTTAATTTATTGACTGCCCGGTTAGGTCAACTGTACGCCCTTGACGATCGGTTAGGTTAAGTCGTGATATTTTCGTTTAAAGTAACGAAAATATCACGACTTAACCAATCATCAAGGGTGTACGCCTGTACAGTTGATCTAACCAGGCATTCAGTTGACCTAACCAGGCATTCAATTAACCTAACATAGTGTAGAAAGTTAAAATAAGTTTAAAAAATATTAATTTCTCTCATTTCAATGGTGCCCATAGAAAGGAAAAGATCCTGTTAAATTTAGTAACGTACTGCAAGTTTCTCTACGATATTTTTTAGGATTTCTTCATAAAATATATGGCCCTATTTCATAAGTAAAGTTCTGAATTGTATTTTTTTTCATTTAATTTCAGTCACATGTAGATCCTAATACAAGATTAATTTATATCTGATTTGTTAACTCTCTAAAACTCTTAAAAGGTATATTGCGGGCGAAACGTATGTAGCCGTTAAAATATGGGGCCAAAATGTGTGTTTAGACGTTTTTTTTAATGTTCAATGCTATATATAAACATTTATTCTTCAGGAATGTACGTGTCTATAGGTCTTATATAATTTCCTATATATTTTTTTTTAAATTAGTTTTTATTTATTTGTATCGTGTGTCATGTATGATTATTAAATTTCTTTTTGCCGCTTTTGTTGCGAGAAAGTTACACGTGCAAATGTTACATGAAAGTTACTGACAAAAAAATTACAGCGACGTTATGGGGCAAAGTTACGTTAAGTGAAGTTACACCTAAGTTGCGCTACAGTTACTGACAAAGAAATTATGGATAGGTTATGCGGGAATTACGCGTAACAGTAATTAAAGTGAATAGGGTGGCCACAAAGTCAATTTGCATAAAAAACAAGGGCAACATACAGATATGCTGTAACGTCACTGCAAAGGGACTTTGTGTACCCTCTGTACAATTGGAATTAAGGATTTTCTGGGATGAAATCGGAATCCAAAAATACCGATTTTTAGGTGGATTTTGAATGAAAGGTCGTGATGGATTACTCGAATGCTCCTAAAATGGCACAAAAATATTATTATTATTGTTGTTATTATTATTTATGTTTACAGTGACTACGAACAAATGAGCTTATTCCGCAGGCCACCTTTTATGCTGCGTTGGTTATAGGTCAGGTCAAAAATAAATGCAAAGTCCTAAATGGTAAAGGTGCAATTAAAGGTAAAGGCATAAAACAGGTTTAAATACAAAATTAATTACGAAATGTATAAATCCGCTTTGTTTGGTATTTGTACCATCTTATAATTTACGTCTTTTGTTAATATAAAGAAAGTTCGAGTCAATAGACAAAGACCAGCGTCAATATAATATACTCATTGCAGATTCCACTATACGAAATTCTTTTTACAATGAACTGAAAATTTCAGTCTCGGTTCTGCTCAAGTAATTTGCTCGAAGTAGTTTCAATCAAATGGACTACGAAACTAGTTTCGAGCAAATCAAATAGAATCCACATGAAAAAAAATAATATCCTTTCCAAGGGTAAATCTTTTAAATTAAGAATCAAATTGAAAAGATATTGTATGAGCTATGTAAGAGTTCAATATACACTGAATTAGAATCGGAATACATTCGATATCTACTTGTCGGAACTGAAATTGAAGACTTTTATCGGAATCTGAGAAGGAATCCAGTAACTGGAAAATGAGTTTTTTCTTTTAAAACTTATTTTAATTTTTTTTTAATGGATTTAAACCTCTTTTAATCAACTCCCAAGGAACGACAATGCCAATTGTCATCATATATATATATATATATATATATGTGTGTGTGTGTGTATACTCGTGTATATATATATATATATTCTTATCTACAATAAGGCTTGACTTTCAAAGAAAGTGAAGCTATGCTAGTAATTTTAAGGCTTATTCCATGAGGCTAGGACGGTCGCATGTTGTAGCACCGCTTCCCTTTAGATCAATGAGGTTAAGCGACGCTAGGTCTGTTCATTAGTTCGAAGGGTGACTTTTCTTTATGTTCAGATAATGTAACAACTCTTAGATGGTTCAGATCCCGCGTTATAAAGCTGTAGGTCCCCTCTGTCACATGACCTTTGCCGTAATCAGAATGAGATCAAATAACCCCAAATATTACATATTATTTACAAGGCGATAAAGATGAAAAGTGATGTGGAGTGATGCTTTCTGTAATGGAAGTAAAACTTTAAAAGGTGAAATTATTCACATCACTTCTTGTCCATTTCGAAATGGAAGTATAAAATAACTCCGCCTTTTCACAGATCTCAAAGTTTCATAAAGTTTTTGTAAACTTTTCAAACTTTTCGTAATGTTTTTCAAAGTTTGGTAAAGTTGGAACCAGTGGGTGTCGAGCCCCGCTAATTCCCAGTTTTTCACTAAACTGCCTTTTTTTAATTTTGTATTCAACAGAGTGGTTATTACACTAAAAGTGTATATATATATATATATATATATATATATATATATATATATATATATATATATGTTATAATGTTATAATGTTTCAGACCAACAAAGACCCTAGGATCCACTCATGGCTGGTCTACCTAACTGTGTTCGTGTATTGTGTATGTCCTCCGTGGTGGCGGAGGGGACCTACAATTTTACGTGGGTTCCGAACCACAAGAACATAAGAAATTTATGTAAAAACTGCCGGTAAATTGGCAACGACCAATTTTTACGAAACTAAATAATTATCAATTTAAAACTAATTAATTATCGATTTAAAACTAAAGATAGAATCTCTGATCCAGAGGATCAAGTCATAATAGACTACTATCCACAAATATGTTACACTCTACTCTATATCTATTTATAAAGGACATGCAAATATATCGGATCCAAAGAATCCAGTCAATTTCATTACGGTATCCATCAAGTCACGGTCCATATCGATAGCGGACCAAGTCAAAATTTACAATCATATACATTACAATATATACACTTACGAGAAAAAGAGTAGGTGTGGCTGTAAAGACTGTACAGTAATGTAGAAATGTGTGTGCACCCATTTTGGGTCTCCCATTTAAAGGTGTTTGTGGGGCAAGTGAAGATCATGAGTTTTTCAATACCTCACAGTACTATGGGGGGCACCGCTCGGCAGAGGAATCTCTTTAAATGGGGTGTGTAAGGACAGAGAGTATCCCCTAACCCAAGACGCTGCCTCCCTATATCCCACAACACTTGTGTTGAGCTGTGGGATCTATCCCCAGAAAGCCTTAACTTTACTACCTTAAACTATACCCTTTCTATCAACATATGCGTCTAATCGATTTTTAAACATGTTTATAGACGTGCTACTAATTACTTCTACCGGCAAACTATTCCAGCTATTTACTATTCTATGCGTAAAAAAGTTTTTCGCAACTGCTGTCTCGAACCTTCTACTTGTCAACTTACACCCGTTATTTCTAGTCCTATTATATTGAGATATTTCGAAAAAGCTATCTCTATCTACGTTATCGAACCCATTCATAATTTTGAAAACCTGGATTAGATCACCCCTTAACCTCCTGGTCTCGAGTGTTGTCAATTTTAACTCCTTAAGCCTATCCTCGTACGACTTTGACCTAAGCGACGGAATCATCTTAGTTGCTCGTCTTTGAACTCTTTCGATTTTGTCTATATCTTTGCGCATATACGGATTCCAAAATTGGACCGCGTACTCCAAATGGGGTCTAACTAATGATTTATAAAGTGGAACTATAATATCGCGCGATTTGTACTCAAAATTTCGAGCTATAAAACCTAACACTTTGTTCGCCTTATTGACCGCTGCTGTACTTTGTTTCGCTACTTTTAAATCACCAGTGACTACAGGGTGGGCCGTAAGTTTCCATACATAGGAAAAATAAACATTTTTTTATGGACAACCATTTTTATTTATATAATATGCTCTACATGGTTGCCATTGTTTTGAAAACACATTTCAATACGTGTTCCCCACTGTTGATGAACACGCATTAGCACAGTTGACGTTATGCTTGTAATGGCGTTGGTGATACGTTCCTTTAGATGATTTATGTCTCGTATCTTTTCCTGATACACCATGGCCTTCAAGTGCCCCCAAAGATAGAAATCAAGGGGGGTGAGATCTGGGGATCTGGGAGGCCACTCCACAGGACCACGCCGACCAATCCAAGCATCCGGAAACTGCTGCTGATCCAAATACCGACGCACGTGAAGACCATAATGAGGTGGAGCTCCATCTTGCTGGAAGTAAACTGGGAAGTTACCTTCCTCGTTTAGCAGGGATGGGAAAATCTCTTCTTGCAACATGTTAAGATACCTTTCGGCATTAAGATTTCCACTGACAAAAATTGGTCCAATAATTCTGTCACCCCATATCCCGGCCCACACCATCACTTTACCGGCACCTTGCATCTTCGTCGGACTCAGCCAGTTAGGGTTAGCATTACTCCAATAACGTATGTTTTGCCGATTAACCTCTCCATTGACGTAAAAATTTGCTTCATCAGTAAACAAGATCTTACAAACGCATATTCTTAGGGTATCTGAAACATAAAAACAAACGTTTAAATTTTCCTATGTATGGAAACTTACGGCCCACCCTGTATAACTCCTAAATCTTTTTCCTGCTCTACGCTTGTTAAATCTTTCCCTGACATACTATACGCAAATTTACCGTTACGCGAACCTATATGCAAAATTTTCACTTATCAACGTTAAATCTCATTTGCCATGTGACTGACCAATCAACGATTTTATTCAGATCTTCCTGAATTTTACCTCTATCTTCGTCATTAATCGCCCTACCACCCAGCTTCGTGTCATCCGCAAACTTTGAAACTGTACTGACTAGGCCTACATCTAAATCGTTAATATATATAAGAAAAAGCAAGGGGCCCAATACAGAACCCTGAGGAACGCCACTCGCTACATTAGCCCAGCACGACTCCGCTCCATCAACGACCACCTTCTGTTTCCTGCCTCGCAACCACTTCTAGCCAATTTATTACTACACCCCTGATTCCATGAGCCTTAGTTTTTTCAATGAGTCTTTTGTGCGGCACGGTGTCAAACGCTTTTTGAAAATCTAAATACACTACATCAACCGCCCGATGTCTATCTTAATCGTCAAACACGCTTTGGAAAAATTCTAAAAGATTAGTTAAGCAAGATTTGTTTCGCCTAAATCCGTGCTGCGTATTTCTAACAAGTTTATGGTATTCTAAGTGTTCGACTATACGATCCCTAATTATTGATTCCAAAAGCTTACCTACAACAGACGTTAAACTGATTGGCCTATAATTTCCCGCCGCACCTTTATCGCCTTTCTTAAAGATAGGTGTTACGTTTGCTAACTTGAAATTATCTGGTACGCACCCCTCAGAAATAGACGCATTAAAAATCTTTGTTAGCGGCACAACAATGCTATCTTTTAATTCTTTTAGTTGTATGGGATATATGGAATCCGGACCCGGTGATTTACGCGTTTTCATTTTATCAATATAGCGCATTACTTCCCCTTCACTGACGACAATATTATCCAAAATATTACCATTATCAAAAGGTATTATGTCTATGACCGTAGGGATATTCGTTACATCTTCTATAGTAAAAACTGACGTAAAAAATTCGTTTAGCAAGGTAGCCATTTCCTTGTTTTCAGAGACTAGATCTCCATTTACATTTTTTAATGGACCTAAGACACTTTTTACTGGATTTCTATTATTGACGTATTGAAAGAATCGCTTGGGGTTTTCTTTACCGTCACGAGCTATGGAGATTTCAAATTCGCGTTTTGACTTTTTTATTACACTTTTAGCTTCACGCCTTAGAGATATGTAGTTGTTTCGTAACAACAGATTATCTTTATCGCACTTATATAGCCTATAAGCCCTATCTCTACTCTTTATAATGTCTCCTACTCTACAAGTAAACCACAAGGGCTTGTTGTTTACTTTCGCACGCTTAATTTTGTACGGTACACATTCCTCATTTATAGTCCTAAATACCGTTACGAACGATTCCCACATTAGTTTTGCGTTGGAGTTCCCCATTACGTTTTCCCAATTGACGTGTGAAAATTTATTTCGAAATTTACTAAAGTCTGCGTACTGGAAGTTAGGAATTTTAGTCGAGTTAGTTGGTTTCGAGTGACTTACTGAGAGGACAAACTCTACCATATTGTGATCGCTATTGCTCAACGGTTCTATTACTTGAAGATCAGTAATTAGCCTATCATCCGTAGTTATTACTAAATCTAAAATACTCTCCAACCTCGTAGGTTCCCCAACCTTTTGAATAAGAAAGCTATCCTCGAGAAAATTAACTAAACGATTACCTTCCGCGTCTCCCTGCATTGTATCGTAATTCACGTTGGCGCAATTAAAGTCACCCATAACTAAAGCCTGCTCACTACCGATTATTCTCTTTAGTTCACGATATAACGCTTCGTCCGTATCAGCTGTTTGATTTGGGGGCCTATATATAACCGCAACAAGAAGTTTGAAATCGTTCAATTTAAGTTCTGCATAGTCGAATCTATCGGTTCTGGAATTGAGTGCTTTACTTCTGTAACGTTCGCAATATTATCTTTGATATACAACATAACACCGCCTCCTCGCCTACCTATTCTGTTTTTAACAAAAAGTCTATAACCTTTAATTTGATACTCCCCTACAAAGTCACGTGTTTCAGTGCTAAGCCACGATTCATTTATCGCAATTAAATCATAGTCTTTACAAGCAATTAAAGAAAAAAATTCGTTTATTTTATTTTTTAGGCTACGAGCATTTAAGGATAGAACCTTCAAATTGTTTGTAATTGCGACACCTTCGCGAGCGCGGGGGAAATTTGTGGAATTTACGCTGGGACCGTTCGGGTTACGGCAGCCTGAAAAGAAGAGACAGTATTATGAAATAGTCTTCCTAAACGCGCAGCTCCAACTTCATTAAGATGAAGTCCATCTTCGAGGAACAAGTCTCTCCTGCCGTAGAAACTGTTCCAAAAATTTGCAAAATGTACTCCTTCCTGTTGGCAAAGAGACTTTAGGTTATTGTTAATATAGGTCGCCTTGCTGTAGAAATCGCTTCGTTGGATAATTCGAGGAAGTATACCTGTTAAAACAATCTTATTAGTTTTCTCCTTTAATCGCTCTAATAAGTCCCTGTACCTAGCCAGCAGTTCTTCCGATCTAGAATTTAAAACGTTATTAGTACCGACATGAATAACATACGTTGTGTCCTCGGTGGTACCGTCTGTAAAATGGTCAACACTATTAGTTATATCCTCCACCCTTGCACCAGGATAGCAGTAACGGCGCCTACGACGAGGGTTTTCTCCCACAGAATTCCTCGAGCTGCCCTCGAACAATGGAATCGCCAACGAGTCGTATTTCCGGTTCATCAGCATCTTCGAAACCTAAAACAGAAAACTTATGCTTGTTATTACTGGTAGACAGGTCTTTGCTTTTCTCAATGGGGCTCCAGTTCGCACTCGAACGAAGGGTTGGGAACTAGGGGAAGAGAGAGGGCTATTTATATTATTAGTAGAAACTGAGGCAGGAGTGGTCGTAACTGGAGTCTCAAGGGATTCTAATTTTGCCGTCAAAAGCATCACGCTTTCTTCAAGTCTCACCCTGGCCTCCCTCTCACGTTCTAACTCGTTCCTCAGCACTTCCATGCTTGAGCACCACCTGCAAACTAACTGATCATTATTATTAGCCATTGTAAACGCGTAAGCAGCAAATTTCCCTTCACAGCGACTGCAAGTACTTGACGGGGGGGCCATGCTTTTAATTAGTTGAACAACAACAACAAAAAAAAAAAAAGCGAGCGTTTGGAAATTAATAAATTACAACGTAGGTCTACCACGTTCCTGAAACACAGAAACAGGTTCTTGTAACACAAATTTATACTAAATTAATATAGAATTAAGCTACCGAGAAAGGATCTGTAAAAGAAGAGTAATTTTTAACACTTATCTGTCTGCGATTCGACCCGATGTTTTACCTTTTCTTCACACGGTTTGTAACTACACACTACCTGACCTCTCGAAGCACGGAAAAAAGAACCTTATGTCTCCACGTTTTCTGATTAATTTGAAAAACAGACAAGACTAGCCTTGGTTTGATCAAATAATATAGTACTGAATAACGTCAATAAATGAAATATATTCGTTAATGAATGATTAGTAGCACGAAGTAATTTAGTTAAGAATGCACGGAACACTTTTTTTAAAACACTTCAACGAAAACCACTTATTCAATTGATAACACTTGGACACTCGATAAAACACGTCTGTATATATATATATATATATATATATATATACGCCCTTGATAATTGGTTAGGTTAAGTCGTGATATTTTCGTTTGTTTCAACGAAAATATTCTGTCAAAATTGGTAGGGGGGAGATAACCTACAAGTACCCTATGTGTATGTGTACACACACACATATATATTCGTAAATACACATGTATAAAAAGTTGAAAATTGTCAGTGGAAAGGGAAGGCAAGAAAAATTAAATAATTTCATTTTACGCTGTTGAGTTAAGCTTTATGTTAAGTAGATATAATTCTATCAGGTTACAAGAATTTAAATATTTATATATCTAAGAAATTTATAAATGTTATACATTGTGAAAATGAATGTAATTGACGGACTATTTTGCTCATTATGTGGCTCCTTCGATCAGTGGCGGTTCCTCATATGGGCAATATGGGCAGCCGCACAGAACGGCATTTGTGGAGGGGCGGCATGAACGCCTGCAAAAAAAATAAAAATAAAAATAAGAATAAATAAATAAAGAAATAAATAAAAATAAAAAATAAAATAAAATAAATAATAAAAGATCAATAAATATATTTTTATTAATAAAAAACCATCTATTGCATTTTCCATAAACCTTCCCATAAAAGACCTAAACAATGCAAAATGCTTCCAGATTAATATTATTGGGAATAAAGGCCCATACTTTAACATATGTAATGTTATTTTTCTGGGTTTGGTTAAATAGTGAAATGTATATTATTTATTACAGAACGAATCTTCACACTAAGCCACTAAGGTCTGTCAAATAACCGCAAATGGATAAGAAGAGGTCAAAGCTATCAGGTGCTCAGTTTAGAAAAAAGAGGAAAGAAGAAGAGGAGAAACGAGCAAAAGATAAAGGTATAGAGCTATGTCATCTACTCTTCACTGCTATATTGCACTGCTATTTTGTGATATAGCTTTCTGAGTCATTTGAAGTGTACTATTATGTATATAATTAGCCATTAACCAAGGAGGTTGTATTATTCATTTGTTTCCTATTCTAAAAGTTTAATAAATTGTGCTTAATAACATGTTAAATTAATTGTACTAGCCTATTCATGCATTGGTCTGTTATGTTCTATTTTACTATTTGCAGGGGCACTTTTGAAATATTTTGGAACACCCTCTGCCACTAGCCAGGATGAGAAGCCGTCTACTTCTGCCATTATTGAGGCTGAGGAGCCATCTACCTCCTCAGCCTCACATATGTCTCCACAAATGCAGTCTGATCCTGAGGATGAAGACCCATTTGCTTCTACTTCTCCCCGGCAGGACTCTTCAGGTGAGTTTGTGTGCACATATGTCTGTGAGTGTGTGCGTGTGTGTGTGTGTGTGTGTATGTGTGTGCATCCCTGCAAAGCATTTTGCAAACAGTTATAAATTATAATGTTTGGGACTCTCGGACTGGAAGCATGCAAGCTCATTGCTCACATCACATGACAACAGTTCAGAACACCTAAATTCTATGAAAATCTGGAAAGAACTGGCAGTGAGGATGAGAAAGGGGGAGACCATTGACAAGCAGGAGATGGCACTTCTGGAGGCTGAGAAGTTGAGATGGAGAGCGGTGCTGACACGTCTCACTGCTATTGTGCATTCTCTGGCAGTTAGGAATTTGGCACTAAGGGGACATACAGAAAAAATTTTCTCACCATCAAATGGCAATTTTCTGAAAGAAGTTGAACTGATGGCACAATTTGATCCTATAATGCAAGAGCACATTAACCGTGTCCAAAAAGGGACCTCCAGTCACACCAGCTACCTCGGCCACCACATACAAAACGAACTCATTGATTTGTCGAGCAGCAAGACCATTTCAGCAATGGTGAGCGACATCAAACAATCAAAGTTTTTTTCAATAATTCTAGATTGCACTCCAGATATCAGCCACACTGAACAGTTGTCAGTTGTGATTCGGGTTGTGTCACTGGAGGGGAAGCCCCATATAAAGGAACATTTCATGGGGTTTTTGGAGGCAGAGGAGTCCACTGGTCAACATTTGGCATCTCTGATTCTGAAGAGACTGGAGGAGCTAAAAGTTCCTTTCATGGACTGTAGAGGACAATCATACGACAACGGGGCCAACATGAGGGGAGAAAACAAGGGTGTTCAATCCAGGCTCCTAGAAATTAATCCCAGAGCTCTGTTTGTTCCATGTGGGGCTCATTCTCTGAATTTGCTTGTGGCCGATGCTGCTAAGGGATCTATTGATGCCACAAGTTACTTTGGCATCTTGCAGAAGCTTTACAACTTGTTTTCAGCCTCCACACAACGATGGGCCATTTTGAAAAAACATGTGAACATCACATTGAAGATGTGGTCTGATACAAGGTGGGAAAGCAAGATCAAGAGTGTGGAGCCCCTGAGATATCAGGCAGCTGCAGTGAGAGATGCACTGATCGAGGTGAGGGACCACACCAAAGACTCTGTAATAAAGGTCGAGGCTCAATCTCTGTCAGAGGAGGTTGGGTCATACCGCTTCGCCATTTGTTCAGTGGTGTGGCATGACCTGTTGTGCCAAATTCAGCATGTGAGCAAGCAGATGCAGTCTCCTAGCATGCACGTTGATGTTGCAGTAAATCTCCTAAAAAAAAACAGAGAGAGGTCTCCGCAATTACAGGGCAACAGGTTTTGTGGCTGCACAAATGGCAGCCACAGATATCTGTGAACAAATGAATGTGGAGGCTGTGTTAAAACAAAAACGGCTGAGGTCCACAAAGCGGCACTTCTCCTATGAAGCATCTGATGAGCCCTTGATTGATGCTTTGAAGAAGCTGGAGGTGACATTTTTCAATGCAGTGGTTGATGCTGCAACATCAGCCATTCAGGAAAGATTTTCCACATTGGAAATTGTGGGAGAGAAGTTTGGAGTGCTGACACATTTCCAAAATCTCACATTTGAGGAGCTGACAGAACAATGTGTGAACCTTAGTACTACACTACACTTTAAGGGACAATCTGACTTGGATGGCAGAGAGCTTGCACAGGAGCTGAAGAACTTGCCTGACTTGCCATCAAAGACCATATCCTTGCTTGAACTGCTGACATTTATCCATGAAAGGGAGCTCTCTGAAATATATCCAAATTTGTGGACTGCTCTCAGAATTGGTCTTACTCTTCCAGTCACTGTTGCTGAAGCAGAGAGGAGCTTTTCAAAGCTGAAGCTCATCAAATCCTACCTGAGGTCAACTATGTCACAGGAACGCCTTACCGGTCTGGCCATCATCAGTATAAATCATACAATTGCTGAGCAGATTTCATATGATGATTTAATTCATGACTTTGCATCAAGGAAGGTAAGAAGAGTCAGGCTTTAGATGGCAGTTGTGCTGTGGTGCAATTTATTTTGTTTCTTGTTCAAAGTGTAGCATAATAATTACTCTCTCTTAAGTGTCTTATTCTATTTATGTGATAGAGCATTTGTACAATTTAGAAATTTGATTCTCTAGTTTATTTATGGCAGTTGTGCAATTTAATTTGTATTTTTCCTGTTCATAGTATCATAATTACATTCTCTTAAGTGAGTTATTCTATTTACGTGATGAAGGATTTGTAAAATTCAGAAATTTGAGTCTTTGTTTTGGTTCTGAAGTTCCAACAATTAGTCCAATAAAAAGTTATTTTGTGAAAGAGTTATGTCTGTCCTTTATTTTGGGGGGATTCGAATGTGTGTGTGTGGCGAACAGGGGGGGGGGGCGCTGAAGGTGAGGTTCGCCCAGGGCGTCATGTAAGCTAGGACCGCCACTGCCTTCGATAGAATATAAATAATTTTGAGACTCGTATAATAAATAAGTTGCCCAATTCTCTTTCGCGAGAAGCCTCGTCTTATTACCTGGTATTACAGAAAGTAATTATTCGTTTTAACCTTATTAACCCCGACACAACCCCCGTACGACATCAAAGTTAAGTTTAATATGATTAGGTTAAGTATATTTATGATTCATAATTCAGTTAGGTTAAATTTTAGACTAAATACTGCCCGATTAGGTTACGATAGCTGGGTTGAATTTGATTAGGTTAATTAAATTAATTTTGTGCTAATTAAATTAGAAATGTTTGAATAAAAACTTTTAACAGTTACCACTGACTTTATTTCAACAAGGATAAAAGGAAGGTTTGAAATTGCGGAGATTCCGAGTTCTTGGTCCACTTCAAACAGAGAAACATTGAGGTGATATGAATGTAATTGTGATTAGAATGGGTGTAATTTGCTACTGATGAATCGTGTACCCGGACGTGTAAAGCCGAATGTCTAGATGCAAAGAACGACACAAGCAAAGAAATGATTATGAATAGGATTGCAAAATGGATTATGACAAATCGGAGCATTATTGCTTCCAGTGTGATTAACCAAGTATGGAAGCCTCGTTAATATGTTGCCTCCTATATACTTTGCAATGAGTCTGTGAGCTGCTCAATGCTCATACCCTGATTGGGTGTATGAGTGGAGTGGTGCTTTGTAAAACAGTGAAGCCTTTGTTTTCTGCCTAAAACTTAATCTATTAATATTGTGTGAAAAATTTTCATATATATATACAGGGCGTCCCAAAAAAATGTATACACACTTTAAATAATTATAAAGGCAGTGTTTATTAAAATACATTTCATTTTCAAAATGTAATAGAATCTACAGACATTATTTAATTGTTTTGTCAACGCCTGTTTTCAAACCGACGTCCGTCTGGTCCAGGCACTGCTGATAACGCGAAGCAATGGAATCGCAAACATCACGAAACATTTCGTTTGGTATTTGTGTGCATTCTCGTTCAATGGCTGCTCTCAATTCAGCGACTGTTGCAGGTTTTATAGCGTAGACTTTGTCTTTTAAGTATCCCCATAAAAAAAAGTCTAGTGGTGTGAGGTCTGGTGAACGCGGAGGGTATTCTACGAAACCCCTTCGTCCAATCCACATCGTGCCAAGTACCACTCGCAATACTCCACTCTTCGGTCCGGATCATCTTCATTAATAGCATGGACTAATCTTGGAATGTAACTTTTCCATTGACAGCGCTTCAAAATGCGTTGGACAGACGATTCTGAAATTCCTACCTCACGACTCGCTTGCCGCACAGATTTTCTTGGACTTTGGTGATACGTTTCCAGTACTCTTTCTTGCTTTGTGGGGCTTGTCGATGTCCGTGGTCTTCCGGAACGCTTCTTGTGGACATTCTGAACAGTTCCATCGGCTTCAAACTTATCTCTAATTCGAGTGATGGTAAGTCGCGTTGGTGGATCTGTTTGAAACTCCCTCCTAAACTGTCTTTGCACTTCAACTGCGTTTTCACACTTCCAGTAGCATTTTAGAATGAATTTCCTTTGTTCAAAGCTTAGTCTGACTGCCATTATTAATTCTAATGGGTTTAACTTGGAAAGAAAGAAACATCAATTGAGCTATCAGCTGTTAAAGTGTGTATACATTTTTTTGGGACGCCCTGTATATATATTATAATATATATATATAGAGAGAGAGAGAGAGAGAGAGAGAGAGAGAGAGAGAGAGAGAATCATGAAATTAAATATAACTTTTTAAATATATATACTTTTTTATTGCGACTATTGTCAACTTTTCTTTCAACCTTCTGATGGTATCGCATTTTTGTCCTCAATATGTAACTTTTGCGAGTGATTTTCTTTTTTTTTCTGACACCCGCAAACAAGATAGGTCATATAATTTTCACCTTTCTCGCACACTACTATATATTTATCTTTGTTCACAAATGCATCTGTTAAAAAGGTTCTGTTCTTCTGTTTCATTAAGTCTCCTGACACTTAAATAAATTATTTGCCTTCATCTTTCGCAGTCTTAATGAAGCGCCCTGTTTCCAAAGTTCGAACGGCTTTCGTATCAGATGCAACCCTGTTATCCATTCTCTTATTCCGAATTTACAGGGTGCCCGAGAAAGATCTGAAATAAAATAGAAATTCGTATATCTTAAGCAAATTAATTTCAGCATAAATGTTCTGCAATAGCTATTAACCCAACTCACCAAGTTTATGAAGCTTGGTCACACTATCGTCCACAGTACAACCATTAGCGGATCCAGGAGGGGGCCAAAGAAGCCATGAACCTCACAAAGCTGATAAAGGTGGGGCTAACCACTTTTGGTCACCCCCCTCAAAGGCCACGGTGGCCAGTCAGATTTTAACTTCAGACCTCTCCATTAGAAATTTGATACCATAACCAGTAGACCACCGTTCCTCTGTGTGCTTAAGTGCATGCCAACTAGTTTAGTCATATAGCGCCCGTCTAGGTATGCTTCTCACTAATTTATGTAGTCTGAATACATGATAATATTTGCACGTGTCTACTGGCATCTTCGCGGCTAGGTTTCACACTCATTTATGTGGCTTTTTACGTGGCAGCATTTGCACCCTTTTACCGGAATCGTGGTGGCTGTTAGCATCCTCGCGGGGTCTGATTGCCACTACGCTACTTATCACATTTCCAATCCTAGGAAGGCTGTGGATATCCCGCTTTCAACGGTATGAGTGACAGAAAACTCCAGGTGTTGCTGCCATAAGGTCATTACGAACATATAAGACTTATTCTAAACTTTCATTTTAATATAAGTTTCTGTCAAGTTGTCAACCCGTCCAAGCCGTCCAAGCCAGCCATGGCGTCAGGTCGTGCGCTAGCGCCCCAGGCCAGAGACCGGCACAGATGTTAGGCCCAGCCTAATATCTGAAACTTAACTTTAAATTTTCTTGAGTCGGACCCTCACTTGCAAAAATCCTGGCTGCCCTTTTGTGTAACAAGTCTAAATTGAACTCATTAATTAATTATCAAAGGTGGTAAGACATTGGAATGTCAGTGACTGTCCTTACTCCTGATAAACCAATAATATTTATTATTGACGAGATGGGTCAAGGTTAGCTTGGGTTGCGTTAGATTTGGCTCCCCTAAACGTGGGGGCTAGATCCGCCAATGAGTACAACGACAGCAGCAACATTACAAACTTTGATTCTCATCATTAAAAACTTACAATCAAGAGCTAAATTGTGTAATGAAAGAGTGATTGGATCGTTCTGTTTTGTCGAAGCAACGGTGACTACCACGACATGCCAGGATATGTTAGAAAACTATCGAGAGCACAATTATCTCGTGACACGAATTTCAAATACGATGGAGCGCCCCTTTACTCCAGCACAATATGCCCACGTATCTGGACGAACGACCCCCAAACCGCCGTATTCTCTGGCCACTAATTTCACCTGACCTATGCCCATGAAATTTCTTTCTGTGAAATTTTGTGAAAAACATTGTTTATCAGAAGATTGACGATGTAACAGTTTTACAAGTGATGCACACATCGAGATTGTCTAACTTCCTAAAATAACTTCACGGTGTAACTTTCATATGCCGTAAACCTTTTAGAAATACGAGTACATACAGTAATACAGTATATTAATTCTATAGACATGAATTTTCATTTTATTTCAGATCTTTCTCGGAACACGTTGTATATTCAAAGCTTTTGATATAAATGGGTATAGCCATGTTTAGTTATTAAAGAAAAAATTACAGGACATACTGATAAAAATATACTAAAATATAATAAATAAATAAAATAAATAAAGAAGTGAGTAAATAAAAAATATGTTGAGTTTAGTAAAATGCCAAGCCATAATCTAATCCAAAAATCCTTTTGCATCTGCAAATTCAAAGAAATTTTCTGAATATAAAATCCATGCAAAATAATTTTAAATGCAAATTCGCCCAGCGATGATATATATATATATATATATATATATATATATATGTGTTGTTTAGAATTTGTATCCAGGTAAAATGACAAAAGGTATACAGTGTACAGACACTGTGATTAATTACCTCATAAATCTTATGAGGACCTTCGTACTGTCACTTTGCATAATTTTATATATACACAATGTTATATTAATATTTCCACGCAATTTAGTATCTGCAAATGAAAAATGAATGATGAATGAAGTGCTTCTTTACCGAACAGTCTATAATTATTATAATGAGAGCGTTTACATGAAATGTTTCCATAATTTAACCGTAGAGGGCCAGTGTGGAACCGCACACATAGCGACTAGTGAATTAAACAATTTAGTGTTACTGAATAATAATAAAAATTAACTTGGGTACAATAAAAGGCATCATTTCCAATAAAACAAATGTACTTTTATCAGTGCTGTAGGACTTGGAACTAGTCTCGAGACCTTTTTTTCTGGTCTCGGTCTCCGTCTCGAGTGCTTAGGTCTCGATCTCGGCCATGATGGTCTCGACTACATCACTGTGATGTTCCTCAAATGCAACGAACACTTATCTTGTTTGAAGTAGGCAGTTAAATACTGAAAAATGTCAGAAACTATGAATTTGTGAATAAATTATGAGTAAACTTTGCAATTGTCACTCGATAACCTCTTTACAATCTTAATTCCTGAATGTGAAATACAGAGCTTAGGAATTAGACATTACATAATATTGAATACACGCAAAAATTGCATATGGTCCGGGTTTCGGTCTCGGTCTGGAGACCTTTTTCTGGTCTCGGTCTCTGGTGCTTAGGTCTTGGTCTTGGGTGCTGAGGTCTCGGTCTCGGCCATGGTGGTCTTGACTACATCACTGACTTTTAATGTAATAGCCCACACTAGCTTTCTCGGGTTTATAATTTAAGTTATTTTTTAATGATGTTAAGATTATTGCACGGGATGGTTATTTAGATTGTACAGAAATTATATAATTTTTGTGAAATTCGATTTGTTTAAATTTTTTTTTAATTATGAACAAAGCATCGAAAAACAAAAACTGAAAGCCCGCGTGCATGGCGATGAGAATGGGAGCTTTCTCTACCCTTGGGGAATACGGATGTGGCCATCGTTTTCCAACTTATTTCTTTTTTATTACTTTATTATTCATTTCTTCGTTCTTAGATTTTAAATTAAATTATATTTTATTTTCTAGAAGTGAAATGAATTACTTACTTATTATTTATTTAGTTATTTATCAATGACTCATCGTTTATTTTATCCTTCGACTTATTATTGTTCGTATAATCTTTCCAAATGATACTTTGGAAAAATTAATCAACTTCAATGACCAGCTTTCGTGAGATTTTAGAATTATATATGGATATGAGAGTAGGAGAGGCAGTGAGTGTCATAAATCTGAGGTAAATGCGTAAGTACAAAGTTCTGATAATATACGCGTGCATAAGGGTACGCGCTGGTCATTGTATAAACGTTCCTACGGCTGAAATTTGTTCCATATATATATATATAAGTTTTCAAAGCTAATTTATTAAAAAAAAAAATATCATGAAAACAGGATATATCCTTTATTTATTTATTTTTTACAGTTAATATCTGTTATTAGTAGGCGAAAGACATAAACATTAATTTGCAGTAGTATTAGGCGAAAAATAAACTTTTTTTTCCTGTACGTGCGTCAGCCATGCTCGCACAACTTGTGTCTCGAATTCATTAATTAAAACTGCGCACATACCAGAAATAAACACTATATCGTATGTGAATGACCTAATGAAAGGAAAAGTGATTAGAAACAAAACTTTACGGCAGGAGTCTCAAACACGAAGGTCGTATGCGACCCTCGAACGTTTTCGGTGTAGCCCACACGAAATCAAATGAATTGTACACTGTACACCGTGTACAGTCACCTATACTTTTCAGATATGTACGGGTGATCGGGTGATCGTAATCTGACACGCCGAATTACAGTGTCCTTCGAATGTTGGGATCATTCGTAGTTTTTGTCATATCGTGATTCGATATTAACGCTTACAAATAGGTGTTGTATTTCTCTACATTATAATGATTAATTTCGGCTATTGTGCGATTCCATTTGACGGTTTGATCTCGTAATACCGTCATTTTTGGTGTAGCGAAAGGAGAGGGGGAGGACGAGAGTGGGGGATAGCGAGAGGGAGAGTAAAGTATCCCACGTTTGTGAAATAACCTAACTACTCTATTTCCTAAATTTAGGAACAATGTATGAATAAAATACATAATCGTCCTAGCATTACCACCAAAACTACAGTGAACAATATATTTATTCTCGTCATTGGTTTTCAAAAAATAGAAGTTTTACTATGACAACACCTGAGAGAGGGAGGAGAGTGAGGTGGGGACTGGGGTTTAAGAGGGACAGCGTTGTTGTTACATCTCTGAGAGGGTGGAGCGGAATTACTGCAGGGGACTGTACAGTGTACAGTACTCCGCACAAGAGCGATTTTTGAAAGAGAGCGTCACGTTCACAAGTTTTTTTCATGTTACGCACTTTTTTTTTAACTTTTAAAACACTGACCCTGTTGTTCTTTAACATATACAGTTGTACACCCATTAATGTGAATAAATGTTGATGCGAATCAGTTTAAAAAATGGGAAAATGGACCACAAATTGCTATCTCTGCTTTGAATGTACTTTAATAGCGAGTTGATAGAAAAAAATTGTATTATTCATGAACTGTTTAATTTTAATCTTGGCCGGCATGCAGGTAGGACTACATGTTGAATTGCAGCCCGCAGCCAAAATGAATTTGAGACCCCTGCTGTGCGAGCAATAATGAGCACGTTCATTCTATTAGAGGAAGATACAATATACAGTGAAATGAAGTGGAATTATAATTGAGGGGTCCCGCGTCTTACGGTACCTAAGCGCCAAAATTAAAATTCGCCACAAATCGCCTCCAAAGTTCAGCAATATTCTGGCTAGGCTGACCATATTTCCTTGAGACAAAAACGGGACATTGGGATGGCAAAAAAGGGACGGGGGTTATGTAATATTCTGTATTCATGAAAAAGTAAGTACATAAACCGGGACAAAATTGACATTTTTATTAAAACGACGGGACGGCCAGGAAATATAAAAAAAACGGTACTGTCCCGTTCAAAACGGTACGTATGGTCAGCCTAATTCTGGCAATAGTATCTGTTATTAATTGAGCTAGAACGTTCATTTTTGGCTAAATTAGAGTTCTAAGTATGCTAATGAAGATGTTGATGAGTTTTTGGAATAGATTTTCATATTTTATATTTTATATATATATTTTTTTAATTTTTTTATTTTCTTATTATGCCGAACTTTGGGTGAACTTTTGGCTGGCGATAGAGGTGAAAAAAGTAGTTCGCTTCATAAGGTTTTCAACCATACTTCTAGTGTCGTAAGGTCATTATAACCCAAACCACGCGATAGAGGAAGGGTGGAACACTGGAAATAGTGATATCCATCAAAAACACGTTTTCGCCTGTGGTAGTGCTTAGGTACCGTAAGACGCGCGACCCCTCAAATATTTCAACAGAAATTCTGAATGTTTCTAATATCGGCGCGTTACGGATTCTATTTTAAATCGCTCATTAGGAACTGAAGAGAAACGTTCTTATAGAAAAGTTTATGTAAAACACAATTTGTTTACCATAGAAGCCCAACGTAGCATACTACACTAAAAGTACATTCGTTTTTCCAGAAATTGTCTTTTATTGCACGCCAGTTAATGTTTATTATTGTTTAGAGTAGTATAGCCGAAAAAGGGTAGAGTGCAGGAATGTTGCAAGTGATTACGTAATGTTGCAAAGGGTGTGGGGTGTTGCAAAGGGGGGTGTTGCAAAAAAAAGGAAGAAAAAAAGAAAAAATTACCCCAAAGGGCCCTTTGTTGCCGGTTGCAAGGGGCATGCAACTTGGAGGCGGAGTTCTCCCCCAAGCTATTCCCCCCAAAGGGCCAGAGAGAAAAGAGGAGAGAAAGGAGGAGAGGTGTTCACCTGGCAGGAGCCAAGTGCATATTAAGACTTCAGCCGAGTAGGCGTTGTTTTATAGGCTCCTAATCAGCCAGTTGGCTGAGCCAAGGGGGAGGGGGTACACCTGAACGAGAGAGAGACACCTGAAGGAGAGAGACACCTGAAGGAGAGATAGAGAGAGAGAGAGAGTAGTGGCCTTTGATTGCAAGGCATGCAACTTGGAGGCGGAGTTCTCCCCCAAGTTATTTTCGTTTACCTAACCTAAGAGGCCTCTAAAGGGTTTTCCCAAAGGGCCAGAAAGAGAAGGACCAGAGGTCCTTGCTCGGCTGGGAGCCGAGCTTGAATGACTCCGTCAGTCGTCTCTCGGTCTTTTATAAACCTCTATTCTGGCTGAGTTGCCAGATAGCGCAATGTATTCAGTTGCCAGATAGCGCCATGTGTTCCAGATAGCAAAAACCATATATTAATCATCCATTTAAATAGTGTACCACAATATATATTTATATGACGGTAGTTAATCCAATTAAATTCTGTTTATTAAATAAATAATTTTTACACACTCAATCTTTATTATTATTAAACCTGGAATTGCATACCTTACCAGTTTTTTTTTTTTTGCAATGATCGGATTGTTCTTGCTAGATATATATTATTGTGCATCATTTTAATGAGAAAGAAATGTACTTTAATATTATGTTTATTAAATTCTCCTAAAATAATTATATAAGACCAAAGTAATGGTCTGACGTTGGGATGAATCCAATTAAATTCTGTTTATTAAATAAATAATTTTACATACTTAATATTTATTATAAATATTTAAGTCACGAATAACGAAAATTTACGAAACAATTCATTTAAAAGTTGAAATTAGCCAAAACACAATCCGCTAGAGGAAAGGAATTCCGAGAATCTGGTCAAATCGGTTCACCTATTGCCAGAGGCGATTTTTTTTCTGACCATAATTACCTTTCTCCTAGACAGCTTGAACAAAACCTCTCTCGACTCCATTTCTTAGATATGCCCACAATTATATAATATATATATATATATATATATATATATATAGAGAGAGAGAGAGAGAGAGAGAGAGAGAGAGAGAGAGAGAGTTTGTTTATTAAATAAATAATTTTTACACACTTAATTTTTATTATAAATATTTAAGTCACGAAACGAAATGAAAATTACGAAACAATTCATTTAAAAGTTGAAATTAGCCAAAACACAAGAAGAAATTTAAAAAAAAACGAAATTTAAAGAAATTAATCAATTGAGACAAATTTCTTTTCATTTGGAGAGAAGGGAGACTTATCAGGGATTGGGGGGGAAGGTCTCTCAACCAGCAGGTGTTCCTAGGTCATTTCGAATCGTGTCCCTAGAGACCTTTTCGGCCGAGGGTTAATCCTTCGTCAAGATTTTCGAGCAAAAGCACGAGCAAAAGCACCCGTCACATCAATTCTTATTATCATTATTATTATTATTATTTCTACAATGAAAATATTTTATATTTATGCGTAATTTGTATGGGGTCATATTCTTATAACTACATCTTAACTGCTTAAATCAATCACCTTTCACATCAATTCTTATTATCATTATTATTTCTACATTGTAAAGGTTTTCACTCAGCCTTAGACCCACAGTTTAACGTGGATTCAGAATTACATCTCGTCGATTGCTCACTATTTCTTCGAGATAATTAGGACATGCAATGTCTACATCGACTCCATCTGTGTTTATTATATATATATATATATATATATATATAAGGGTTGACAAATATACACGATTATTATGATTCTTTCTCGAAAACTATGGGCGATAGAAAATTCTGAAACCTGAATCAGCATCAAAAGTTCTATAAGAAACACCAAATAATTTTCGTTGTACCCTAGTGTAATTTCTCGCCGAATTGGAAAGGTTTTCACCCCGCCTTAGACCCACAGTTTAACGTGGACTCAGAATTACATCTCGTCGATTGCTCACTATTTCTTCGAGATAATTTAAGCTCAGGACATGCATTGTCTACATCGACTCCATCTGTGTTTATTTATATATATATATATATATATATATATATATATATATATATATAAGGGTTGACAAATATACACGATTATTATGATTCTTTCTCGAAAACTATGGGCGACAGAAAATTCTGAAACCTGAATCAGCATCAAAAGTTCTATAAGAAACACCAAATAGTTTTCGTTGTACCCTAGTGTAATTTCTCGCCGAATTGGAAAGGTTTTCACCCCGCCTTAGACCCACAGTTTAACGTGGACTCAGAATTACATCTCGTCGATTGCTCACTATTTCTTCGAGATAATTAGGACATGCATTGTCTACATCGACTCTATCTGTGTTTATATATATATATATTTATATATATATATATATATTATATATATATCGGGTGGTCCGAAAAAAATGACGCATTTTTTAAAAATTAATATCTCAGTAACCCCCTTCCTTATCATGACAATTTTTATATGCAAGATACTTTCAAACTTCTTTTTTTGAATGCAAGAAACGGAATTCTGATATCTTTTATAGTTTTCTCGCAATTAACAAAAGTAACAACATGGGTCAAAAAAACGAATATCATGAGAAAGGAAAAATTTAATCAGAAATTTAACTAATTAATTTACAGTAAATGATCGATTGGACCACCACTCTTTTGACACACTAATCTAAGTCTTTTCTTCCACACAAAAATAATACTTCTTACTTCATTAATGCCAATTTCTTGCCAAGATTCAAGTATTTTACTTTTTAATTCTGATTCGGTGAATTTTTCTCGTCGACCTCGGTAAACCTTCTCTTTTAGTAACTCCCAAATTGAGTAGTCCATAGGATTACAATCTGGGCTTTGTGGTGGCCACTCATTTTTCGTTATTAATTTTGGTGTATTGCTAATCAGAAACGACTGTGTGGCGTAGCTTGTATGCGACGGTGCTCCATCTTGTTGAAATATGAAATCATTTTCTTGATACAGGCGACGACAATCCGGCAACAATTTTGTTCTTAAAAGTTCAATGTAATTTGCAGAATTCACCTTTGTCTTTTCAGTTTCAATAAAATGAACATCTGTCTTGCCATTCCAAGAGACCCCTGCAGATATCATAACCTTTTTGGAGAATCTTGACGTTTCATGATACAATCTGTTTATTGAAATGTCACACTTTTTACCACGCCCGTAGACAACATCATTTTGACGGTTTCGCGGAATTTCTAGAGTGAAATCTTTTTCATCCGTGAAGACTATCTTTTTAATATCAACGACAGAGAAATTATCAAGTAACTTTCTGCACCTTGTTTTTCTTTATCCTTAACAGTATCACTTTTTCTAGAAGATACTATTCTTTTGAAGGCTTTTAGTTTTTGTGCTTTAATTATTCGGTGTACAGAAGTCTTTCCAATATTCAAATGTTTAGCAATTGTTCTTTGTGACAAATGACTTCCTGGTTTATCTTCTTGAGAGCAGATTTTATCGTTGATGTAATCCACATTTTCTGGAACCGAAGCTGTTTTAGGTCTACCGCTTCCTGGTTTTCTGGCAGTACTTCCCGATTCGCGAATCTTCTTTAAGAGTCTTTCCACTGCACGCCTTTTCCACTTTTTGCCGGGAAACTCTTGCAATAACCTTCCAGTCTTCCATCCTTTTTCACAGTAACAATTTTTAATGAGAATACGATCTTCCTCTGACAACATCATTAAGGGTACTGACGAATTGTTAAAAAATAAAAATATCCACAATTTGACTTGTTCATTCCTGTAGAGTTTTGTAATAACTTGCAAAAATATCGCATGATATCGTATAAAAATGATATCGTATAAAAACGGATATTATATTGCGATTTTTGTTTTTTTGACCCATGTTGTTACTTTTGTTAATTGCGAGAAAACTATAAAAGATATCAGAATTCCGTTTCTTGCATTCAAAAAAAGAAGTTTGAAAGTATCTTGCATATAAAAATTGTCATGATAAGGAAGGGGGTTACTGAGATATTAATTTTTAAAAAATGCGTCATTTTTTTCGGACCACCCGATATATATATATATATATAAGGGTTGACAAATATACACGATTATTATGATTTTCTCGAAAACTATGGGCTATAGAAAATTCTGAAACCTGAATCAGCATCAAAAGTTCTATAAGAAACACCAAATAGTTTTCGTTGTACCCTAGTGTAATTTCTCGCCGAATTGGAAATAACTTGTAAGTAAAAATATAATATAAGGAACTACCATAGAAATGTAAGTGTCTATAATTTATTCACAAGAAACACGATTTTATATATATGTTACTCGTCCGGTCCCGTTATAGCGGATTGGTACACGTCATAGCTCCACCCAGCTACACCGGCAGCCAATCACTACGAACATCTGGTCTTTTGGGGCGGAGCTTGGCGATTGTGCATATAAAAGGGGCTATTTTTCAGTTGGGAGTAACAGTAGCTATTTTCGCGTCAGTGAATAATCATTCCCTCCACCATGGACCTGTACGTCTCCCCAGACTTGTATGAAGAATGACGCTGCAGCATTAACGACAATTAGTCTTTTTAATGCGATTGACCGTGATGAATTATTCCCAACGCAAACCGTAGAAGATATTTGCAGTGACGCTCCTTACAATCCGACGCAAGGGACTACCATAGAAATGTAAGTGTCTATAATTCGATTTATATATATGGAGAGTTGTAGTATCTCGTCAAATAGATACTAGCCAAAAATTTTTATGTCAATCAATGTTATTTGGTTTTACCTCTTATCCCCATTATGCTAAAATCGAAATTTTTTTATGGCAATCAATGTTATTCCTCGAACCAAAGATATCTTCACATAATGGGGATCTGTCTGTATACTCTGTATATGTTTTAAAAGAATGAACATTATTCCTTTAAGGTCCGATGAGGATTTGACACGTGTTATACAATCTTTTGAAGAATCTCGGAATACGGGGGATATACTGAACAGTCAGCAATGTCACACATCCTCCACCATGGACCTGTACGTCTCCCCGGAATTGTATGAAGAAAGTGATACTGCAGCATTAACCGCAATTAGTCTTTTCAATGCGATTGACCGTGGCGAATTATTTCCAACGCAAACCGTTGAAGATATTTGCAGTGACGCTCCTTACAACCCGACGCAGGGGACTACCATAGAAATGTAAGTGTCTATAATTCGTTTTTATATATATATGGAGAGTTGTAGTATCTCGTCAAATAGATACTCGCCAAAATTTTTTATGGCAATCAATGTTATTTGGTTTTACCTCTTATCCCCATTATGCTAAAATCGAAATTTTTTATGGCAATCAATGTTATTCCTCGAACCAAAGATATCTTCACATAATGGGGATCTGTCTGTATACTCTGTATATGTTTTAAAAGAATGAACATTATTCCTTTAAGGTCCGATGAGGATTTGACACGTGTTATACAATCTTTTGAAGAATCTCGTGTCATGAAAGAGGAGGATATACTGATCAGTCAACAATGTCACACCGAAATAATGTAAGTGTTTTTCGATCTTTTTGGGATAAGAAGACAATATATTTTCATAAATTTATTAAATGAAAGAAATCAGTACAATAAACAACTACAGAATATATCGTTACAAATATACGAACAAAAACATTATAATATACAACGAGTACGTACAATTGGAAAACGGTTTTTTATCTGTCTGCATACCATTTCATCGTTTCGGCGAGTGTGACACGGGTCAAATAAATTTAAAAAATTTATAAATTCTTTATCACTTGACATATGCATGAGAAATGAGACGCAGTACATTCCGCAAACATTAGTAAAATATCCTTGCATGCGAAATGGGTTCCATACAACTTCGGGAATATGTAACTGAGCGAGAAATTTTACAATAATAGGGTCACTCCAGGGTTGAGTACCGAGTGAATCAAAATAGTACAGGCGCTGTCTATTTTTAAAATAGACAGCGATCCAGTGAATCCCTTCATTACCGATGATGTCTGTGTTCACAATAAGACTACCGCATTCTCGCGTACTTGGCAAACTCAATGTTTCATTCTTCGCAAACACGCCGATAAATTTGGAACGTGTGACTCGCTCCATTACTTTCTGAAGTGTATTAGCATCCATTTTAAAAGTCAGTGATAACGCTCCTAAATCTATCTACTTCTATTAGGGCTTGCGATTCGAGATATACTAGTACACTAATAGGAGCGTCTATAGGCTTGGCGAATTCCAGCCGCACTGAGATGTTTCCGCTCTGCTGTGGGGTTAAATGGGTATTTACGCTAGCAGATAAGTCAGGTGTAATGTCAAACGGGTAAAGGTTAAATTGATCAATGAATTCTTCCTGCGTTACCCCATTACCAAGCTCATCACAATCACCTGCAATATGGGTCAGATTACTATAGGCTCTGGCACAAAGCGGTAACACAGCGTCTGATGAATAGTCCGTACCCATTGTTCCACCCAAAGCAGTGCCATTAACGTATAGAGTTATATTTTTAAGTCCGAAATTCTCGAATTTAAAGGCACTCTTTTTATATTTCCATTCACCGAAGCGTGGTCCTGCATGCCGATTAATATCCTTTTAGGAAGATTTCCCAGGGCAATGTTTTCTATCTGCTTCGATGCCAACCCTGCAGGAACCGTATATAGTTTGATCTGCACTCTGTTAATAGGATATTTCACTGTAGCGTTTAGTAAATTTTTCTCAATTTCTAGTTGTTTTGGTGAACTTAATTTCACTCGCCGTACGCGGAGGTATGTGTCCATAATGTGAACCACAACGGGCTTTGCACCCTCTTCTTGATTCGCATCCAGATTTAAGCAGATCTCAGGACTCGTGCGGGTGAGCTTTATTTTCATATCCACCCCGTTCACAAGCAACTTCTTCTGGAAAGTGAAATCTGTGTGCAACTGTCCAAAACACTCGTATATTTTCTTTTTAGAATTTTTAAATTTGTCCTTTATACTATTTTCATCTTTAGTTTGATAATATCCTCCGCACTTAAAAGGTAGCCTTCGCTTCTTTGGAAAAGTTGAGGACATTTTCCAGATAGGCTCGTAGATGATAGTACCCCGTGCCTGCCGATATGTTGGTCTGATTTAAATATACGTCACACTGGTTGAATATGGAGTGCAGAAAGTTTGTTTCAGGGTATACAGCATATGTGTCATCGCAGACCGCCATCAGAATGGGCTATACGTAGCTTAGCGTACATGTGCACACAGCTTGGATCAAAAAAGTAAGGGCCTGAGCTGGGTACCACGAATTCTATAGGTGCACTCGGGAACTAATTGTGTTTAAAGGGTTAATTGTAATAAAGTCACTGTGCTCAATAGAAACTTGGGTTGGAGGTAGCTCAAAAAGGGACAGCTCCGATTTACAGCATTGTGAACTACATGGGTGGATGAAGCGTGCCATGGCGAAATAGCGACTCCTCTCTCGACAAGTGGTAAAAACACTATGATTCATGAGATCAATGTCCTTAGCTTATATCAGTCAAAAAAGTGGTCAACCATAGGTTTCATTCGCTTACAGCACTTCTTTTTGATAGCCTTTTACGTTTAATACCACGTGACCCTTCTTCTTCCGGGCAGCCCGCTTCTTCCCGCCACCAGGCATTTTTCTCTTTGCATCTTTGATGATTTCGTCCCGTGTACGCTTAAATGTTTTTTAGAGCCTCTTTAGGTTTAGCCCCGGCCAATATGTCTTCTGCAGTGTTAATACCTGATTGTAGCGCTTTCCTTCCAAGGTATCTGGCACCCCTCTTCAGCAAAGGAACAGCCGTACGTAGTATGGATGAAAAAATGGACCCAAGTCCACTACCGCGCTGGTAACGCACCCCTCGATAGACGGTGAAAGGCTTTCTATCCATTATAACTCAGCGCGTCGAAAGTGTAGCTTCACTGTTAAGCTCCCGTCACCGAATGGGAAGTTTTCACCCTCAATCGTTCTTATATATATTGAGATATTGGTTATTAAATTAGTTGCGACATTCACATAATGGGGTCTGTCATATGTAATACTCAAACTCCTTCCTCTATGGTTGGGGATGTGAGCAATGCGCAGCAGGCGTGCCTGGGTATCCCCAACAAACTGGTGCTCCACTATATTACTGTAAATATAGCACATGTCTGGGGTCCTTTCAGCCAATTTTTCCATCTTCAATTGATACATTAATCTGGACAAGTCATGCTGTGTCTCGTGAAATGTGTCTCTTTGGAAGGCTGCGCTATATCGGCCATTGGCTAGAATTTGGAACTTTCTATGGTCTTTAATACGTCTGTTAGTCTTTGATTTTAGGATTAGTGTATGTGCAGGGTTGTTTACGATTTCGTATACTAAATCATTCGTAAGGTTTGAGTTTCTTAAACTTACGTTTAAGCCTCTCACAACATCCTCGGCCGAACCATATTGACCCTGTCCTAGTCTTACTTCTGTACTGTAATACCGTGCAATCTTAGTCCGAGCGATACGCATAGTTTCATCCATAGCTACCCAGCTTTTTCACACTCGTCAATGTCTCTAAGAATCGTAAAAACGGTTTCTTTATGTTCAATATTTAAAAAGATGGTGTCCAGCTGAATTTCGCATATCCCCACCTCATACGAATCACGACCCAATTCAATGTGCTTGTGGGGTTCTGTTACAAAGTTGGCTAGTGTGTTGTTAGGGTGTACAGACAGGGACGAGGAGGACGGGAGTGTGACGTAGAAATGGTTAGGAGCCATGTTGCATACTATTTAAGCTTCATTATTGCATCAGCTTTTATATAGGTGTTGAAGCTTTCTGGGTAACCTAGCCATTTCACCAGGTACATTTTTCTCTTTCCTGAACCTTTGCTTCCTAAAATTTTTTCAATTTTAAACATTTTTTCCTAAATTAAACGCAACTTTCTGCAATTCCTCGGTAAAAGCCTCCTGAGATTTCTTCTCCATTCAAATCTTCAATGTAATACATCATTATCTCACCTTTAGGTCTCAGCCCTAACTTTAAAAATCTCGCGTGTCCATCCTTGCTCAAAACCCTTTGCGAATTTGTTCCCCGAACGCGACAGCCTTACATAATCATTGATTTTGAAGCGCGCAGAGTGTGGTGGTGGTGGTGGTGATCCATCTCTCCTCGGGAGCGTACCTCTTTCTAAAACTTCGTTAGGTGTGTTGTCCCAATCGTGCGATGGTGTGAGCGGTTGTAGGATGACGCCAATGATTCCAGAATGTCTAGAAATCTGTATGTGTTTTTATGTGTAAAATAACGGTGCATGCGTTCCTTTATGGTGCGCTGAACTCTTTCAGCTAAAGAAGCCTTATGTATAGAATTGGTTGTGTAATAGCTGATATTAAACTCTGTCAACATGTTCTGAAAAGCACGGCCTATAAATTCCTTCCCCATATCCGTACAAAAATAGCCAGGAACCCTGTTTTCTTTTAACATTAGCGTTTTGGTGGCTTTAGCAACTGTTTCAGGTGATTTATTTTTCAGAGGAACTAGCCACAGATATCTAGAGAATACGTCTATTATGAATAGAATGTAGCGGTAACCATCGTTATACACAAATATCTTTGCATGTCTGTTAAATCTGCTTGCCAAATAGAATCAATCGAGGAAGCCGTTGTCTTGGCTGTTTTAAACCTTTTTCTCACAGGCTTATGAAGCGTATAAGCGTCCTGCTCCCTCAAAAATCTTTCAACATCTTTTTTTCCTACTCCGTAAACACTTCTGTACAGTCTATCTACGCCCGTAAGAGGATGGGGTAGAAATGTCATAATAGCGTTTAGTTAATACGTTAGCCATTTGCGTATTTTAGAGGCACGTGGGTAGGGTTGGTTTAACCTCTTCTTGCTCCTCTTCAAAGGTGTTACCGCCGGGGGTGACGGCGCCTTCAATTGTGTCACAGGCGTTGCATGTTCCAAGTCTTTTAACCTGTTCAGATTTCCTATCAACGTTTTAGGGACATTTATTTGTTGTAGTCTTGCTTTAATATGCTTCCATCCTGATGGTGATGGCCTATCCCACTTTCTCACCAGATCATGGACAATGTCTACGATATTCGATCCCTGTACCTTTGATCCTTCCACAATGATCTCCCCTGTATCGGTCCATTGTATGGCGGGATCCTCATTCAATAGATTATAAAGACTTAAGCCTTTACTCCTCAATGTAAGTGGGAGGGTATTTTTTAATACATGTTCGATATGTTGTGTGGCTAATCTTTTTGGTTGGTCAGCTGTATCGTCGGGCTCAGATCCTATGTCGCCATGTCCATCGTCCCCCATGCTGTGCCTAATAACCACAGGAATCTCTGTAGGGCTCTTATAATTTTCGTACTCGTGAAGAAATTTCTGCAGAGCTTCTTGGTATAAGATTCTTTTCTCATCAGGTGTTTTTTCACTGTTTAATAGGGCTAACAATTCGCTTTCCATTCTTTTAAGTCTGCTTTTACGGGGATCTAGATACGTGTCTGGATTCCTTTGCAGTGAAGCGTACACCTCGTGGGGAATCACTACCACTTTCTTCATTATATTAATCTAGTCAGTAAAGGACCCAAAACTGAAAATAAGATGGGGAGGAATGACCCTCCTGTTTGTACAATAATTCGTTTTTTCTTCGCTACAGTTTGACTTTTACGAGCGAGTGCACGTATTATGTTCTTGTAGCGGCGTAGGCGAGCCTTCTGATGGGTTTTCATTGATACATTGCAATTTATAACGTTAAGACAGATTTCACAGATGCATTTTAAAAAGTCGGCGTCGATATTTTTAATAAACATCTGCTGCATTGCCCGGGGCAGTCGATGATAGATTTTTATTAATTCAGGTATTTCTTTAGTCTCTTTGTCATTCTGGAATATACACCGTTTCAGGCTCGTTTGGAAATATATTCGTTCGCAGAAGCACTCTAAACGTGTTTCGCGGATGAAGGTCGCAAAGCAAATATCCGTAACGCGTGCTTGTAGCTTCTTTATAAACTTCCAAAAACTCCTTACGCTGATTCGGGAACATTTGATTGGCTAATACCCCAATTTGTGATACATCTCTACGTTGCGCGAATAAGACTAGATATTGCGTATTTAACGACACATCGCGCATGTATCTATTTTTGAAAAATAGATTCTGGTTGATGAAGAACACGCTTATGTTAAGATGGTGGGAGAATACTGTAAATGTCTCGGCAAACGTTTTATCCATCTCCAACATGAGATCGTCAATTACAATGATTGTATGTTCATTTCCCTTTAACGAATTAACGTCATATACGCCTTTGTGGAACAAAATATCATCTTGGTACTCGTTGAACACTGATTGATACGTCGAATAGCACCATATAACTTTATGCACAAATTTCGAGAACATCTCTCCCTTTTCTTTAATGATTTTAAGCATAAACACAGTTTTACCACATCCTGTAGGTCCAGATATAATACATGTGGATGGACTCGTGAATCTGAATTTCTACAGAGTCCATTTCTAACACGTCACACTCCTAAGTGGGTCATTTACAAAATATTACAAATTTTGAGTGCTGTTCCTTATATTTCTTCTCCCACAGAACCGTGAATGACGATGAGGTAGAGCATCCCATCATTGACATTACGGATGACCTCGACGACAGTGTAGTTGTGATCTCCTCCCCTGCCAACGAACCCTCACCAGCGATACCAGTAGCACGTCCAAAGCGGAGGTGTGAGAACCCCACGTCAGGTATAAAGCGCCCGAAATACGCACCTGTTGCAGCGGTAATACATCCCCAACCCTCAACCTCTTACGCAACAACCCCCCCAGCAGCACCTCCGCTAATATACCCCTTATTCATCCGCCGCCCCCCGTTCTGTTAAGTCTACAATAATAGAGCCCCAACCATCAACCTCCTACGCAACAGGCCCCCAGCAGCACCTTCCGCTAATATATCCCCTAATTCATCCGCCGCCCCCCGTTCTGTTGAGGATGAAATAACGTTCGAGTTGGTGCGCTCCGCAGCCCCCACCCCAGCCTTGACTAGAAATCGGTATAGAGTCAGGGTCGATCCTAGAGCCATGTATAGCAATGGAATTGAGCGCGGGCTACGCCGGGTTGTACAGCATATTGTAGAGTTTGCTCTTCAGAACCGCGACGAGCGTGAAGTCAGGACGAGTCTGTCCTTTGGATTCGGGTCAGATGACGGTGATGTAGACGATTATTGGGTGATAGTGCCATTTAGACGTTTGGCGGCTGAAGATGTAGAATATATATTAGGACGTATAATGCAAGCCGCCCAAAGTAGTATAGCCTTCAATATGGACAACTTCACGGTAAATATTGACCGTGTATTCCGTGTTGCGGGTCATAGTGCCATACCGTACACTCTTAACCTCAATTCTCAAGCTATTTATAGACGGCATATAAACGTCGATCGTGGTTGCGGCTTTATAGCAGTAGTCTTGGCTAACATGTTTACTGTACAAAATACACGGGCTCAAAAAATTTGGCTGCCTACGGTCGTGGAACGTGCCCGTAAACTAGCTGTAGACTGTGAACTTGAATTTGACTGTAATATGGGGCCTGAAGAGCTGAGAAGGGTAGAACAGGAAATGAATGTCCGCATAGTTGTATTTGGGTTGGATGATCGTCGTAGGACTGTGTATGTTTTTAAAAGCTGTGTGAGAGATCGTACAAGACCCCTACTTATTTTAGGATTGTCAGGGACAACGTATCTCCCCATCCGTTAATATAAGGTGGCTTTACGCGAGTTATGACAAAAGTCGAAAATATGGGAGACATCATGATTTGTGTAAGGGATGCCTCGAGTTTGCGGATGATATTGTGCGACATTGTAAAGAATGTCACATGGTATGTGAGCAGTGTAAAAGCACCAAATGTGAAAGCCGTGTAGTTGAAGCTGAGAAGAGAGACTGTGATGTGTGTAGACGCACATTTTTCAATAATAGCTGTTTTGATTTCCATAAATCAATTGGCACGTGCAGGAAAATGAGAATCTGTGAATGTGGTATGTTTCACACAATGGATAATTGGGGGAAATTTAAGCACAAGTGTGACGTAATTCACTGTCCTACATGCCAGGAGGAATATAAGGCGGATGGAGTAAAGCATGTGTGTTATATGAAAGATGCTAAGCCTAAAAATAACCCTTGTATAACTGTATACTACGATATAGAAACATATACGAACGCTGAAACCAAAGAGGTAATTCCACATTTACTTGTGAGCCAGACCATCTGTGATGAGTGTATGGGTATCGAATGTGACGAGTGCCCCAAATGTGGTAAACGGACAAACGTTTTTAAAACGAATGTCCGCGATAGTCCTGTGAAACTATTTGTGTCCTATATTGTCAAGTTAGCCGACAAGTTCAAAAAAATGACTGTGTATATTCTCGCCCATAACGGGGCAAAGTTTGACACGCAGTTCCTTTATAAGGAGTTGCTTGAACACGAATCCTCTGAGATATTTACAGGTGATCCATTGAAAAGAGGCAACAAATTAATACAGATGCAGATAAGAGACAATGTACAATTTAAAGATACTTTATTATTCACACCTTGTAAATTAGCAAAGCTACCCAAGGTGATGGGAGTAGCAGCTGAAGTTTCCAAAGGATACTTCCCTTACACTTTCCTCACCAGCGAGACTTTAAACTACGTAGGCCCACCACCCCCCAAACATTATTTTGACTGTATGGATGAACGTGAAGACTTTGAACGATACTACGACAGTTTTAATGAAAGTAACCCTTATAATATAGCTGATGAATGTGAGCGTTATTGCGTGAATGATGTGCGCGTGCTTAGAGTATGTTTCCAGGCCTTTAGAAGGATGTACATAGCCCGTTTCAAATGCGATCCACTGCAAGTCGCAACCACCATCGCATCATTATGTTTTACGGTGTTCAAGAATAACTTCATGCCTAAAGACACCTTAGCCATTATTCACCGAAACAACCCCCGCAGTTACGGGCACAAGGCTATTTACTGGCTCATACACCTACAGCAACAGACAGGTGTATACATAAAGCACGCCCGCAACACGGGTGAAGTACCCATTAAGATTAATGGACGTGTTTTTTGGGTTGATGGGTTAAGTGAAAACCGTGTCACTGGTGTGAAGACTGTGTACTCCTTTAACGGTTGCTGGTGGCATGGATGCCCCCGTCCTGAGTGCGGAATCACCGGAGATATCCACGGTAGGTCTCCTGCCGACTGTCTTGCATCGACCCGCACCCGCGATCAACTTATAGGATCACAGTTCACTCACAAAGTCTTGTGGGAGCATGAATATGATGCACGGATGGAGACAGACGAGGTGTACCGTGAGGAAATAAAAACGATCAAGCGTTCAATGGTGCTGGATCCTCTCAAATGTGGTGATAGCTTGTTTGGAGGACGTACAAATCCTTTCAGACTATACTTTCCACCTACGGATGGCGTGAAGCTCCATTACTACGATTTCTGTTCTTTATACCCATACGTGATGAAGAGCAATCCGTATCCCGTGGGCGCTCCTGAGAAACTGGTGGGACCTAGCCTACCCTCCATCAATGAATTTTCAAAAAATTTGAATGATCGTTACTTTGGGCTCTCTTTCGTAGACGTACTCCCCCCACGCAATTTATGGATGCCGATCTTACCTGTCGTTATCGACGACAAGCTCATGTTTCCCCTGTGCGTGAAGTGCGCGGAAGAGGATAACGGCGAATGTAACCATATACCCCACCAGCGTAAGATCAGAGGCGTATATACAAGTCCTGAGTTGGCCCTAGCCGTACGCCATGGTTATAGAATACTGAAGATACATGAGGTGTGGAGGTTTCAGAAGCTACCCAACCTTTTCACACCATATATAAACACCTTTTTGAAGGATAAGGTTGAGGCATCAGGGTATCCGCGAGGAGTTGATACCGAAGATGAAAAGTCTGCCTATATTCAACGTTACCGCGACCGCGAAGGTATACAACTTGATCGTGTCCAAATTGTAAAGAATCCTGGCAAGCGCTTTAGTGCAAAGTTGTGTCTAAACAGTCTATGGGGAAAATTTGCGCAGAATACCGGCAGAGGGAGCATTCATTTGGCACAAAGTTATAGCGATGTCTGGGATTATGCCAATGCCCCCGATAAAGAGGTCATGGAGATCGTGAATGTAGGTAATACTTACGTAATAAAGTACAACAACACTGAATTTGCCACAGATACCTCAAGGGTTACAAACATACCTGTGGCCAGCTTCACAACAGCCTACGCCCGTATAAAACTTTGGGGTCTATTGCATTCTCTTGGGCGGAGAGTATTGTATGCCGATACAGATAGCGTGATATTCACAGAGAGGGAGGGTGAATACATGCCCGCTATTGGGGAGTTCCTCGGCGAGCTCACTGATGAGATCAAGGATGAGTATGGGGACAACGCATACGCCGACTCTTTTGTCTCAACAGGACCTAAGACTTATGGGGTACGGGTCAGGGTGGGGGAGGAAATGAAATATATCGTGAAGGCAAAGGGTATTACGCTCAACCATGCGAATCGGCGATTGTTAACTTTGAGTCGTTGAAGGATCTAGTATGTTTGGACGATGATGAGGGCGAACAACCTCCCCAACTAATTGTAGGCACCCACAATTTTCGGGCGCAGAAGCTGGGGGGCGTGAAGGAACTTAGGGGTACGAAGGTGTGCCGTAACACCTATAGGAAACGTTACCAGTTACCTGGTACCTATGATACCGTACCCTTTGGATACCAAAACGAATGATGCTTCTATTGTTAACTGACACGTATTTGTCTTGTATATAATCGTATCTATTGATTTATTACACGTATTTGTAAATATATATAACTTGAATATCTCGTTTATTAAATAAATCATGTTTCAATTAGCGTTTCACTTTCTCCTTTGTGTGTGTATGTGTGTGTGTGTGTGTGCGCACAGGTGAAAGTTCTAAGCTCCGCCCACTGTAAGACCGTGAGTCATGCTACTATCTGGGAGTCCCTGCGTGGTCAGTCGACTGCAGTAAGCCCGAGAGATCAGACGTGTATTCAGATCTGACGTGTATTCAAATGGCTACCTTTAATATTGCTTGTACAACGTTTATGAAATGGTATTCAGCAAAGTGTCAGGATGTGGTGGATACCGAAAAACTTCCTATTCCTCCCTCCTATACCTCTTTTAAAAACACATTGGATTGTGCGAAGTTCCAAGATGTACAAATACTCTACGGATGTTCTGGTGAGACCGTTGAAGGCTTTCGTTGCACAGACGATGTGCTGAAGTATACTGCAGAGCTAAACTTTATAAAGTCTCACATACACCGTGAAGTAAAAGAAACAACGCGTGCAGAAGAGAAGCAGCAGGTATGGATAATGAGTCTTGCGGATGGGTGGTGTGACAAGCGGTATTACGTCATGCTACACCATGTCGATTACTCATACCCTACGACTGAAAATGTGAATCTCGTGATCATGGACAATCTTAAGTATTTTTATCACTATATTAACGTATATCATGATGAGGTTCGTAGTGAGGTTGTGGCTAGTGCCCTGCGTGAGTTTTTAACAGACTTTAGAGACGAGTATCGTTTGATGGGCAGAAAGGAAAAATATGAACATATGTTCCTCTCAAATAGTGCGCCGGAGTGTGAAGATGTTTAGTAAAACATAAAATGTTCCTAGTTCTTATCCTGAGGTAAAATGTCTGGTGCGTAGGCTGGTAGTGATGAAATTAATTCTTGTACCGAAATATGTACAACAATTCGGTACGACTCGCGGATCATACGAACAAGCCCATTCACGTATCGTCGAGTCAGCCGCCCGTCGAACCATTCCTGCCTACCTGCGTGCCTCACACGGCTCATAGTTATCTCAGAGCTTGAACCGAGTGGACGTGCGCTCCTCGAATACGATGGAACTTCCTTTGAGCAGCATTCTCAACGCCTCGTACGATGTGTCCGTGACGAAATCGTTGCGCGTGTTCAGGCGTAATTCCGGTACCATTAGCTATGTACTGGAAACGGAATGTAGACAAACAAACAAACGGGTTTATTTAAGTGTCGAGGAGATGAATAGAATCTTCGTGATAGTTGAGAAGTGGAGTGAAGATCGTTATAAAATACCTGCTAACGTAGGTACAAGAAGAGAGCAGATTAGTGACGCACCCTCATACGCCGTTGTATGTACGTTGTGTATAAATAACGATCGGCCGTGCATTGATATACGGCTGATGTGGAAGAATGCTTCTGATAATAACGCTCTTGTTCCTACGCGAAACCGTTTCATCCTCGACAGAATGTTTGAAATCGTCGGATTCCGCAAGCTGAAACCTATATTAGACGCGCGTGTTACGGACATGCTTTATTTTGATACAGTACTTGAATACGCCTACACCGCTCTGCTCGATGGGTTTACCGAGTGTAGGGCTGGTGAGAATAGTCTAGTGCTGGATGTTTATTTAAAAAGTTTAGACTCTTTGAAATACCATGAACTTTGGTACAAAGCAATTGATCGGTACAAGGCTGAGCTCACCTACACCGTTCACCCTGAAGAACTATTTCTTTATATAACGCGCAGTTGTCGTAACGATTTAGAAGATTATTTCAATTGCCGCTATGTTGAGTGAGTTCACGATTGAAAAGCTCGAGTCGGTAGAAATAAACCCTCGATTGGAAAAGCGTGCTTATAAACTTGTGTTTAATAATGTAGCTAACGATGAACTCTTTGTGCGTGCTTTTGATTGTATTCTAGACGTATTTAAAGATGATTTACCAACCGGTTGTAAAGTGGGAACAAAAATAGTACTGAACGATATGAAAGCCCTTCATATCGAATACAGGTTTCCCTATACTTTAAGCGGTGAAATATTATTAAGCCGCATATACTGCGTAATGCAGAGCAATAATGATGTAATTGTAAACTCGATTAAGACCGAGTTTAGTATTTTGAAAAAAAAGTGAAATGTATTTATATATTTTGCTTGATATTTCTCCTGTACTGTTATATGCATATTTCTATTATTATTGAAATGTATATTTATTTCTATTTGAAATGTATATTTATTTTATAAATATATCTCCATAATTGTGTGTATATATTTCCTGTACTGTTATGATTATATGCATATTCCTCAATTGAAATGTATATTTATTTTCTATATATTTATAATAAACAGAATGATGCAATGTTGTTTTACTTAATTATATCATGTTACGCCTTCTAAACCTACTACCGGTATTCTAAACCAACTTTTAAGAAATATAATAATGTATACAGTGGTATCGCTAAAAAGTGGTATCTGGCAACTCAAGCCATTTACGCCTTCTAAGCCAACTGGCTGATTAGGAGTCTATAATAATGTACACAATGGTATCGCTAGAAAGTGGTATCTGGCAACTCAGTCTTCGATTAGAATTAAATGAATACATGGCACTATCTGGCAACTCAAGCCATTTACGCCTTCTAAGCCAACTGGCTGATTAGGAGTCTATAATAATGTATACAATGGTATCTGGCAACTCAGTCTTCGATTAGAATTAAATGAATACATGGCGCTATCTGGCAACTCAAGCCACTTACGCCTTCTAAGCCAACTGGCTGATTAGGAGCCTATAAAACAACGCCTACTCGGCTGAAGTCTTAATATGCACTTGGCTCCTGCCAGGTGAACACCTCTCCTCCTTTCTCTCCTCCTTCTTTCTGGCCCTTTGGGGGGAATAGCTTGGGGGAGAACTCCGCCTCCAAGTTGCATGCCCCTTGCAACAGGCAACAAAGGGCCCTTTGGGGTATTTTTTTCTTTTTTTAATTTTTTTTCTTTTTTTCTTTTTTTTCAACACCCCACCCCCCTTTGCAACATTACATAATCACTTGCAACATTCCTGCACTCTACCCTTTTTCGGCTATACTACTGTTTAGTAATAATAAATTGTTTAATGCAACCTATAAATGTAATTTTCATTATGGGGTTACGTAGCCTCCCACACTAGTCGCTATGCGTAAGGTTCCACACTGGCCTTCTACGGTTAATTGAAATGAACTGAAAAGAAATTAGGGATCACCTGAAGATCAGGGCCCCCAGCCTTCTTTAGTTAGCCTTATAAGGCTAACTAACGAAAATATCACGACCTAACCTAACCAATCATTAGGTCAACTGTACGCCCTTGACGATTGGTTAGGTTAGGTAGTGATATTTTCATTAGTTAGCCTCATAAAGCTAACTAAAGAAGGCTGGGGTCCCTTCTTCAGATGATCCAAAATTAGAAGGCCCCCAGCCTCAATTACCAAATTATATCTTCATTAAAACTAACGAAAATATCACGACTTAACCTAACCAAACATCAAGGGCGTACAGTTGACCTAACCGGGCATTTAATTTAATTTATTATTATATTTGGTACTGTAAAACAAAAAACAAGAATACATGGGAGCCCTGATCTTCAGGTGATCCTAATTATCTTTTTCATATTTACTGAAAATGAACTTGAACCTGTTTGTAGTACGTGAAACAGAAGATATCTCGGATCACCTGAAGATCAGGGCCCCCAGCCTTCTTTAGTTAGCTTTATAAGGCTAACTAACGAAAATATCACGACCTAACCTAACCAATCGTCAAGGGCGTACAGTTGACCTAACGATTGGTTAGGTTAGGTCGTAATATTTTTGTTAGCTAGCCTTATAAGGCTAATAACTAAAGAAGGCTGGGGCCCTGATCTTCAGGTGATCCCAAATTTTTTCATTTAAATTAAACAAAATTTATTTTTATGTGGTGCGCGCAATATTCAAGAATTATATACGAAATTGAATTTACTTGAAAGAAATTGGGACACACTTCGAATTTTTTTTTAATTTATCACTTTTGTTTTTTTCCCCCCCTAATCCTAGAATTTAAAAGTTTTGTTCTAGTTCTTATAGGCGTCTTCGTGGTCCTAAACTTTATAAGTGGTGGAAGGACAAAGTTTGAAATTTGGAATTAAGAAATAAAAAGTTTTAATTCTGAAACAGAGAATCTTTAGGAAAAAATCCTTAACTCTTCTTTCAGAAATTCATTTTCTTATTGAGATTCTGAACGTGTCGTCCTCAAATACCAATCTAATACCAATAAGAAAGTTGATGAATTAAGGGTAACTTAAGAAAAGGAAGTATGACGTTTTGGAGTTGACGTAAATAAAGAATTAAATGAAAATAAAATTAGTCTTAATTTTTCAGTAATAAGGCCTGAACGCGTGAAATTGGCCACATTGGCGATCTTGCGATTGTTCCACGAATGAATACCCTCCCCCACGTTTCAACTTGGCATAGCCAAATACCCCCTTCGTACGCTCAAATTGTAGTTATTTCCAATGCGTGTATTTGCGCTATGCGCCCTTCGTACGCAATGGTCACAAAGTTTAAACGCCTCTATCTCAAAACCGGTTTGGCGAGTTCGCCCCTCGTACTCGCGACGCCTCAATTATAGGAAATAAAGGCGAAAGAGTTACGCGTAAATCAGTCATACAATTTGTAATTAAGTCACAAAACACGGATCAAAAAATAGTTTTGTAGGTTTTAAATTCCAGGAGTTAGAATTTGATAAAAAAGAAAATGGGTAAGTTTAGAAGCTTCAAATTTTTTTGCTTTATCAAATAATCTGTGCTCTAGACTAAAGGTGGGAAATGAACTACAAGAATCAAAAGGAGACTCGCAAGCACGCATCGCGGTTTGAGATAGATTTTAGATTCCATGCAGAAATTATATACTTCTATTACGGAAACAGCGCTGCTGGACGAGGCATCAATTATACGTTAAAATACTCCCAGATAAGAACTGTTCCTTTTTCTTTGTATGTTGCTTTACGTGGTTTGATTTTATCAATAGTAAGATGACTACGGCTTTACAGAATTAAAGAATAACAAAGACCACAAAATCCACGGTAAGTTAGGTCAGAAAAAAGTTGGAAGCAAAAGTTGGAAAAACTTTGAAAAGATAGAAAACATATCAAGTTTGTATCTATCTGTGTGTAAAGCAATCATTCAGAAAAGAAAAAGTAAATAACAGAAAAGGAACTCTCTCTCGGACTAAAGGGAGTGTGTTATAAATTTACCAAGCGGAAGAGAACAATATGAAACATGTTTTTGGAAAGAAATTCATTCACTATCGTATACATTTATTTATTTTGTCTGCCGAATCACACATATTCATAAAATAAGAAAAAAAAACCGAAATCTGCGACATGTTCGTCGTTTTAAAGGGATCTCATTCATTCATACTCATAATTAAATAATCAGTTTTCTGTCATTTTGATGGGCACACTTTTAGTTGTACTCTTCTTTTGAAATGTAAATTCACACAAATCGTGTGTTGGATGTCTCTCACTTATAAATGGAAATATGATGATTTTTTAGCTCTCTGAAGAAGGACAGGAGACGAGACATTCTCAGGTTGTTTACACGTTAGTATGCATCCTCACTTGCCACTATTTATGCAAATTATAACTACAACCGAAAGAAAATAACTGAAAAATGGTTAAAGTTTGAGGTAGGTTGTGATTTTATTTTCTTCCTGCATAAAAAAATATATATACTGTGTATATATATATATATATATATATATATATATATATATATATATATATATATGTGTGTGTGTGTGTGTGTGTGTGTGTGTGTGTGTGTGCGTGCGAAGGAAGTTGATATTTTCTTGAATTTTTATTATTGAATTTGGTTGTAAATTTACCAGTATCTGTTTCGCATTGATGTGCCAGATTGGGCTACCTTTGGAACTTGTCTGCTATTTATTTTTCACTTCTGCTGCCTGCTACGTTTTGGACCACATTTTTCAACAGCTTAATTCAAATTCAAACTAAGCCTTTGTCACTTCATTCCAACGATAATATAAGGGACGATGAAATTGTTTTTTTCGTTGCTTCATTCAGTTTAATTCAATAAGTTGCGCTGTAATGTGGCATTTATTTCCTATTCCACTGCTCTTGGAGAAGGAACAAAAGTTCTGAGAACTCCGTTGTCATGGAATTCTTTCGCGTTGAGTGTTCACACTGGTTTTGATGACTTTAACGGACTCCAAAAGTCACAGTCAGTTATTGTTTATTTTTTGGGAAATTTCATGTAAATAGAATTGCTCTTTGTTGATAAAAATAACTACATTTGTTTTGAATTATTTCACGTTCTTACCTCTTACCAAAGTATTTATTGGAACTATTCCGGAATTTGTTCCTCATACACAGAGGCGGATTAAGACACCTCTGGGCCCCGGGGCAATGAAGAATATGGGGGTCCTTTTCTCTAGCTTTTTATTAACAATACATGTACATGTACAGTACATAGTACATTTACACGAATTATATGTACGGTGCTCAGTCTAATTGAAAAACAAACTTAAAAGAACCTTAACACAGTGTATTTTGCCGTTTGCCAAAACCAAAGAGTATTAAACAGACTTTACTTTAGGGCCTATAAAACATAAAATAAAACAGGGAATTTGTCACTTTGTGTACTCTGTCATATTTAATCAAAGAAGTTTGCGAAATTTCGAATTATATCATCGAAACTCAGTTGATTGGGTGGGGGGGCCTCAAGCATGGGAGCCTGAGGCTTCAGCCCCAATATCCTCAGTGATAATTCCGCCACTGCTTTTGTACAGTAGGACTACGTCGTGGACAATGTCGTAACACCGCTTCCCATCGACAAGCGAAGTTACGCCACATTGGGTCTAGGTAGTTGGATGGGAGTCCATCTTCCGCGTCCAAATTATTTAGCGACTCGTGGTTCGGATCCCGCGTAAAACTGTTCGTCCTTTCCGTCATATAACTTAGATGTTGCGAAGGAGGTTAAACAACCCCATCAAACAACCATCCTTTTACGGTAACAATCAAGTAATTAGCTCCATCTTTTTTCATGCTCATGGGGCCGTAAGGCCGTCAACTTTTAAAAAAACAACCATGATTGACCATTATAGTAACCAATCACGGCTCATCTCATTCCTTGTAATTGCTTTTTCCCATTAAAAGTCCGTGAGGCATATTATTACACTGAAATTTATTGAACCCCATTCATTACTTAGCTAACAACAATCTAACATATTTATATATATGCTACGTAGGTTATTTGAATTATTTACTGATAAAACCTAAACCCTCATTAATTTAAAGCTTTTAAATTAAAACTTTTATAAACGAGTCAGGAAGATGTTTAAAATTAAAGGTTAAAAACAAGGTTTAAAACATAGTCGAATCCTATTTTACATTCTTCAAAACCCCATGACGCTACAGAATAAATTTATAAATCTCATTAGTCGGTTGAACACAATTTAAGATCACAAATTATCTCTAATTATCTGCAAGACAACCTTTCTTCATGAACCTGACCTACCATATTATCTTCGACCTCAGAGAATCAATACATTCCGGCGAACATCAGACATCAATCAACATCATACACTTTATTCATCTTTCTTGTGAGAGATGAAATAAAAAGTCCTTATATATATATAATATATACATGGAACTTTTCGGTTTCACGGCCTGTAATATTTTTTAACATTACTTGTATTTTATTGTCCAGTTTTAATTGAGGATTTCAAAAATAACATTCATATTTTAGAGAAACAAATAGTGAGACAGTTATACATTTTAGTTTAGAGAATATCATATACGCTTTAAGATTCCAAAATCCCTGAAAGTTTTAGGTCAACTGTACGCTCATGACGACTGGTTAGGTTAAGTCATGATATTTTCGTTTGTTTTGACAGTAAACTAACGAAAATATCATGACTTAACCTAACCAATCGTCAAGGGCGTACAGTTGACCTAACCGGGCATTCTGTTAACCTAACTGGGCATTCAGTTAACCTAACCAGTTGGTAGAGTCTAGAATTTGACGGTCCCGAAGCCATGACTCGTTTTTTTCCGCCGGCCGTCAAACCAAAAAGATCCCAATACAGTTTAAAAATATATATTTTAAATTTGTTAAATTGCATATAACTGCCTCACTATTTGTTTCTCTAAAACATGAATGTTATTTTTGAAATCCTCAATTAAAACTGGACAATAAAAAACAAGTAATGTTAAAAAATATTACAGGCCGTCAAACCGAAAAGATCCATATATATATATATATATATATTGCTGGATCACTTAAAGATCAGGGCCCCCATGTATTCTTGTTTTTTGCTTTACAGTACCAAATATAATAATAAATTAAATTGAATGCCCGGTTAGGTCAACTGTACGCCCTTGACGATTGGTTAGGTTAAGTCGTGATATTTTCGTTAGTTTTAATGAAGATATCATTTGGTAATTGAGGCTGGGGGCCCTGATCTTCAGGTCATCCCATTTTTTTTATTTGAAGGGGTAGATAACGGAAAAGTAATATATATATATATATATATATATATATATATATAAGCGTCGTTCTTTACGTTAATTATACTGCGTGTTTGCAGTTAAAATATATATATATATATATATATATATATATATTATGCGCCTCACTGGTGTAGTGGTTTGTGTCGCTGACTACAAATTCATTGGGGCACCGACAAAAACTCACCAGACAAATGTTTTTGCGAAATACATCCACTCTAGTCTAGATCTTAAGATTTTAGACTCATTGTAGATAATTACTCTTCATCTTTTAAATTGTTCTGTTTTTAACCAAATCGGTATACTAATGTAGTTTTGGTTACTGATTTCAAAAATAACTTTCTTTTTTTTTGAGAAATGAAAAACAAACATGTTAGAGCACTTTCAATAATTAATGTGTTTTTAACGAAAATATCATGACAACCTAACTAATCGTCAAGGGCGTACAGTTGACCTAACCGGGCATTCAATTGACCTAACCGGGCATTAATTTATAACGAAAGATTGGTAGGTTGGTAAAAAATTAATATTGGTTGGTTGGTTAAAAACAGAACAATTTGAAAGATGAAGAGTAATTATCTACAATGAGTCTAAAATCTTGAGATCTTAAGATCTTAAGATCTAGACGAGAGTGTATGTATTTCGCAAAAACAGTTGTCTGGCGAGTTTTTGTCCTCTTTTGCATTTAAGTGGTGAGTTTTTGTCCAGTGAGTTTTTGTCCAGTGAGTTTTTGTCCGTGCCCCACCCATTCAGGGTATGAAAAGCTCGCAGCATCATTGGCAAGTATATATATATATATATATATATATATATATATATATATATATATATATATAGGGTGAATGTACTGACAAGGCTTCCGTACGTGGCTCATCACCACTTGAAGCAACACTGCTTCGTTATCAAAATCAATGTTTGGTCAAATTTACAATCACTCATATCATCTCAGGCTTGCTCTACACAAACTGGACCAAGAACTCAGAATCTCTGCAATTTCAAACTTTCCTTTTATCCATGCTTTCAATTTCGTGTGCGGAAATTTGTACGGCAATATTTGTACGACGGAAATTTATACGCCAGCATTTGTACGCCAGAACATTTATACGACTGGAAATTTATACGACTGACACATTTGTACGACGGTAATTTAAGTATGCGCTCTACCGGGCTTTTTTGACTTAAGTATGCGATCTACCCATGCTAATAACCGTGACTTCATTTTTTTATATAAACATAAGCGCAGGTGCAAAAAAATAAATAAATAAATAAAAGTAAACATTATTTAAATATTTTGAAAATAATTTCAATTTGAAGAATTTTAAATTTTATCATGTATCACAGCGCATTAAAGGATTAACAGGTAGGTAAATGGTTATTGAATAGGTACAGGTGGTTAGGTTAGGTCAGGTCTGGAGATTAATGAGAAAAAACTCGCAAGATTTGTTCTCCGATTTTTTAAAAGACATTCGTTCTGTATATCGCTAGTTACATTTCCTCTTAAATTGATAAGCTGAAATCTAGTTTCAATTATGCATTTAATTATTGTAATATGTAATTTCATAATTTGTGATAATTTGTATTTCAACTTACCTAGTTTCAAATTCAATTTTATTAACTGATCATGAATTTCTTGCGTATAACGTATAAATTACCGTTGTACAAATGCATGGCGTATAAATTTCCAGTGATCCAGTCGTATAAATGTTCTGGCGTACAAATGCTGGCGTATAAATTTCCGTCGTATAAATGTTGGCGTACAAATTTCCGGGTTTCTTTCAATTTACCTCCGCATATTAACATAGTTACGAGTAACCTTCATAACCTAATAAAAGGTTTCCAACACAATCCATTCAGAAACCAAATTACAATTTAACCAAGTTAACTATATCAACATTTTAACATTATTTAACAAACTTAATCTAATTATACTTATTAACGTGGCTACACTTTAAAAATGAATTTGTTCTCGCATTTCTTATATTTTAATTAAGCTGTGGCGATTTTCACCTATTTACACACAGGGGCTTACACATATATTCACATTAGGGTTGCCGGCAAGATTGGCGAAAGTGTATGTATTCATGTAAGTAAAATTGAAATATCATACGTATTTGTGTAATAACTTTATGTAAATATTTAAACTTTGAAACCGTAAAAAGTATTATCATTGCATTCAATTACAATTTTTAAAATTAAATAATTATAATTATTTTTCAGTTTTAAAAATGTGTTAAAATGTTGGCAATTATACCATTAAACTAATAAAGTTTCATATGAACAAAACTCAAAAAGTATGAAAATACATACGAATAAATAATAGTAATTAAGGTGTTTTGGTGTTTATAGCAATTACAAAATGAATAGGTAATTATGCAAAGTAAAAATATAAAACAAATAATAAAATGAAAAGTAACTCTAAGAAATGATAATTTGTTGAATGAGGCTCATGGACATGGGATATTGACTGTTAGACAATGAGCAGTGACTCTTTTCTATTCTATTAAATTACTAAAGCTACAGAAACAATTTTTAAAACAGGGACGCCCAAACAAAAGGGATAGGGTCCTTAATTTAAAGCTTAAACCTATCAGAATTTAGGAGGTTAATTAGGGTACTGAGTAATGAGTACTGACCACATGACAGTAACCTAGTGAGTACTGACCAAAATGACTGTGACAGTGAGCTGTTGACCTTTCTTGTCCTGAAGGATTAAAATTATTCTCACAAGGTCTTTAAAACTTAAAGCAATCTGATAAGTAGGTATGTGTACTGTTAATGGGAAGGAAACTTGAAAAGAGAGGAGTATGGATCAGCCTATTAGGGGATAGAGGTCCTCGACACCGGTCTAAAAAAGTAAAAACATTGAAAAAAAGGAAAATGAATTCAAGTTGGTGTAACATAAAATGGCGTAGCCACGAGAGGTGATTGGGAGTTAGAACCCCTCCCAAGGACGCTAGGAGTATAATAAAATAATAGCAAGCATTTATTCACGTCCCATTACGATGACGATCAATTACTTTTAAAATTAAGTTTGAATTACTTAATTAGAAACGAAACAAAGCGATATAAATTCAGAGGTGCACATAGTTTGTAACATTATATATACACACTAGTGATGGATCGAATAACCGCAACCGCACTACAACCGCACAAAAATTCACAACCGCAACCGTAACCGCAACCGCCGTTCCATAAGTGCGGTTGCGGTTGTAAAAGCTTAGTTAATTTTAATTTTAGGTTAATTAGAAATATTTCTTTTTTTAAAAAGAAAATGATGGGTCTCCTTATGCGTGGAGCGGGAACGTTGTACGATGAGAGGCGTTGCCGCTTGAAAGGTGAAAATGCAGCAAAAATATTATTCTTGAAATTCACACTGCATGTCATTAAGTTTGACATCAGTTTTTCAAATGAATAATAATCCATAACTTTCCAATGGGTGGAGGCTGGGGAAAGTGGTAGGTGGGATGAACAGTGCGATAGGTCCTCGTCCCTCATCCTGGTAACACACTTAGTGCAAAATATGGTTTTAATTAATTTGACCTATTCTTTCATAATAGCTATATAAGTTTAGAATATACTTCATTTAAATAGTATTTATTTAGTAAATACCTTATGTTGAACACAAGTTTTGCAACACACAAATAGCGGTAGCGGTGTATTGCAAAACTTGTGTTCAACATAAGGTATTTACTAAATAAATACTATTTAGTATATATTATGTACCAAGTGTGGCTAAATCGCACTATAGTGGCTAAATCCAGTTAATAATTACGCATTTTTCCTAGTATATGATAACCGCAACCGCAACCGCGGTTGGAAAAAATTCGACAACCGCAAACACAACCGCAACCGCGGTTGTGAAAAACCGACCACTCGATCCATCACTAATACACACCTCGTTAACCTCGTTCAGGTTCCGTGTGTTGGTCTCTCTTCACACGAAGGTCAAGCTGGTGCCCCCGCCTCTAGGCCTGGCTTGGTGGAGGAGCGAGTTGCTCTCTTGCGCTCTCCACCGCACATAGCCAGGTACACCCGCTCACCTGGTACCGTCCTGAGCCAGGCATCGTCTTCTCTTGAAGACTTCAACTTTGACCCCTGTAACGTTTCTGAGGTCCTTTGGAAGCTGGTTAAAAAGTCGTGGCTCCCTTTCAACCAAGCTATTTTCCTTCAGTGTTGAGGAGGTCCCTTGTCGGGCCTTTAATTTGGGAACTCTACACATGCTGCCTTTCCTATTTTCCAGCGTTGTTTGGATGGTAATTGGGTTTAGTTTGACGTTTGGTACCAGTTTTTCGATCATTTTCCATATGTAGATTATGGAGTACCTCTATCTTCTTCTTTCCAGGAAGTACAGATTTAGTTTACGTAGTCTTTCCCAGTAGTTGAGTTCTTTACAGCCATCAATCTTGGCTGTGAAATGGCTCTGCGTTTCTTGTAGTTTATTAATTTCTTCCTTTTTATATGGGGACGTCAAAACTGAGCAGTATTCAAGTTTTGGTATGATCAGTGTTCTCAGCAGGGGAATCGTTACTGTATTGTCCCTCCTTTTGAACGTTCTTAGTCAGCAGCATTTTGGAACATGACAGAGGTTATTTTTGTAACTGCTGTTACGATACGAGCACGTAAATCTTTCAAATCTGTAACCCTCGTTTCATAGACGTTTGATTTGATAAAGCCCCATGCACAAAAATCCAAGGGCGTCAGGTCAAGAGATCGAGCCGCCCAGGGTCTGTTGCCTCCACGTCCGATCCACTGATAAGGAAATCGTTCATTTAAGTACTCCCGAACAATGTTTGCGTAATGACCCCATCTTGTTGAAAGATGACGGTATTTAAAATGTCATCTGAATGAAACTGGGACATTTACTTGCTCGTATCGTAAGAGCAGTTACAAAAATAACCCCTGACATGCTCCAAAATGCTGCTGACATCTTCGAACTCTGTAGAGACTGATGGTGCTCATGTAGAATCGCTTAAGTATTCATTAAATGTATGCCTTCTATTATATTGTTATTGAATTTTACCCTTTTTGCTACGTTTTCAATGAACTAGATAGGGACTTTATAAACACCATATATATATATATATACAGTATATATATATATATATTATATATATATATATATATATATATATATATATATATATATATATATATATATATATATCGGGTGGCCCACAAAAACCGCCTTGAGATTTGAACATCAATAATTTAAAAAATATGCAGTTCACACTTCCAAAATTTATATAACTTTTACCTCAATCTATTGATAAACCATCATAAAAATTTCAGACCTCTACATAAAATCCTTTTCCCACAGCTGAGGGAACAACAATGAGGTATGGTGAAAAAAACGCATATCATAAACTGAAAATTTTTTATTATTTACATCTTATCAACAAATATGATCAATATGTCCGCCGTTCTGCTTACAAGCTAATCTTAACCTTTTCTTCCACGACATGATATATTTTCTGATTTCTGCTAATGTTATTTTGTCCCAACATTCTAGTATTTTTTTCTTTAATTGCATTTCTGTAACTTTTCTGTTTGGCCTTCATAAATCTTCTCTGCTAGAGTGTTCCATATGCAATAATATAATCCATGGGATTGCAATCAGGTGATTGCGGGGGCCAGGCGTTTTTCTAATGAAGTTGACTACATTCTGTTGTAGATAATCCTGTGTGAACTTGCTGGTATAAGCTGTAGCACCATCTTGTTGGAGTATGAAATCGTTTCCATAATACAGACGCCGACAATCAGGCAAAAGATTCTCTTCTAAGAGATTTACATAGATTTCTGAATTAATTTTTTTATTTTCTGAAATGAAATGAATTTTCGTCTTTCCATTCCACGATACACCTGCTAATACCATGATTTTTTTTTTTGAAAACCGACTTTTCTGGTGGTAATGTCTTTCTTACGCCGACCATAAACAACATCGTTCCGGGAGTTTAGAGCAATCTCGATGGTGAAATCTTTTTCATCTGTAAAAATAATTTTTTTAATGTCATTGGACGAAAATCTATCAAGCAATTTTCTATAACGAATTTTTCTTTTAGCTCTTACATTACTGTCACGTCTTGAAACACGGATCCTTTTAAATGCTTTAAGTCCTACCGTTCTCTGCATTCTTTGTATGGAACTTCGACTGATACCTAAATTTCTTGCAATTTTCCTCTGAGAGCAGTGTGACCCAGGTCGATCCTCTTGAGATAGGCTCATCATTTCGATCATTGCTATATTGTCTTGAGTGTAAACTGTTTTAGGCCGACCACTTACACGCTTCTGTGCCGTCGAACCAGTTGCTTTAAGTTTTTTAATTATTCTATTCACAGACGTAACATTCCAAGTTATTCCTGGAAATTCCCTCAAAATTCTTGCCCCAGTCCGTCTTTTTTCCAAGAAACACTTTTCAATCACCGCTTTTTCATCGTTAGTTAGAACCATAATTTGAAGGGTAAGTTTTAAAAAACAGTATTTAAGATGATCATTGCCTATATCATCTGATGTTTTTCAGAGACTAACAGATTATCCATAGGCTAAAAAAACTACTACAAGTCTTAGAATAGTTGCCAGGTACAGCCATACACATTTAGGATTTAGGATATTTGTGTTTTTTCACCATACCTCATTGTTCCCTCAGCTGTGGAAAAAGTATTTTATGTAGAGGTCTGAAATTTTGAAAATGGCTTATCAATAGATTGAGGTAAAAGTTATGTAAATTTTGGAAGTGTAAACTGCATATTTTTGTTCAAATCTCAAGGCGTTTGTTTTGGGCCACCCGATATATAGGGTGTCCATAAATTATTCACCCCATTATAAGCCTTAATAAATTCGTTATTATAGGAGCTATCTTAAAACGGTTTGCGGCAATTAATAACACAACTCAAGAAATGTTTTTCTTTATTTCGCAGAACATCCACTAGGGGCACAATGGCGACAGTGAAGGAGAAAGCAATGTGTGTGCTGTGGATGTGGGAAACCAAATCTCCATTTTTTGAACAATGTCGTTTTCAGTGATGAAGCGAAATTCCATCTGTCTGGTAAAGTTAACAGACACAATTGCCGTATATGGGGATCAGAAAATCCGCATGAATTTATTGAACACGAACGCAACAGTCCCAAGATAAACGTTTGGTGTGCTCTCTCCCATAACCGTGTGATTGGACCATTTTTCTTCATGAGAACACTGTGAAGGCTACAAAGTACCTAGATATGCTTGAATGGTATGCTGCACCTCAGCTTGAGGATATGCAGCCGTGTGTGTTCTTTCAGCAAGATGGGGCACCGCCACACTGGGGATTAGAAGTGCGGAGGTTCCTCAATGAAAAGTTCCCTTCTCGTTGGATCGGGCGAGATGGTCCTATTCCATTCCATGGCCTCCTCGCTCCCCGGATATCACGCCTCTGGATTTCTTTTTATGGGGTTGCACAAAGGACAGAGTGTAGGCAAAGAAGGTTAATAACATCACAGAATTAAGACACCGGATTGAAGAGACATTAGCTTCCATCACGCAAGACATGCTTCTTAATGTTTGGAACGAAATCATCTATCGCCTTGATGTTCTGCGTGCTACCAATGGGGCTCACGTGGAGGTTTACTGAATTAAAACAAAAATTTCTTGAGTTGTGTTATTAATTGCCGCAAACCGTTTTAAGATAGCTCCTATAATAACGAATTTATTAAGGCTTATAATGGGATGAATAATTTATGGACACCCTGTATATAGAACAATCATAGAACCAGTATTAAAGAATAACGCCTACTTTGCCCACCCAGAAAAAAAATAAAATAATATATATATATATATATATATATATATATATATATATATATATATATATTATATAACCTTTGGTAACCTTTGGTTTGCTTCCGCCCGAATTGTTCATTCTGACGAAGGTCAAGCTTTTCACTCCACCTTAGACCTACAGTTTAACGTGAAATCCGAACGACGCCCCACCAGCAGCCCAGCGTCTTAACCACTAGGCCACCCAGGATACCCATTTATCTACCAACCACTTTCTTTATCGTGTGGAAGGATGAACAGCTGGGTTTTGCTGTGTATATTTCAAAGTTTAGAGTAAGTCACAATTTTTTTTGCGAAAACAAAATTACAAGGACTAAGAAGAGCCTCGATTGCATGGTTCATACTGATCAATCCTGGTCCGTTTTCAAACGTTTTCAGTCTTTACGGCCCTGCCATGACCAAGAAATAAAATATGGAAGAAATCATTTAATCTATACTTTTTTCAGTCAAAAATGGAGGGAGGAATTTTTCAAAAACAGCGAGAACAAGGAATGTTTGTTCTAAAAGCATTCACACTGTCAATGGAATTCCGAGAAATCAAACCATTTGGAACTGGAATTCTACGAAAAATGCTAAGTGTGAACGCCGTATAATAAGTTGTTGTAATTCCGAAATGTCAGTTGTTTATCGTTTGAAATTGGAAGCTTTATTGTACAGTAGTTATTATATACCGATTTTGGTCTAAGTAAGTAATATTAAATGGTATAAAATACTTGATGTATTTACAAAATGTTAAGTGTTCCTTGAACTTATTTTCTTTGTGCTTAAACGTGTTTATCTCGATTCTAGGTAAACATAACAGAGGTAAAAATGTCATATGTAATATTGCCAAAGGGTAAACATGACAGGTAAAAATGTCACGGTATACGTAGTATACGGTATTAATACTATATTAGTATTAATATAGTATCACATATGGTATTAATATACGAGTATTACATACAGTCAGTGCCGTATTAAGGATTTTTGGGCCCTGGGGCCAAAATATTCTTGGGGTCCCTCAACAAGACAAATCTTCGAGTCATGTAAATTAATAAAACATTTATTTCTAAATCAAATAATGCAAGTTTTACACAAATACCAAGCTACTACAATTACACCAAACCAATTACACAACTACAAGTCCACTACTAATCTACCAAAGTTGGTCACAAAATCATCCACCACCAGTATACAAAAGTTTTTTGAGCTGCTTCATATCACTAAATTTTCCCATCACAAGCTCAGTATTTAAATTCTGCAAAATATTCTTTTCTATGCATAACAATGACAGACTTTGCAATTTCTTTTAGGTTAGCATTTGACGTTTAACATTTTTAATCATGCTCAAATGAGAAAAAGAACGCTCCGCAATTGCATTTGACATCATCAAACACAAATAAATGCGATAAGCAATGAAAGCATTTGGAAAAACAGCCCTCAGTTTGTGAATTTCTTGTAGTACTCCTAATGGGCGAGTGTCAGCTAAAGCGTTTTGTTTGACAAACAGTACAAAATGCTGAAACTCAAATGGGAAGCTGTCCTCAAAATCATTTGGGTAATGGACTAGCCACATTTTTGTTGCTTTTGATGCTTCCTCTGAAGTTAGTTGAGAGATATTGTTGAGCATTCCAAATTTATCATTGATATCATCATAAACATCGGCCCCTAAAACAGCTGGGGCCTGGGGCCTGGCCCCCGCTCCCCCCCCCTTAATACGCCACTGATTACATATGGCATTCTTACCATATTTTTATCGCACAGTTTATTTCATGTACTATCGGTTCCAGTAGTCATGATGCACTTGACCACACTTGCCTTACAGCCCATTATAACCAGACTATTGGAACTGATATATATCAAATCCTCTATTACGAAAACCATAATTTAAACAAATTTGTGACCTTAAAGATATTTTAATCTCATTTAAAATGTACTGTATACTGTACATACTGTTTAGGTTATCTGGGTAGGCCTTGTAACCTTTCACTTAAGTTTTTGAATTCTTCAATCTAGATCACTCGATTAACCCATTATCACTCAAGATTATCGATTCCACAGACAATGAACATCCTCCAGACCTTTGAATCTTAGAATCATTTCATATACTAATAACTAATCCTTCAATGAATTCACTTCACTGAATCGGCTTTTGAACTAGCCATTATAAAATGACCTCTACCAAATAGCCTACAAATTTCTTTATTTTTATTTTGTAGCTTTTATCTAAGAAATAATTTATTATAAATTTCAGTAATTTTCATAATATTCGGCATATTAAAAAATAAAAAAGGTTACACTCTTTCCAGAACTACGATGATAAATGGTGATTTCTGCTACTTTTTTCCCACTATCTGCTACTATTCTTTACAAGCATCTGGCAACGCTCTTGCTGAAACAGTAGTTGAAATTTATCGTTTCGGTAGTGCGTGTTGTTAATTAACAGGTGTAAGTGCAGTTTTTTTTTTTTTAACTTTAGTTATACCTATTGTGGATCTTTTCCGTTTCGGGGCTAGCAGCGAATTTTAATGAAAATCGGTATACAGTACTAATAATATACTAACTTTGTAAAATTGCTGCTATTTGTGAAGTTGTCGATATTTGTGAGAACACGTAAATATTATTCAGATGCAAGTTATGTTTACTAAACCATCAAGTATTTTCAAAGGTAGGAAAATTTTCCCTTCAAACTTGAAGTTAAGCTACATGTACAGTATATTACGGTAATGATTCCTACTTCTCTTTTTAGTCTAATATTTGATTAGGCCTAAGTGAAACTTTTCTTGGTCATTTTGCTGAAGTTTTTTGGTGTTTAGTTTCAGTAGATAAATCGATTAAGGCTTTTATGATAAGTTTATTTATTGTGGCCTAATTGAGTGTTTGTATATTTTATTAGTGATAAAGGACTTCAGCTCGCAAAATAGGTTAGGCCTATGTACCGTAGTTGACATGCTGGCACATCTCCTTCGACATATCATTGGCCTACTGAGCCTAGTCCAGTACACTGTCGGGTTCATATTCATTTTCCTTCGACATCTTATAACTTTAAAAATGTTAAATATATTTGGTCTTATAGTATCATACCCATAAAAACCTTCTAAAACCATCATATGTTAATGAATTACAGTCGTATGTGCTCCATGTAATACTTAATTTGGCTAAACTTTAGTATCCAGACAGTGTTCAGAGACAGTCCATAACTGCTTGGTAATATGTTAAATTAGGCTAGGTTAGGTTGATTAGGGTTAAGTTAAGTAGGTTGGTTTGGTTTGTAATTAGGGAGGGCCCTAAGAAATCTGTCTGGATAGTAAAGTTTTACCCTTAATTTTATGGTAAGCACTACAATATTTTAAACTCCCACTACAAACATTAGTTTTCACAAATTTTCCTTATTATATATATTTAAATAAATAAATAAATATTATTAGCATTTTTTCACATTACATAATCGGTATCGGTTGGCATAGTTGTATGGATGAAGGAATAGCTGAATATTTTATCCAAACGTATCGTAATGTGTTCCCAATGGGGTCCGCCGTGGTGAACTATGTAAGGTCCACGTAAAAGTGCAAAAATGGAAACTGATCAGAGTTTCCAACTGAGGGTTTCTGAAAAATTACAAAAGGGAATTGGAAGCGGATTTGTCTCCAGAGGCTTTTTGATCACCGGGTTTTGCCAATTAAGTTTTCCATTCTTCCTTGTGATCATCGTAATTCTTTTTCTAACTATTTAATAGGCAGGGTAATAAACTTTCAATATTTGAGATTTTGATCTTTCTCAGCCACTTCGTCAGCCAGGATGACAAATATAATATTGACTCGAAAGATTACATACAAATTTTTCAACCTACTCTGAAACCCAGATCATCGCTGCATGGTCAATGATTAATTTTGGTTATAGATTTCATATAAAACTATTTTGGGATGATAAAAAATAGAAGCGGTCCAGGGAATTCACATATGAAAGGCCTTTCGGATCAATGAAAGAAAGCCACCCCCAAACGGGTTGGGGTGGCTTGCTTTCATTGACACAATTCGGGGGTGGCATTGTTTACTAGAAACTTTTGGGGGTGGCTTTCTTTCATTGATCCGGCCTTTCGCTTGAAAAAGATTGGAAACCATTAACATTTGAAATCTTTTTTTTTTTTTATTGTATCTCGATTCGTATTTCAGAAAGTGTGTGTTATCGTGATACATATTACAGAAGTGTGTGTGTGTCGTATTGCAGTATTTTTTTTCACTCCGATATTTCACCCTGTATATATACAAATAACGCGCATGGCCGCGCTTGATGCAAAAATAATCTCTTCCTGAATTCGAATCCAGGACATGTGAACTGGAATTGCATATTTCATGAAATATGCAATTTCGGTTTGCCAATTTCATGAAACAGGCAGAGAAAAAACTGGGAGTTCAACTGTCAATTGCCAACTATATTTGAAGTGAAATACACAGGCAAGTGCCTACCCTATTTTGATGCGGTTTTGCACGTCGTATGGCGTAGGTGGCACGAGCTGTCACAAAGGTTTTCAAATTCCAGGAACGTCTTTTGGTCAGCCAACTGGTTTGGCAGTTTGGGGGTCTTTTCTGTTTGGAGCCCACCCCCAGATTCCTTTGAAAATAGCACCAGTAGTGCATTTTGACCCTCTGAATACGAAAACAATATTCTTTTTTTTGGAGAAATGCGAACATTTTGCATAATGGGGCAATAAAAATGCATAATAGATTACATGATATTTATTATGCAAAATAGGTTCCATGATATATATATATATAACATTAAAATTGACCAACTGGTTAGGTTAACTGAATGCCCGGTTAGGTCAACTGTACGCCCTTGACGATTGGTTAGGTTAAGTTATGATATTTTCGTTAGTTTGTAATTAATTTTGTAATATTCCAGTCTTCCATTCTGTTCCTTTTGTTTGTTAAAAGTGTCACGAATGTATATAGCCTAGGACCTAGGTCTTTGCGAACTAAGAATAAGATGGCCTATAGCGTTACATCCAATTTTCAACGCAAATTATCGTCAAATTTTTTAAGAATACAAAATTAAATGTATGAAATTGGAATTCAAACGTTAAAGGGTTGTAACGTTTTTATTATTCATTTATTGGAAAAAAAAATTATATTTTTTTTAAATCAGCGTAAAAAAGTACACATGATGGTGGTAATTAATTTTAATTCTAGTGGTGGGCATCAAACGGAAAAGATCCCAGTTAGGTTAGGTAATGCTTAACCCTTTAAGGACGAGTCCGCAGCATATGCGGTCACTCTTGTTACCAGAACGTATAGGTTTTATCGTTATTCAAAAATAAATATTTTAGTAACTAGTCATTGAAATGATACACACTTTGGGTTCCTTTCCCGACAACTAGATGACATCTATATATAAACACGTAGAAACATTTATAGAAACGAGGCATTGTAGTACAATTTATATTATTATTTCTGGTGGACCTTAAGGTACCATCCGTCGTTAAAGGGTTAAGCAACGGTGCGTATATAGCTACTCTTTTCTATTAAAGATTTGCAACGGTGCGCGTATCGCAAAAAGTTTAATTGGTGCTACTATAGTAGGCGGTCTACCTTTTAATTATAGCTTCTTATCTTGTTTACTAATTGCTTGTTTACATCCCGATGTCAATCGCCCTTGACGATTGGTTAGGTTTAGTCATGATATTTTCGTTAGTTTTAACGAAAATATCAAAACTAAACCTAACCCAATCGTAGGTAGACCGCATAATATAGTAGCTAGCACCGTTTAATTTTTATCAGACAAAAATGTTTATCGTTTAGATCAGGGGTTTTCAAACTGTGTTCCGCGAGAACTTGATGGTGTTCCGTGGGGCATGTTACGAGAGACTGAGGAGAGAGAGGTAAGATAAAATAATATCAACTGGCATGGATGAATTTACGATATATATTCTGCGAATTCAGTGATTGTGTTTTGAGAGGCGTAGGCAAAGAGAGAGAGTGGGCGAGAGAGAGAATTTTAATTCAAACGATGAGATATCCAGAATAAGTGTTGCCCCTCTCGCAGCCATAGTACTGGTCTGATTGATTTGGTGAGTTTTTCTATATTTTTAGGTTTAGTTTTCTCAGTTCACGGAAGTTATAATCACAGTAATGTATGATAATATTGAACTTTTATCCAAAGAAAAGCAATCACATCCAAGTCATTGAACATTTGTTTAACTATTAAAATTACCCTCAATAACTGTAAAATTCCTCTCTTAATTATTTTGCATTGAAAACTTTAGTTTTACAATAAACATATTTTTTATACTTATAATTTCTTTTATGCTGACAGTAATGTGGGGAGGGTAATTTAAAATAAATTGGTCATTAATAGTAAATTCTTTTTTTTTCCTTGTAAATTTCTAAATTTATATATTTTTTTTGTGAAATTCATACAACTGTATATATGTAAATTTCATAAATTACTTAAATAAACTGCAGCGAGCATAGATTGTATTTTATTACCATTTGCCTTATATCATTAAAATTTTACCTGTTGGTCAAGGTTCCGTGAATTTTTTTTTTTTTTTTTAAATAAAGGTTCCGTGGCTTCAGAAAGTTTGAAAAACTCTGGTTTAGATGATGTCCTGTCCTTGAAGTCTCGGAATGGAGTTTTTGTCATTTAATTAAATTTAAACTAAGATATCATCGCAAAATATCAGGCATTTCCTTACCTAACCTAATAACTGCCGAACCAGCTGTGTGACCAAAATATGCTCCTGTCTGAAAACTGGAAACCTTTGTAACAGCTCGTGCCACCCACCACATACGTGCAAAAACGCATCAAAATAGGTTGGGTACATGCCTGTATATTTTGTTTTAAATACAGTTTACAACAGAGTTTTTCTTTGTGTAATATAGTTTGCAACTGACAGTTGAACTCTGTTTTTTCTCTGCCTATTTCATGAAATTGGCAGAGCGAAATTGTGTATTCCATGAAATTAGCAATAACTTTGCTTGTTTCAAGAATTTGGCGAATGGACTGCCAATTTCATGAAATAAGCAATATTTTGCCTATTTCATGACATGCAATTTCGCGGGTTACGTGTAATATATACGTCATTTACTTTGTAAAATCTGCCTATTACTTTTTTTCCCTGAAGATAAGATGTGAATATATCACGAAAGCACTCGGATTTCGTGTTTCTTTTTCCTTTTCCCTGTGACTGTTTGCTTATATGATACACACAGACCGTGCATGGAACAAGGAACTCTTCTAGGATAATTAAATCCACTATAGTCCGAATAAGTAATGGTAAATGACAAATACCATAGTTTTTTCTTTTTCATGATGCTAGCCTGGACTATAGTGGATTTAATTATCCTAGAATTCCTTGTTCCATGCACGGTCTGTGTGTATCATAAAAAAACCTCAGGGAATCCTTCTGAGTTCATTCCCTATATATATATATATATATATATATATATATATATCCCCCTCCCCCGCGGGCGGTCTTTCTGGGGTGGATCGCCCGCGGGCTCCTGCCTCCATGTGGCGAGGGGGGTCAGCCGCGGCTGGGGGCCCTGCCGGGTCCCCGCCCGGTTGCGAAGTGGACTTTTAGCATACCCTGCTATCCTACAGCCCCCTCTTTCCTGTCTTCCCCTCTTTCCTGTCTTCCCCTCTTTACCCTCTTCCTTGCCCCCTGTTTTTTCTGCTTTCTCTGTTCACTTCGCGCGCCCCGGGCTGCCGGGCTGGTCGCTGGGGTGGTCGCCCCCATGGCCGGGCCGGACTAAGTTGGCTGGTAGGGTGCACAGGCCTGGGACCCTGGGGGCCTTGGTCTTTGCTGCCGGCGGGGGAGAACTCTCGACGCTGCAAGGGCCCCTTTTGAAACGGGGGTACCTGCATGGGACGAGGCACCCACCCCCCGCCGGCGTGCGCTTGGTCCCTTGGGCCCCGGGTAATCGGTTCCCCGCGGCCCCGGGCGCGAACTACAATAAAAATTTTCTATGGAAACCTTACAACTCTAATGGACCTCGTTGACGACCCCTTGTGCATCTGACCTCCCTCTGACTACCTCTTTGGACCGTGGGTCTGGTCAGTCAGTCGGCAGCCTCGCCCACCCCGTCGCTCTTCTTGCCGACGCCTCCTCTCCCTCTCTTCCCCAGCTCGTGGCGCCGCTGCCCGACCCCCGCCAGTAGCGGATGGACCTGCAGTGGACCCCCCGACCCTGGATCCCCCATATTCCACGTCGATAGGGACCCACCTGCTTTTTTCGCCCTCAGGTGGGGCCCGCGGCCCCGGTCGCCTCCCACTCCGGTCGGGCCTCATCGCCCCCGGCCCCCTCGGCCCCTGGGGGACGTGGGACCCGACGTCGCCGTCCGCCTTCTCGTCTTCTCGTCTCGCCCCCTCGAAGTTCCTGGTGTTTGGCCAGACGGCTTCACTCGGCCTTAGGACGATGGACAAGTTCTCCTCGTCCTCCGCGCCCCTCCTCCTCCAAGCCCCTCCCCACTAACCACGAACGTCTCTTTCGAGCGATCCATGGGAAGACGGGGACGGCGCGTTTTGACCTTCGGCCTCAGAGGGATGGCTCCATTTTGATAAGGTCGCGTTCCTCTGCCGAAACCTCCTCTCTGCTCGCTATCCCCGATGTCCTGGGCTGCGGGATCACGGTGACTCCCCACCCCCCCTCAATCAGTGCCAGGGCACAATTTACGCTGCTCGTCTTCTACCCATCCCGGTTGAAGACCTCCAGATTGACCTCGCCTCCCAGGGTGTTTGTGAGGGTGTACCGCTTTCCCGACAGATCGCGGTCCCCAACTGCCCCTTCTCCTCGCCTGCTCCTCACTTTCGACTCACTGGTCCCCCCTTTCGGTATTCTGGGGCTTTGGTGAGAGACGAGCGTGCGAATTCTCAGTACGACCATACGTGCCAGATCTACGCGCTGTTTTCAGTGTAATAGGTTTGGCCACGTGAGCAGCTCTGCCGTCAGCCGGCCCGTTGTGTGTCCGCTGCGGCGGCCCTCCCCACCCCTTGCCCTGTACTGCTCCGCCTTCCTGCACCAACTGCCATGGACCACACCCTGCTTCATCCGCTCTTGCCCGTTCCTTCCTCTTTGAAAGGGAGGTTCGGGCCCTCTGTTCATCAGAGTTTCTCAGCGCTCGGGAGGCGCGGGAGCGGTTGCGTGGCGGCGAGGCCCCGTGGTGCCTCGTACGCCGAGGCTCTCCGTTCCCGGACCCCGTCCTCACCGGCGGTTCCCAACGCGCCTCCACCCACCGTGTCCGCTACTCCCAGTCCATCCTCTGCCGCCCAGCGGACTCCTACCGCGGCTCCCCGTACCACCAGCGCGTCCCCACGTGCTCCCTCCGCGAACGCCGATGCTTCGTCGGCAACCCCCCTGCCCCTTCTACGCCCTCTCCACCGGCGCCTTCGGCCACCCCCATTCTGGATCGTGACCCGCCGTCACCCACGCGGGCCGCACGACGGAGGGTAGGGGCCGCAAGCGCCGCGCCAGTGGTGACCCCAAAGGTTCGACGCCATAAGCCTCGCATCACCTTCCTCTCCTAACACAAACGCCCCCTTCGCCCTACCGCCCCGGTGTCCTCACCGTCCCCACTGCGCAACCGTTTATGCACGCTCCCCCCTGGGTCCCCGTCGGCCCTCGTGGTGGAGGCTGAGATACACCCCTCTCCGGCCCGGTCGATGGACCCACTGGAGGGGAACTCGCCCGCCTGGTCGCGTGGGTGGGACGTGCACGCCCCCGCGTTTGACCCGCCCTCTCTCTCCTCGACCTGCAATGCCTCTGGGTGAGGTATTATTTTCCACTCCCCCTCGTAGTCCTGCCTCCCCCGCACCTCCGGTGAAGGGAGGGGCATTCTGGATACCTCTCACATCCCCTTCTCTGCATCGGTCTCCTCCGGACGTCGGGAGACTCCTCCTCTGGAGGACTTGCCGGCGTCTGGTTCCACATCGCCCCTCGTCGGGGGGACCCTCGCCTTCGCCCTCGTTCGGCGTCCCTCACTGAACTCCGGGGCTTTCCGATTCCCTTTAATCTCGGGCCGCCCGATCGGCCCACCCACCCCAATAATCATCCTTTACGCTGACCTTCCTACCCCTCCCTATACCTCGCTCCTGCAGTGGAACATCCGCGGGCTCCTGGTAGGCCTCGAGAGTCTCTCCTCTCTCCTGGCCTCCAGGTGTCCGGCGTGTTTCTGCCTTCAGGAGACGATTCTGGGATCCCGTTCCCTCCCTCGAGTGTCCGGTTACTGCGGGCTCCCTTCCCCGCCTCTCGATGGGGCGGGAGGGGGGCGCCGCGGTCTTCGTGCACCGCTCCGTCCCTTTCCGCCCCTCCCGCTCCGTACAGTCCTGCAAGCTGTGGCCGTGCGCCTTTTCTTGGGGCGCCAGCTCACGGTCTGCTCTCTTACCTCTCCCCTACGTACGCCCTCCACCCGATTCTCTCCGTGACCTAATTCTCCAGCTTCCCCGCCCTTTTCTGATTCTCGGGGACTTCAACAGTCGGGACCCGGCCTGGGGGGACGTTTGCTCCACCTTTTCTCTCCGGGACCCTTCTCTCCCTTATGGACGAGCTCGAGTTCACCTTTCTGAACGATGGCTCCCAACCTGCCTTCACTCGGCCCATGACAGTTTCACCTGTATCGACCTTTCCCTGTTTCCCTCGAAATCGTGACGGAGTTCACCTGGGAGGTCCTGCGGATTCTTCCGGCAGTGACCATTTCCCAGTGTGTCTTACCCCGACCCGTCTCCTCCCCCACCTCTGTCCGCCCGCGCTGGCTGTTCGCCCGAGCAGACTGGGCCTCATACGCGAGGGGCACGGCGATCTCGCCATCAATTCCTGCCTTTCCCTCCGTCAATGAGGCCCTCGCCTTCCTCGAGTAAGATCCTCTCGGCTGCCGCCAGTTGCATCCCCCGTACCTCTGGCTCCCCCAGACCGCGAAGCGTCCCATGGTGGACCCCAGAGTGCTCCCATGCCGTTCAGGAGCGGCGCCGTGCCGGCCGCCGCTTCTACCGGACCCGCCAGCTGGAGCACAAGATAGAGTTTCAGCGCCTGAAGGCAGTGGCCCGTCGGGTCCTGAAACTGGCCCGGCGTACCTCCTGGCGGAGTTACGTGTCCGGGATCTCCTCCTCGACTGCCACCTTGACTGTTTGGCGCAAGGTGCGTAGCTTTGAGGGAACCCGTGTCCCCCCTCGACCCCCGGTGCTTCGGGTCGGGGGACGACGAGTTCGTGTCCGATCCGGAGGCCGTCGCGAACGCACTCGCGGCGCACTTTGCAGCCATCTCCGGTTCCGATTCCCCCCACTCCCGCCGCGACCCACCGGAATTCCACCTCATAGGAATGACCCCTATAATCACCTCTTCCACATGACAGAGCTTCGGGAGGCCCTCCGCCCCCGACGCTCCTCCGCCCCCGGCCCCGATAATATCCCCTATGACCTTTTACGGCATCTCCACCCCTCTGCTCTCAGCTTTCTACTGGACCTCTATAACCGGATTTGGTTGGAGGGTTCATTTCCGGACCGATGGCGTGAGTCCATCGTCGTCCCCATCCCGAAGCCCGATAAAGACCCCTCACTCCCGTCGAACTATCGCCCCATTTCCCTAACATGCTGTGCCTGCAAGGTGATGGAGGCGATGGTCGCCTCGCAGCTGTCCTTTACCTTGGAGGCGAGTGACCAGTACCCTGCTACCCAGGCTGGTTTCCGGCCGCGCTCCGTACCACCGACCCCCTCCTTCTCCTTAGCCATGACGTGCAGGAGGCTTCTCCCGGCGTCCAATTTGTACTCGCCGTCTTTTTCGACCCTCCAGAAGGCCTACGATACTACCGGCGGAGCGCGGTCTTCGACTGCTTACGCTCCCTGGGTTTCGTAGGCTTTCTCCCTTCCTTTATTTATAACTTCTTGTCCGCCCGTTCTTTCCGCGTCCGCATCGGTTCTGCCCTCTCTGACCGCTTTCCGTTGGAGGAGGGTTGTCCCTCAGGTAGTGTCCTTAGCGTCTTGTGTTTCTCACTCGTGATGAACACAGTCGCTACGGTCCTGCCTACATCCGTTCGTAGCCCTCTATGCCGATGACTGGCTATCTATTGCTCTGGCCGCATCCCGTCTTTGGCTGAAACGTCGGCTCCAGCTAGCCATCAATGCGGTGGTTTGCTGGGCGTCCTCGGTTGGCTATGCTTTCTCACCCTCTAAGTCTTCCAGTATGCTTTTCGTCCTCGGCGCCTCCGTCTGTCGCACCTTCGCTCTTACCCTTGCCGGCACTCCTCTTCCCCTCGTCCCATCCGTTAGATTCCTGGGTATGACCCTCGACGGATTTTCGGTTGGGTCCACACCTTAGGCGGTTGCGGCAAACATCTCGCCGCACCCTCTCCCTTTTGGGTCATCTTCCCACACGACCTGGGGGGGCGGACAGGCGTACTCTGCTGCGCCTGTACCTCCCTGGTTGCAATCCCGTGCGACTACGCTGTGTGGTCTACAGTCCGCCTCCTCTCCGGCACTCCGTATGCTGGATCCTTTCTCCACCGTGGCCTTCGCTGGCGTCGGGTGCCTTCCGCTCGTCCCCTGTCGCTAGTCTTCAGGTGGACTGTGGGACACCCCCCCCCCCTGGCCCTTCACCGGGGCCTTCTCATGGCGAAGTGTACCTTCGCATCTGCCGCCTCCCGAAGTCCCTACTCTTCTCCGCGATCTCCCAGGCGCTACCCCGGCCTGACACGTGGCATTTCGCTGCCTCTCTGGCCGAGATTTTCTCGTCCCTGGGGATCCCCCCACCCTCTATTCTGCCGTTCTCCTTCGATCTGTCGCCCCCCTGGCGGACCACCCCTATCTGCCGTTGCAGGCGCTCCGTGGCCTGGTAAGGAGTCTCTTCCTGCCGTCCTCCGGTCTTCTTTTCTGGCCCATCTTCCCGTCCATTCGGACGACGTTCCCGTCTACACCGACGGCTCGCGCTCCCCTGCAGGTGTCGCGGCCGCCGTCTTCTCTCCGTCATTGTCACCTACCTCCCGGGGTACCCCCTGCCGGTTCAGGCCTCCATCTTTTCCGCGGAGCTCTTTGCCCTTCTGGAAGCCCTCCGTCTGGTATCGGGTTGTTCGCGGTCCTCCTGTACCATTTTTTCGGACTCGCTGAGCGCCCTTTAGGCGCTCGAGCGCTATGATTCCCCGGACCCCCTCGTACGCCTTATTCAACAGGGAGTACCATGTCCTGCACACCATTCACCGGATCCGGGTCACCTTCTGCTGGGTTCCCGCCCATGTTGGTGTTTCCGGTAATGAGGCGGCGGACCGCTTAGCCCGGTCCGCCGCCTCGCTGCCTCCCTCCCCGCCCGCTCCCCTTCTCAGACTATGTGCAGGTCTTTCGTCCTTTTACGATCGCATGTGGCAACAGTCCTGGGACGATGCCACCGGAAATAAACTCTGCGTCCATCCGCCCCCGTCTGTCATATTGGGGTCCTCTTTCCACCGCTCCAGACACAAAGAGGTCGTCCTTGCGCGGCTTCGCATCGGCCATACGCGCCTCACGCACGGCTATCTTATGTTCCGGCAGGAGGCTCCTCGTTGCGCCTCCTGCCAGTCGCCCCTCACCGTCTCTCACATCCTTGTGGAATGCCCCACCCTGTCGTCAGTACGTCGTCGCGCTTTTCCGTTCCTTTCTGATTTCCCCTCCCCGAACGTTTACGCCTTATGCTCGCTGAGAGCCCTCTCTTCTCGCTTGACCGTCTTTTCCTCTTCCTCTCCCAATCTCGCATCCTATCTGAGCTTTAGGTGGCTTCTCACCTGTAGTCCGCTGTTCTCCCTTTTCTAGTGCCTTTCTCCGTCTCCGTTTCTCTTTCTCGTATTCCGCCTCGCCATGATATCCGCTACCATATAGCGGGAAATGGCGGTAAACGCCCCAATACCAAAAAAAAAAAAATATATATACAGGGCGTCCCAAAAAAATGTATACACACTTTAAATACTTATAAAGGCAGTGTTTATTAAAATACATTTCATTTTCAAAATGTAATAGAATCTACAGACATTATTTAATTGTTTTGTCAACGCCTGTTTTCAAACTGACGTCCGTTCTGGTCCAGGCACTGCTGATAACGCGAAGCAATGGAATCGCAAAACATCACGAAACATTTCGTTTGGTATTTGTGTGCATTCTCGTTCAATGGCTGCTCTCAATTCAGCGACTGTTGCAGGTTTTATAGCGTAGACTTTGTCTTTTAAGTATCCCCATAAAAAAAAGTCTAGTGGTGTGAGGTCTGGTGAACGCGGAGGGTATTCTACGAAACCCCTTCGTCCAATCCACATCCACATCGTGCCAAGTACCACTCGCAATACTCCACTCTTCGGTCCGGATCATCATCTTCATTAATAGCATGGACTAATCTTGGAATGTAACTTTTCCATTGACAGCGCTTCAAAATGCGTTGGACAGACGATTCTGAAATTCCTACCTCACGACTCGCTTGCCGCACAGATTTTCTTGGACTTTGGTGATACGTTTCCAGTACTCTTTCTTGCTTTGTGGGGCTTGTCGATGTCCGTGGTCTTCCGGAACGCTTCTTGTGGACATTCTGAACAGTTCCATCGGCTTCAAACTTATCTCTAATTCGAGTGATGGTAAGTCGCGTTGGTGGATCTGTTTGAAACTCCCTCCTAAACTGTCTTTGCACTTCAACTGCGTTTTCACACTTCCAGTAGCATTTTAGAATGAATTTCCTTTGTTCAAAGCTTAGTCTGACTGCCATTATTAATTCTAATGGGTTTAACTTGGAAAGAAAGAAACATCAATTGAGCTATCAGCTGTTAAAGTGTGTGTACATTTTTTTGGGACGCCCTGTATATACAGTGTGTCCGTAAAGTCATGGTGGGATTTTAAATAGCTATATTATTGCAACGAAACATGATAATGAGATGAAACAATGCCAAATTGAAGAACAACTCTCAAAGTTGTATCTTGTAGTTAGTCTAGGCTAAGCTTAACCTTTATCTCGTAGTTAGTCTAGGCTGTTCACATGCCTATGTTGAACATGAGCGTAATAGCCCGAAAGTTAATGTGTGGTGTGCTCTAGCACGAGATCGAGTGATTGGCCCATTTTTCTTCGCGGAACCCACTGTGACGTCACACAACTACCTCGCTATGTTGGAACATTTTGCAGTACCCCAATTTATTGACAATAATGTCATCTTTCAGCAAGATGGTGCTCCTCCGCACTATGCCAAAGTTGTTCGAGAATTCCTTAATGAAAAATTTCCACAGAGATGGATAGGAAGAGGAGGATGGAAGCCATGGCCTCCACGCTCTCCGGACCTGACACCTTTGGACTTTTATTTGTGGGGTTACGTCAAGCAAAGCGTGTACAGTGTACCCATTAGGGATATTCATCACTTGCACGAGCGAATCACGGAAGCTATCGCATCCGTCACTCCTGAAGTTCTTGGGCGTGTGTGGCTGGAATTGAATCACCGCCTAGATGTCTGCAGGGCTACCAGAGGAGCCCATATCGAACTACGTTAAATAAAGTTATTCTTTTAGAGTTGTTCTTCAATTTGCCTTTTTTAATCTCATTATCATGTTTCGTTGCAATAATATAGCTATTTAAAATCCCACCATGACTTTACGGACACACTGTATATATGATGAATAAAACCACGAAGGAAAGGAAACACAGAATGGTGCTCAAGCACTTTCGTCTAATGACATCCTCAGTGTTCCTGAGGATGTCATTAGACGAAAGCGCTTGAGCACCATTGTGTGTGTCCTTTCCTTCGTGGTTTTATTCATCATAAATATTTTTCACGTGTTACTTTTGTGAAATAATTTTCATATATATATATATATATATATATATATATATATAATCAACTTCATTTGACATACACTTCTAATTATATATATTTTACTTGAAACACATTTTGTGATGAATCCTTAAACCGCAAAATGGCTTACCCAGAAGGCAAACTAGTGGGGTATCAACATTACTCCAAAAGTTGTCCTGTTTTCGATGTACAGCCCTTTATTGGAACAAAATATATATTTGTCAGTCTGTTCTCCAAGAATTGGCATTCACTCTACGTTCTCATTAATCTCTCACAGAAACAGAGAATAACTTATTAACTGTACAGGTAGGTACACGAGATGGCAAGAGTCGTTTCGCTTGTACGGAAGAGGAGAAGCCTATTTACTTTAATGCGCGTCTCTACGTAAGTCCACCTCAATCCAGCCCATCCTATCCCCCCTCTCCGCCAATACCACACCTTCCACTCTACTCGGAACGGTACATCGCCTTAAAGAAGAATTTCAGGGCGACAATGAAGCAGTCGTTGTGCACAATAAATTCGTATCAAAGAACCGAATAAACTGTAAGCAATAATTAATTTCCTTAATTATTTACTTTTCCAATAAATGAACTGTTACATTCGTAAACAGTAATATTATTTTAGTAATTGGATAAGTGAACTAGGCACCGGTGTTCTTGTCTTAGTGAGATATCTTTCATGCGATAGAGAAATTAGCAATACCACACAACTTCATGCTTGCTATAATTAATTGATCCGAGTTAATTGTGAAACTAATGACCTTGTACACCTTAGAAACGAGTAATTAGAACATTGTCATGACTTGGGGGGGGGTCCCTTTATTATTTTAATTATAATAATATTTAGCATGAATATTTTTAAATCCTTTATTATACAGTTATTTCTAAATTAATTTAGCTTTGGAACTGTAAAATGTTGAAGTTATTTTAGGAAAAGATATATGTATTCAAGGATCATCATTTTTTATTATTATTTCCAGTTTATATAGTACAGGGTGTTTATGAAGTCCCTATCTATTTCATTGAAAACGTAGCAAAAAGGGTAAAATTCAATAACACTATAATAGAAGGCATACATTTAATGAATACTTAAGCATATGATTCTATATGAGTACCATCAGTATCTCTACGGAGTTCGAATCTGTCGGCAGCATTGCGGAACACGTTTTATAGCATGACGGGTTATTTTTGTAGCTGTTGTTACGAGACGAGCATGTAAATGTCCCAGCTTCATTCAGATGACATTTTAAACACCGTCGTCTTTCAACAAGATGGGGCACCTTGTCATTATGCAAACATTGTTCGGGAGTACCTAAATGAACGAATTCCAAATCAGTGGATCGGACGTGGAGGCAACAGGCCCTGGGCGGCTCGATCTCCCGACCTAACGCCCTTGGATTTCTTTGCACGGGGCTCTATCAAATCAAACGTCTATCAAACGAGGGTTACAGATCTGCGAGATTTACGTGCTCGTATCGTAACAACAGTTACAAAAATAACCTCTGTCATGCTCTAAAATGTGTTCCGCAATGCTGCTGACAGATTCGAACTCCTTAGAGATACTGATGATGCTCCTGTAGAATCATATGCTTAAGTATTCATTAAATGTATGCCTTCTATTATAGTGTTATTGAATTTTACCATTTTTGCTACGTTTTCACTGAAATAGATAGGGACTTTATAAACACCCCGTATACTAGCAAAAACCTCGCGGAACACTTTTGCTAGTTCCCACGAAATCCTGTTATTACCCTTCGGGTAATACATATTTACTGTAGTTCTTACGAGTGATGGCTTCCTTTTTCTTGCCACGTTCATTCCCTAAGATTCTTCGTCTTGATTAAGTTTTCAGAATATTCCCAACTTTTTTCATACAATTGTCAAGCAATAAAATATTATGAAAATTATTTTAAGAAAATTTTAAGCAAGTTTGAGGTTAACGTACAATTTGGTCACAAATCACTCGCATTTTAAATGCAGCTTCACAGATTTTACTCGCATTTTACTAAGCAAATAAATTTCAAATAAAACTTGTCACATTATTTTATTTTTTATTTATTTATTTATTTTTTTCCCCCGATGAGTAGCTAAAAATTTTGATTGCTACATTCTTTTCTAAATTTATTGACCAACTCTGTTTTCTTCATTCCACGAAAGTGTATGAAACTCTGTAAAAGCGTGTGGGGACTCCGTTTACTCTTAGACTTTAATGATAGGGAAGGCCACTAGTCCACGCTTCTATAAAATTTTATATTTTTCTAATAGCCACAAAAGGAGGTTAACAAATTTACGAAAGAAAACAACCATCAAAAATTTGAGTTTCACATCCCAAGACCAATGGAGAAAAATCTTGAAATTTAAGTGCTTTGTGTTTCAGGATATAATTTTTTTTTGTTGGGGGTGGGGGATAAATTGGGATAAGTGCATTTTGGGACACCCGATCTGAAAAAAAAGTTGTTAAAAACACACTAGGGATCCCAGAGGGTGTTGTCATTAAATTTCACGAAAATCGGTCCAGCCGTTTAGACCTGAAAAGGACACACACACACACACCACACACACACACACACACACACACACGATGGAATTATGGTATGATGATGATGATAATTTCCTTTTATATAAATATGTATTTAATAATAATTTAATAATAATTATAAATTATTATAAAACATTATTTAATATTTCTACAGTATAATAATATAAGGTTCTTTCATTTAAAATTAAACTTAAAAATAAAAATTATTTTCTGAAACTATTAGACATAATTACGTTATTTGCTATGTTTTATTGAAAATTGAACCTTATTCATATGCATTACAAATATTGAAAATTTAATTAAACTTTGTTAGGTAGAAGTGCCTTTTAAAGTTTGAAGGTTTCCTTAATCAATATATAATATAATATATATATATATATATATATATATATATATATATATAGTATATATAATTCAAGAAACCAGCTTCTTTGATGAAAAGTTTATATATTTTTTTGAGATCCAAAACTTTTTGGTCATTTGTATGTAATTAGAATTGAAATAAAGGTAATTTTAATTAGTTTTAATGTTTATATGCATTTTTTTACTTTTTTCTTTTTAAACTGAATAACAAGAAATTATATTCATTTCTGAAAAAAATAGTTCACAAAAACATATACGAATTATCAGATTATATTTTAATAAAATTTACTGGAATTTAATAGAATTCACTGGTAAATAATTATAATTTTATAAAAGGTATGTGGTGTGTATATATATATGTTTTTTTTTTTAATTGGGGTTGTTTAACCTCCTTCGCAACATCGAAGGTCATATGACGGAGGGGACCGACAGCTTTACGTGGGATCCGAACCACGGGTCGCTACATAATCATTGCGCAGAGGGCGGTCTCCCATCCAACTACTACCCAGACCCAAAGTCGCTTAACTTCGCTGATCTCCGGGAAGCGGTGTTACGACATCGGCCACGACGTAGCCCCATATACATATATATATATATATAGGGTGGCGCAAAACTCGCGCATCATAGGAATTTTCAGTGTTGACTATAATATATTATTTTTTTCTTTTAGGTAGGGATGGCTGCGAAATTAACAATAGACGAGAGGGTGAGCTTGGTTTTAGTGCATGGAATACTAGGTACAACAAATCGATGAATCGGTACAGAATTTAAATTTTGTACCGATTCATCGATTTGTTGTACCTAGTATTCCATATGTAGTGAATACTCTTATTTTAGTTTCAAGATAAATGTTAATTTTACCGTCTTGAATTTCGGAATAGCTATAAATTCATTTTAAATTAGTTACCCATCATAATTCAATTGTAAACCACATTAATACTAATTTTATGTATACTGTATTATTTTATTGTATGTAAACATAATTAATTATATATCACAATTGTCAGTTAATTATTTATATTCAAATAATTATTTTAATCTAATACCATGTCCATTTTGCAAATAAATAATAGAAATCCAAGGGTTATATTTTCCATCCTTGGTACTGTCGCAGTTTCGCCTAACGGACTCAATACGGCTAGTGAGATAATCACTGGTTGGCACTTAACCAGCGGCAGTGCTTATGGCTACATCACCCAGGTTAACCTGGGCCCAACGACGACGACGACGAAAACCAACAATTGGTGACCCCGGAGTTGGATTCCCCCCTTTTACCCGAACGACTAGGACTAGACTGTAACGTCGTTCGTGCCCATCACCCCCTTCACCCGAGCGACTAGGACCAGACTGTAACGTCGCTCGTGCCCTCTGCCCCTCACCCCTGCCCGTGCGCTCTGTGCCTGCGCTCGTCTCAACCTCCACTCCTTCGTTGGTAACTTGTCGTCTTGCTTGTACGTCAGCAAGCATAGGAGAAGATGCCTGACGACGCTGGTGCCATCTCCCACTTGAGCGTAAAGCTCCCCGTCTTCTGGCCGGGTGATCCATTTATTTGGTTCCACCAAGTGGAATCACAATTCAACTTGGGAAGGATCACCGCTAGCAGGACAAAATACGATCATGTTTTGTCCTCTCTACCAGCGAGCATCATCTCTGAAGTCCGTGACGTCATCGTGTCTACTTCCACGAGTGAGGACCCATACAACGATCTGAAGTCTGCCATCCTGTGCCGCACCACTGACTCCGAGCGTGAGAAACTACATCAGTTAATCTCAAAAGAAGAACTTGGAGACCGTAAGCCCACTCAAATGCTGAGGGCTATGCAGTGCGCTCTAGGCGAACGCGCACAAACCTTCGATAAGGACATCTTTAGACAGTTGTTCTTGCAGAAACTTCCTCCATCAGCTCAGCGTGTCTTGGCCACTATGGATCCTGCTACTCCAGTTGATAAACTAGCAGAAACTGCCGACAAAGTAGTGGAGATTGACAGCTCCGGTCAACAACGTGAACACAATCGGAACTGGAGTTGAAAGTGGAAGAGTTAAGTCAACAACTCAACCACGTTTGTTCTCTGCTACAAAATCAACGGCAAAGAAGCCATTCTCGGTCAAGATTTACGAAGAGGCATCGTTCGAGTTCCGGGAAGATCTGCTTCTACCACTCTAAATTTGGAAAGAAGGCTAGGAAGTGCATCTCCCCTTGCAATTTTTCGTCGGAAAACCCCAGCAGCGAGTCCTAATGGCGTCTAGTACTCGCACTGCCAACCTGTTATTCATAAAGGACAGGAACTCTGGTGTCAATTTCTTGGTCGATACCGGAGCGTCAGTCAGTGTATTCCCTCAAAAATCTGGTCATACGCACTCGGAATCTCCGCCTCTATACGCTGCTAACGGTTCACGCATACCCACGTACGGTACTCAGTCGCGTGAACTAAACTTGGGCCTTCACCGATCCTTCAAGTGGATTTTCATCTGTGCTCAAGTGCAGCATCCCATAATCGGCGCTGACTTCCTCCAGCATTTCAAACTCCTGGTGGATCTTGACAAGCGACGCTTATGCGACCAGGCCACACTGCTTTCTGTTCTTGCCAAACAGGTTGCCCTTCCGGACGCCTCGAACTCTGCACTTTCCCTCGTTCCCCCTAATTCCATGTACCAGTGCCTTTTCCAGCGATATCCAGGAATTCTTCAACCGATGCAGATGGGTGATACCATTAAGCTCACCATTACCCATCACATTACAACAAAAGGTCCCCCTGTGTTTGCAAAACCCAGACGTCTTGCCCCGGACAAACTGAAAGCTGCCAAATCGGAATTCCAGCTTATGATAGATCTTGGGATAATAAGACCTTCCAAAAGCAGTTGGTCCTCTCCCCTACACCTGGTCCAGAAGTAGTCAGGAGACTGGAGACCATGTGGGGATTACCGGTTTTTTAATTCGACAACCATCCCGGACCGATATCCGGTACCAAATGTCCAAGACTTTACTTCTCTTCTCCACGGCAAATCTATCTTCAGTAAAATAGACCTCGTTAAGGCGTTCCACCACATTCCCGTAGAGCCTTCGGATATTCCGAAGACTGCAGTTTGTACACCATTTGGGTTATTCGAATTTGTGAAGATGCCGTTCGGGCTACGGAATGCTGCGCAAACCTTTCAGAGGTTTATAGATGAGGTCACCAGAGGCTTAGACTTTGTTTATGCCTACATCGATGATTTGCTTGTGGCCAGCTCAACGGAAGAGGAACATAAGGAACATCTTTCACTCCTCTTTCAACGCTTAGAACAATACGGTGTTACTATTAATGGATCTAAGTGTGTGTTTGCACAGCCAACCTTGGAATTTCTTGGTCACGATTTCGCAGCACGGAATTACCCCCCTTCAGGACAAGTGTGAAGTGATAAAAAATTACCCTATGCCAAATAATCAGCGTGAGTTACGTCGGTTTCTAGGTTTGGTAAATTATTACCACAAGTTCATTAAAAACTGTGCCAGTGTTCTTGCTCCTCTACACGCTATGATCACACACAAACGCAAGGTAACGAAATTGGTATGGTGTAGCGATAGTTTACAGGCGTTCGACAATGCCAAAAATGCTATCAATAGTGCATTGTCTCTGTCATTTCCTATCAGTGATGCCCCCATAACTCTGACGGTCGATGCATCAGATGTTGCGATCGGTGGGGTGTTGGAACAAACCATTAACGGTCAACAAGCACCCATCGCGTTTTACTCGAAAAAGCTGCAGCCAGCCCAAACGCGTTATAGTGCTTTCGGACGTGAACTTCTTGCTATTTACTTAAACGTGAAGCATTTTCAACATTTCCTTGAAGGCCGAGAGTTTTGTGTTTTTACCGACCACAAACCTTTGGTCACTGTCTTCAATAAAAACAGCTGTAACCACTCTCCCAGAGTCATCAGGCAACTCGATTATATCTCGCAATTTACCACAGATATCCGCCACATCAAAGGTGTCTTGAACACTCCAGCGGATGCACTTTCAAGAATAGAGATTACTTCTGTTACCCTCAGCTCTACACTGTGGAATGCTATTGCACAGGATCAAGATAAGGATACGGAACTACAAGACCTGCTCAGAGAAGACTCCACTCACTCACTTTCCCTCAAGAAAATGAGTATGCCAGGATTGTCTGTGCCCCTCTATTGCGACGTATCAACAGCTGCTATTCGCCCTTATGTCCCTCCATGTCACAGACAAGCAGTCTTCACGGATCTTCATAAGCCCTCCCATCCTGGTATCCGTGCTTCGCAACACCTGGTTACCTCTCGCTTTGTTTGGCCCTCGATGCGGAAGGATGTCAAACATTGGACCAAAACGTGCCTTGCCTGCCAGCGTGCCAAAGTCCAAAGGCACACCAGGTCCCCCTTTGACGCATTTCCGCCCCCATCTCAGCGATTTGAGGTAATTCATGTAGACATTGTTGGCCCTCTTCCAGTGATTCAAGGCCAACGTTATCTGCTCACCTGTCTCAACCGCTTTTCCAGATGGCCTGAAGCCATCCCACTTCCTGATATCCAAGCGGACACTGTTGCAAGAGCCTTTCTTCATGGATGGGTATCAAGATTTGGATTGCCGACAAAAGTCATCACTGACCAAGGTCGCCAATTTGAGTCTTCGCTTTGGAAGAAGTTTACCAGCTTGTTGGGTACAGTACATGCGCATACCTGTGCGTATCATCCGCAAGCTAACGGCCTCGTCGAACGCTTCCATCGCCAGCTGAAGTCATCCCTTATGTGTCACGAAGACTCCCATTGGATGGATAAGCTTCCACTCGTGTTGCTTGGTATTCGCTCTGCATTTAAGAGTGATCTGAAGACTACAGCGGCTGAACTAGTCTATGGAACAGCACTGCGGCTAACAGGTGGCTACTTCACTGCAGGGGATAAGTCCTGTGATCCTACGGAATTCGCTCAAACACTTTCCTCTCACATGCAGTCCCTTCAGCCTGTTCCCCCTCGATTGACTAGCCAACAGAACATCTTTGTTTCCCCAGCCCTCCAATCTTGCACCCACGTTTTCGTTCGTGTACCTGTCCCAAAACGGCCTCTCCAATGTCCATATGACGGGCCCTATGAAGTTCTCCGACGTACGCGCAAATCATTTCTCATCCAGCGCGGTTCCAAGGTCGACAAGGTTTCTATCGATCGTCTTAAGCCTGCGTTTTTGGAATCAACCTTAAGCGAGGTACATGTAGCTACCAAAAAGGTCTAGGGGAAATCTGTGTCGTTCGGAACTCTTTGAACTTCCTCTCTGGTGGGGGGAGTGTGTAGTGAATACTCTTATTTTAGTTTCAAGATAAATGTTAATTTTACCGTCTTGAATTTCGGAATAGCTATAAATTCATTTTAAATTAGTTACCCATCATAATTCAATTGTAAACCACATTAATACTAATTTTATGTATACTGTATTATTTTATTGTATGTAAACATAATTAATTATATATCACAATTGTCAGTTAATTATTTATATTCAAATAATTATTTTAATCTAATACCATGTCCATTTTGCAAATAAATAATAGAAATCCAAGGGTTATATTTTCCATCCTTGGTACTGTCGCAGTTTCGCCTAACGGACTCAATACGGCTAGTGAGATAATCACTGGTTGGCACTTAACCAGCGGCAGTGCTTATGGCTACATCATCCAGGTTAACCTATACCGGATAGATGCGCTACGGTCCCAAGCCGTAGCTTGCCTAGGCCCGACGACGACGAAAACCAACACATACATTAAAATCAAGCTCACCCTCTCACCTAAAAGAAAAAAAAATTATAATCAACACTGAAAATTCCTATGATGCGCGACTTTGCGCCACCCTATATATATATATATATATATTATATATATATATATATAGAGGGTGTTGTGTTATCAAATTGTTTCATAAATTAGTATACATATTCAGGACGTCAAAGTGAACAAAAAAGTTCTTATAAACATAAATCCGCAATTGCTTCGTTTTCGAGATAAGAGTACATTACGTTTTTTTGCCGAGGACGATCCAATTAAAGTTTATCAGTTTATTTACAGCAAGTGCTCAAAATGGTTTCCAGCATCAGAGTTACATACATGGGTGGTGTAGTCCCGTCGCTTGGTCACCCAGTCTCCGGACCTAAATGGAATTGACTTTTTCAATTATATAAAAAATTTTGCTTGTGCAAGAGAAGTTAGTAACATAGATGAATGTGGCAACGTGTTCAAGATTGTTCAGAAACAATGCGCAACCATGTCAGTGTTTTCGAACGTACGCGGCCAAATTTTCAACGACACGTTGAAGCATATACTCTGATGCAGGGAAACCATTTTGAGCACTTGCTGTAAATAAACTTTGATCAATTTTAATGACTTTCATTTTAATTGGGTCATCCTTGGCAAAAAAAAAGCAATGTATCTCGAAAACGAAGCCATTGTGGATTTGTGTGCATAAGAACTTTTTTGTTCACTGAATATGTATTCTAATTTATGAAACATAATTTGATGACACCCTGTGTGTGTATATATATATATATATATATATATATATATATAACAGGCCCGTATCCAGGATTTTTTTCGGGGGGGGGGGGGGGTGTACCAACTTCAGAAAATAGATAATAGTGTGCATAGCTCTTCTTAGGAGCATTGAGGGTGCATAGGGTGGCGTTACTTTAAATTCATTAACTGCAAGTAGATGATGTATGAAATGAAGCTCAGAAAAAAATTCAAATGAATGTGTCTGAAATCAAAATTTTATTCCATATTCAAAAGCAAACTTTTATTTCTGTAGAACTAAAATCAACGTAAGGAAATGCGACGATCTGTAAATTATTTTACAGAACAAACGATTTGTAATGTAATATGATTCAGTGGGAAGATAATTTTTTGGCATTTTTTTATGCAAAAAAAAATTTCCGCCACCTGGATGTTTTCATTCTCAATGGGATTGCTCACTGGTAAATTTGTAATTTGTTCTGTAATATCACATTCAGTTAGGACAATATTTTCACTTTGGGAACTTTGCCCTTCACTAGTATCAATTCTCTGCCGCTTAATCGGCACAAAAAATGAAGTAATCATCTTCATTAATTCTGAAAAGATGAGAACACTCAGGTTACTAACACGAAAATAATACACCTATATGAACTAAGACTAGCACAAGCACAATCCACATAACCAACAATATGCCGGTCTGTGTTGACAGCCAGCGGCTCTGCCGGTAGCTATGCATTCCACCAACACACCACATATAAACTCATACAAACATCACTTTAGCTTTGCTAGACTCAAATACCCTTATTTATATTAAATTTTTGCTGACTACGCTGCTCTTTTGACGTTCAGCAGCGTCTTATACAAAATTATATTATTAAGCAAAAAAAATAAAACCCTTCAAAAAAAAAATTTTTTCGCGAAATTTCGGGGGGGCACGTGTCCCTCTGGCCCCCACTGGATACAGGCCTGTATATATATATATATATATATATATATATATATATATTAGTGGTGGACCGGATGTCAGTTTTTCAACAACTGCGGATGCGGATTTTTAATTTCAATATCTGCGAATGCAGATATTAAGTTAATCAATCAATATAATATAGAATTATGAATATATGACAATTTTTAAAATTTCATGATATTACTATTTTGGCAGGCAATGCATAAGAATTAAAATTAATATTAATGTTTTCATTATGATAAAAATAACTACTTTCTCAGGAGTTTCAGCCACAGAAAATTCAATGAAACAAGTTTTCAATTTTCTGTGTTACCAGGTATTTATATTTTGAGGTTTATATATTGTTGTTCATTAATAATTAATACTTTACATGAAATGTGCGTGACTGGGCCTTATAAGCTACTTTATAAGCTAATTTAATTGTAAATTGCATAATTTATTAGAGGTAATATCCGCATAACATCCGCAGTCAGAAGTGCGGATGCGGATATCCGGTCCACCACTAATTATTTTATATACATACACACTCGTATATTTGTTTATTTTTACTTTTAACTTGGATTATTTCTTTAAATAAACTTTTTACGCATAATTTTTAGTGGAAAAATGATGCCATAATATGGATTTTTAAAGCAGTTAAGAAGTTTATACCCAAAATTGGATCCGAAGATTTGAGAGTTTATAGATATTACAAAAAGTGTTTAAATTTGAGTTTACGTCTGTGTGACGAAGGAACAGGCAATTCCGAAAGGTATAATCTTTCCTAAAAATAAAATTTGCCTGTGTCTCTCATCCTTTATGCAACAGAATGCTAAATTACGGGAACATAATTCAGTTCAAAATTGGCCTCGGTAGTCCCATGAAAAGGTCCAAGTCGAAGTCTGATTTTCCTGCGCCCAACTTTTTACTTTTCTCGTGAGTTCGGTTTTATTCCTGTTTAAATGTTAAACTAAAACTAACTTTCCGTCAAACCTTATTTTTAAATCTCTTCTCTTTTTAATTGATGGGAACTGTCGGGAGTAAAAACCTCGGAATAACTATATTTATTTTGTTAGAAAGCCGACATACGAGTGTGTGTGTGTATATATATATATATATATATACACAAACTCAGAATGGTTCCCTGAGAACATTATATGTTAAACACAGACCGTGCATGGAACAAGGAACTCTTCTGGGAAAATTAAATCCACTATAGTCCGAATAAGTAATGGTAAATGACAAATACCATAGTTTTTTTCCCTTTTTCATGATTTTAGCCCGACGTGGGCAACGGGTCTCTCGCAAAGAGATCCCATAAATATAGCTCCCTCACCAGCTATCTGCAAAGTAGACAGGATCCAGCTTTGGACGTGGATCTAGGGTTTAAAGCAAGCCTAGATCCCTACACTCAGAACCTCTATATAAGTAAAAGACTCGTTGCATTCACGTCGTGTTGAATAAATCAAAGAAAAAGGGGTAACTATTGTATTTTAGCCAAAAAAAACCAAAACTTAAACCTCAACCGGAACATTGAGCGTCCACTTTTCAAGGCACGAAACACGTCCGTTTAGTATACACAAACTCAGAATGGTTCCCTGAGAACATTATATGTTAAACACAGACCGTGCATGGAACAAGGAACTCTTCTGGGAAAATTAAATCCACTATAGTCCGAATAAGTAATGGTAAATGACAAATACCATAGTTTTTTCCCTTTTTCATGATTTTAGCCCTTTTTCTTTGATTTATTCAACACGTGAATGCAACGAGTCTTTTACTTATATAGAGGTTCTGAGTGTAGGGATCTAGGCTTGCTTTAAACCCTAGATCCACGTCCCAAAGCTGGATCCTGTCTGCTTTGCAGATAGCTGGTGAGGGAAGCTATATTTATGGGATCTCTTTGCGAGAGACCCGTTGCCCACGTCGGGCTAAAATCATGAAAAAGGGAAAAAAACTATGGTATTTGTCATTTACCATTACTTATTCGGACTATAGTGGATTTAATTTTCCCAGAAGAGTTCCTTGTTCCATGCACGGTCTGTGTTTAACATATAATGTTCTCAGGGAACCATTCTGAGTTTGTGTATACTAAACGGACGTGTTTCGTGCCTTGAAAAGTGGACGCTCAATGTCCCGGTTGAGGTTTAAGTTTTGGTTTTTTTTGGCTAAAAATACAATAGTTACCCCTTTTTCTTTGATTTATTCAACACGACGTGAATGCAACGAGTCTTTTACTTATATAGAGGTTCTGAGTGTAGGGATCTAGGCTTGCTTTAAACCCTAGATCCACGTCCCAAAGCTGGATCCTGTCTGCTTTGCAGATAGCTGGTGAGGGAAGCTATATTTATGGGATCTCTTTGCGAGAGACCCGTTGCCCACGTCGGGCTAAAATCATGAAAAAGGGAAAAAAACTATGGTATTTGTCATTTACCATTACTTATTCGGACTATAGTGGATTTAATTTTCCCAGAAGAGTTCCTTGTTCCATGCACGGTCTGTGTTTAACATATAATGTTCTCAGGGAACCATTCTGAGTTTGTGTATACTAAACGGACGTGTTTCGTGCCTTGAAAAGTGGACGCTCAATGTCCCGGTTGAGGTTTAAGTTTTGGTTTTTTTTGGCTAAAAATACAATAGTTACCCCTTTTTCTTTGATTTATTCAACACGACGTGAATGCAACGAGTCTTTTACTTATATAGAGGTTCTGAGTGTAGGATCTAGGCTTGCTTTAAACCCTAGATCCACGTCCCAAAGCTGGATCCTGTCTGCTTTGCAGATAGCTGGTGAGGGAAGCTATATTTATGGGATCTCTTTGCGAGAGACCCGTTGCCCACGTCGGGCTAAAATCATGAAAAAGGGAAAAAAACTATGGTATTTGTCATTTACCATTACTTATTCGGACTATAGTGGATTTAATTTTCCAGAAGAGTTCCTTGTTCCATGCACGGTCTGTGTTTAACATATAATGTTCTCAGGAACCATTCTGAGTTGTGTATACTAAACGGACGTGTTTCGTGCCTTGAAAAGTGGACGCTCAATGTCCCGGTTGAGGTTTAAGTTTTGGTTTTTTTTGGCTAAAAATACAATAGTTACCCCCTTTTTCTTTGATTTATTCAACACGACGTGAATGCAACGAGTCTTTTACTTATATAGAGGTTCTGAGTGTAGGGATCTAGGCTTGCTTTAAACCCTAGATCCACGTCCCAAAGCTGGATCCTGTCTGCTTTGCAGATAGCTGGTGAGGGAAGCTATATTTATGGGATCTTTGCGAGAGACCCGTTGCCCACGTCGGGCTAAAATCATGAAAAAGGGAAAAAAACTATGGTATTTGTCATTTACCATTACTTATTCGGACTATAGTGGATTTAATTTTCCCAGAAGAGTTCCTTGTTCCATGCACGGTCTGTGTTTAACATATAATGTTCTCAGGGAACCATTCTGAGTTTGTGTATACTAAACGGACGTGTTTCGTGCCTTGAAAAGTGGACGCTCAATGTCCCGGTTGAGGTTTAAGTTTTGGTTTTTTTTGGCTAAAAATACAATAGTTACCCCCTTTCTTTGATTTATTCAACACGACGTGAATGCAACGAGTCTTTTACTTATATAGAGGTTCTGAGTGTAGGATCTAGGCTTGCTTTAAACCCTAGATCCACGTCCCAAAGCTGGATCCTGTCTGCTTTGCAGATAGCTGGTGAGGGAAGCTATATTTATGGGATCTCTTTGCGAGAGACCCGTTGCCCACGTCGGGCTAAAATCATGAAAAAGGGAAAAAAACTATGGTATTTGTCATTTACCATTACTTATTCGGACTATAGTGGATTTAATTTTCCCAGAAGAGTTCCTTGTTCCATGCACGTCTGTGTTTAACATATAATGTTCTCGAGGAACCATTCTGAGTTTGTGTATACTAAACGGACGTGTTTCGTGCCTTGAAAAGTGGACGCTCAATGTCCCGGTTGAGGTTTAAGTTTTGGTTTTTTTGGCTAAAAATACAATAGTTACCCCCTTTTTCTTTGATTTATTCAACACGACGTGAATGCAACGAGTCTTTTACTTATATAGAGGTTTCTGAGTGTAGGGATCTAGGCTTGCTTTAAACCCTAGATCCACGTCCCAAAGCTGGATCCTGTCTGCTTTGCAGATAGCTGGTGAGGGAAGCTATATTTATGGGATCTCTTTGCGAGAGACCCGTTGCCCACGTCGGGCTAAAATCATGAAAAAGGGAAAAAAACTATGGTATTTGTCATTTACCATTACTTATTCGGACTATAGTGGATTTAATTTTCCCAGAAGAGTTCCTTGTTCCATGCACGGTCTGTGTTTAACATACATACATATATATATATATATATATATATATATATATATATATACAGGGTGGGCCGTAAGTTTCCATACATAGGAAAAATAAACATTTTTTATGGACAACCATTTTTATTTATATATATGCTCTACATGGTTGCCATTGTTTGAAAACACATTTCAATACGTGTTCCCCACTGTTGATGAACACGCATTAGCACAGTTGACGTTATGCTTGTAATGGCGTTGGTGATACGTTCCTTTAGATGATTTATGTCTCGTATCTTTTCCTGATACACCATGGCCTTCAAGTGCCCCCAAAGATAGAAATCAAGGGGGGTGAGATCTGGGGATCTGGGAGGCCACTCCACAGGACCACGCCGACCAGTCCAAGCATACGGAAACTACTGCTGATCCAAATACCGACGCACGTGAAGACCATAATGAGGTGGAGCTCCATCTTGCTGGAAGTAACTGGGAAGTTACCTTCCTCGTTTAGCAGGGATGGGAAAATCTCTTCTTGCAACATGTTAAGATACCTTTCGGCATTAAGATTTCCACTGACAAAAATTGGTCCAATAATTCTGTCACCCCATATCCCGGCCCACACCATCACTTTACGGCACCTTGCATCTTCGTCGGACTCAGCCAGTTAGGGTTAGCATTACTCCAATAACGTATGTTTTGCCGATTAACCTCTCCATTGACGTAAAAATTTGCTTCATCAGTAAACAAGATCTTAGTTGAAAAGTTTGCATCCTCGTTCACTTTGGTTAATGCCCATTCACAGAATTCCATCCGTCTATCCGGGTCGTCTTCACTCAAATGCTGTGCCGTATGCAATTTGTATGGATGCCATTTGTTTGCTTTCAAAATGCGCCTGATACTCGATCTGCTGACACCACTTTCTGCAGACAACCGTCGTGTACTTTTTCTGGGACTCCGTGTAAGCGCTGTAAGTATCGTAGCTGTTGTGTCTTCATCGGTGGCTGTACGTCTTGGACCACTTCGCGGTTGATCTGCAACATTTCCAGTTTTCTGAAACTTGTTAATAAGTTTTGCCACAGTGTCGTGTGTGATGTTCGTTCCATGTTGTCTGTTAAAGTTCATTGCAAACCATGCGACTGCTTCCCGACCCAGCCATCAGTATGATTTCAATTCGTTGCTCTTTCGTCAAACGCATATTCTTAGGGTATCTGAAACATAAAAACAAACGTTTAAATTTTCCTATGTATGGAAACTTACGGCCCACCCTGTATATATATATATATTATATATATACATATACATATACATATATATATAACAGGGTGTCCGAGAATTATCTGTACAATTTTTGGCTGTTATTAAAAGTCAACCATGAAGTGTAGAAATTCCAGTGTTGTCCCATTTTACAGAGAATCTCATTAAGTTTTTTCTGATACCACATTTTGACAAGTTTTTTAGAAATGTACGCGAGTGACAGACATTAATGATTTAAAAGCAAGAATCACAGCTGCTATTGAGCGAATTGATGTGGATATGCTGCAGCGTACATGGCAACATTTGGATTATCGATTGGATGTTTTGCGAATCACTGATGGTGCACATATCGAATGTTTGTAACAACGTTACTTTAATAAAAGAAACTTTTGAAAATACAGATTCTAAATCTTGTTTAAGAATTTTACGTGTGTTATCAAGAATTTTATTAAAAGATAAAATTGTACAGATAATTTTCGGACACCCTGTATATACATACAGTATATATATATATATACAATTAGGGTTATGACATTTTTATAACCTCATGTTCCTGTATCATAAGTCGATGAAGATTTGCCCCCTGACAATGAAAATAACAGTTTTTTCGATTATTTTGAAAAAACTTCACCCCAAAATAAAAAATAAAT